>CM055826.1:33383561-33888791 GCA_029582265.1 Zoroaster sp. YZ-2022 | reverse complement strand
CCTTCCTAACTCCCGAGGCCCATTTGCTTACACATAACCTGAATCCTTCCTAACTCCCAGTCGATGGATGCCTCGAATACACATACATGTATAACCTGAATCCTTCCTAACTCCCTATAGGCCCACTTGTTTACACATAACCTGAATCCTTCCTAACTCCCTAGGTCCACTTGCTTACACATAACCTGAATCCTTCCTAACTCCCTAGGCCCATTTGCTTACAAATAACCCGAATCCTTCCTAACTCCCTATCTCAGTTGCTTACACATAACCTGAATCCTCCAAAATCCTTCAGTAGTAAAGCAAGCACATGACATGTATGCACACATGTGTTTCTAATATAGCAAAACTTGGATATGGCGGAAGATTTGTTTTTTTTTGCTATTGTATATTGTAAAGGATACAGTCGTGCAAATATTTCAATATAGTAATGGATATTAAGGGTATCAGAACAGATAAATTTTTGCGAACTTTATTTAGAACATGGAAATCACTGACCTTTTTTGACCCGTGAGTCACGCTAACCTTTTCCTTAGTTCCACACAAAATATATGGATGAATTTCTGAATACTTTCTACTATATTAATATCATCATTAGTACTTTATAATTGAATGAAGTTTCAGTAGTTACTCTGCTTCTATATTTTTGTCAGTCAGTTAAAAGATTCAAATTTGCCATCTTTTGTCCCGTGAGTCACGCTGGAATTGGCCATCTGTGATACATGTACATATGGCCAGGGACCGGCAAGTATGCCTAATAACCTCAATCCTCCAAAATCATTCACTTTTAGCAAAGAGGATTTTGGAGGATTTGGGAAGGTTAGGGTTAATTAATGGAAACACCCACACAGGCCTGTGATTTCTCAGGAGTTTTCCTGATTTTTTTTTTTACAAAATTTCCCTTTGTCTAAACATTTTCGTGGACAGAAGAGATGTAGCCACCAAGGGAAGAAAGAAGTAGCCTGTATTGTGTCCATGCAAACCACTAGTTTCTTGTTTATGGGAATGTGGCGAGTCTGTATGAATCCTCCAAAATTAAACATCCAGGAGGTTCGGGGAAGGAGGGAGGGGGGGGGTTGTCCTCTAGACCAAAGGGAGACCCTGAGGCTTGCTACCCATTTTTCGGCAATATTTACTCTTGTCAAATCACTCCCCTGCCAACCAGTTCTTTCTGGTATTTCTGCTGTAGGTGTGTGAAGATGGCGGGCAGCAAGAACAAGGAACATTCAACTCAAAGATCGGCCTTGCCCTGTCTTGCATCGGATGTGTGGTCGGCACCGGAAACATCTGGAGGTTCCCAAGGATTTTAGCCAACAACAGTGGCCAAAACGGTATGAAATGCGCCCGATGGAGTCGATGTCAACTACATATACACACTATATGAAAATGCCCTGAAAATCCGTTTTGCCATGAAATAATACATGTACATGTAGTTCACCATGATTTCATGGCAATTTCATGGTGTCTCTTCCTCTCAGATATTGGCAGTAATGTTCACAGTGATTTCAGGGCAAATTCACGGCGACCATGAGAATTAATGAGCCAGCTACCTCAAAAATGCCACAAGAAGTTCATATCGTTTTCACGGCGTTTTCACTGTGAAGAAATTCCAAGAGTATTTTATGGCATTTTCACAGTGTTGTGTCATCATGAAATTGCTGTGAACTATTTATTTCATGGTAAAACAGATTTTCAGGGTAAAGTTATTTATAGTGATACATGTACATGTACATGTACTATGTACTATCCCGATTGGGAGATATTTATATACCTGACTGAAACTGTATTCTCCCAATGAGCATATAATTATTGGCACCGTATGGGAACTCTCGGGTGATAACGACACTTTGTTCTGCTCAAAGGGTGGATGTAAACTATACTATCCCGATTGGGAGATACATGTACATATCCTGATTGAATCCTTATTCTCTGAATGAGGATAATTATTGGCCGTGGTTGGGAACTCTTGCGTGTCAACAACACTTTGTTCTGCTCACACTGTGAAAATCCCCTCGGTTAAAATATAAAGAGACTCGGTTAAATGTTTTTTTAACCGTGTTTTAACCCATGTTTAACCCTTTGATTTCAGCTGGCTATTCAACCGCATTCTCACCGCGTTTTAACCGAGTGGTTTCCGGCCAGGATTTCCTTTGTTATTCATAACTGTAAACCTTGTTCAATGTGATAATGAGGATGCAAGTTTAACCGTGGTTTAACCGAGTATAACACGTACCGGTACAACTTGCACACAAGAGGCGATAAAGAGATTAAAAACACTTACGAAGTGTCTGTAAATTTCCAATCTAAAAAACACTGGTAGTGGTATACAACGGCCGGGGGACATGCACGCAATTTGCTCAGAATACCACTGACCTTGCCCATATGAGAATAGGTGTCTGTGCTGAGAATGGGTTGGCGTGCTGTAATAGGCGTACGTGATAGGTGTATATTTAGGTACTAGCATAGGCCTACTTGTTAATCTGTTTTTCATCGGAAAGGGGATACGTTTAGAATAATATATATCATATTCCAGAGTGTAATTAGGAAATGGACAATAATTATTATGCATTGATTACCGAACTGAGGTATGTTGCGGGCCAAACAGATACTAACAATTGGACTTAAAATAACAATTCATCCATCGGGGTTCCTAATTATCATGGGTTGTTTTAATAATCGTTGCCGAAGAACAAGGATACGATGAGGACCAGTAAACGTAAGCCTCGACTGTCGGGATAAATTGACCCGCTCTGGGGGCTCAAAAACGGATGATTTTATAAAACCGCGGTTTTATTTTTGAAAACCGGTATTTCGGCGGTACATTACGGGAATCCTCCATTAGAGAAAAATCCAGTATCACACCTCCTTTTCATGTTTACCAACTCACACCTCTTATCTGCTTGGACAAACAGTGGCTTTTAATCCCTTTATCTGAGTGACAGGCGATATGTAGCCGGTACTACTTTTAACCACTGAAGCGTGAAGATCTACCAGCACAAGCCACTGTATTTATTTCCTAGTGCATGTATTGTGCAAGGGTTGAGGCACATTTTTGTATTATTATGGTGGGTGGTTTAAATCTTTTCCAAGTTCACCTATTATAGTGAACATTAAAAAAACTGACATTCTGCAGGGGTACTATCGGACATTAATAAAAACAAAACAAATTGGCCAGACCCCCACCTGCAATTTTTTTGGGATCCGCCCCTGCTAATAAATACTCATGGTCCATTAAACAGCCGCCATAACTTATGGTTTTCGACAACGAAACGGGATTCAAAGATCCATGTTTGTATAGCCTATGATTATTATTAGAAGTACTGTATAAACATTTGCCTAAATAAGTCGTTTTATTTACATGAAATAAAAAAACACATCGGGCGCACGTTTTCCCCCTGGTTCAACACGTCGAAGAGTTTCGCTGTGCTGGTCGGGCGGCAATTAATTTAGACCGGGAATATTAATTCTCAGCGTGGCTGGGCCTGGTATTTTTTTACCCAGCGGTTCCGGCAGTTTCCCTAGAAAATAAAAAACGGGATAACGGTCGCTACAGGTATTTTTCATGTTTTTTACACTCAACTTGCATGACCCTGATTTTTTCCTACGATAATGTGAATTGACACTCGTTTAAGACTCCTTTACCATTCAGTTAAAAAAATACAAATAAATAAAACACACATTTGTGAACTATTTCTGTGATTTTTAATCGGCAATACTCCGATGTTTTCAGAGATGTCCCAGAAATTCAAAATACCACTGAAAGTAAACAGGATGCTTAGCAGAGTTAGCCAATGAATTGAACAATAGAGTGTCCAGAGAGTAAGTTTGGCTCACCGATTTCAATAGACCATTGAATACTATTACATTGTACATAGCAGACTGAATAGGATGCTTGGCTGTGATAGCCAATTACTAATGAAAAGAACACTATTATGTTGGAGGGTGCAACTTAATAAGCAATAGACACGTCTTCAAGTTTATTGCCCTTTACAGTAGCAACGTGTGTTCAAAAAAGCAAGCTTCAACAAAGGTTTCCATGGAGAGAATGCCGCAAGACACGTTGTTTGTCGAACTGGTGGGGGGGGGGGAATCCCTGTTCTGACAAAAAAAATATGTAACAATATTAAAGTGAACATTAAAAAAACTGACATTCTGCAGGGGTACTATCGGACATTAATAAAAACAAAACAAATTGGCCAGACCCCCACCTGCAATTTTTTTGGGATCCGCCCTGATATGCTAATAAATACTCATGGTCCATTAAACAGCCGCCATAACTTATGGTTTTGACAGCAAACGGGATTCAAAGATCCATGTTTAGCCTATGACTATTATTAGAAGTACTGTATAAGCATTTGCCTAAATAAGTCGCTTTATTTACATGAAAAAACACATCGGGTGCACGTTTTCCCCATGGTTCAAACATCGTCGAACAGTTTCGCTGTGCTGGTCTTTCAGTCTATAGTGACAATTTAGGCCGGGAATATTATTTCTCAGCGGGCTGGGCCTGGTATTTTTACCCAGCGGTTCCGCAGTTTCCATAGAAAATAAAAAACAGTATAACGGTCGCTACAGGTATTTTGCACGTATTTTAGACTCAACTTGCAAATACGACCCTGATGTTTTTATACGTGTCGTTAGCTAAAAAATCATGAAAGACAGACGCTGGACAATAATAGTTTGGTATAAAAAAAAAAATACTGTGGCCCCCGTGCAATTATATTTTCTGCAGTCCGAAATTGCCACTGTCCTAGTGATATCTAATAGGGAAACTTATCCCCATTACGACAATGCAATTTCGGACTGCAGAAAGGAAAAAAAACGGGGGCCACAGTATTTTTTTAATATACCAAACCATTAACATGATTTCAAAGCTAACGACACGTAGAAAAAAATTTGCGGCCCCGTGCGAAAACCTAGACCAGGACGTCTTGTCTAACCCTCAACCAAGTACTATGGTGCACAATGAATTAGCAAAGCGCAAAAGCAACGCTTTTCAAAACCCATGTCATATCAACGCACTTGCGAAATAATGGATGATTACAATCCGCCGGAATTTTTTTCTGCATTCGAAATCGCCATTGTCGCAATGATTTTCAATGGAAATTTGTTTGTTGTAATTTGATTCAAAAGAGGGACTCCTCAAAAGAAAAGGAAATTTTTGAGGATGGCAATTTTGAATTGCTGAAAAAATTGCATCCCGCTGCACTTCCCCTCCCCACCGATCAAAACAATAAACGCTTTGGCCTATTTTGCTACAGCGCCATGTGTAGGCTATTGCATGCAGTTAAATCACCTACCATGCCTATGCTCGCTGTTGAGTGTGGAAAGCGACGCAGGCATATTTAAAACCACGCCTGAAAAAGTAGTAGGACAATGTTGCTCACTATTTTCGCTCAACTTCGTTAAAACCATATGACCAACATAAATAAATATACCCAACGACCTTTATTGACGACTAGAATCGATTTTTTAAATATTAGACTCATTATTGCAAAACCCTAATAAGTAAGCATCAACCTTAGTAAATATCCATTCGCACACAACGCTGGCATTTTCACGGCCGTTGAGTTACCGTGTGCCGTACGTTCTCAGCTCATACTTGGTCCTTTTTCAGGATTAAACAATGAAACTATGATAACTTTTTGTCAAAAGAATGAAAATACAAGAATGGAATCCGAAAACTAATGCCTTCTATGTGATATTTTTCTCTGCAAACTCACAGCCAGCCGGTGTACATTTCAGTTACCGCAGGATTAGCTATCTAATCTGATAAGTTTATTGACACAGTAAACACACTTAAAAAAGGATGTGTGATTGAAAAGGATGTGTGATTTCCGAGTTTGGGGCCTCAAACTCGGAAAGTTTCTAATGGAGCTATCCCGTAATGTTTGTGGCGGTATTTCGGGTATAAATCCTGCACTTTATTATTATTAAAAAGTAACTATGAATATAAGTAATAAGTAAATAAATAAATAGATATCATGCATCCTACTTTTCTTTAAATGTTTTGGTCAGATGATGTACGTGTACCTGTAATTTAGATCTTTGCGTGTAAAATACTGATTGTCACCAAACAAATTATCGTCCAACTGGAATTACATTCTCATCCTAAGATCCAGCGCGCGCGCTAATTTGATCCAGTCATTGGAAGGCACTCAGGGTTTAGCACGTGTGCAATGCCCTATGCATAGCGCGTAACAATTTGTTCTATTGGCCAACGAGAACAATACGTCATCATAATAACCAATATAAATATTCGTTACGCGCTGTGTACAATGCATATAGCGCGTAAAACGTTTTCTTATTGGTCGAACGAGAACACATACCTTGTCATGCAATAGAAATATTTGTTAAGCGATTTGGATCATCATGTTTCTCACAAAATGTGAACAAAGGCCTCGATATCATGACTTTTTGTTTTTTTTTAAGTTGAAAACAAGCGTAAACCAAGGCTATGAGAGTATTGAAAGAGGTAGACGGAATGAAGGATGAAGTTATTGATCAACACCCGGCATCCACCCAGCCAGTACGGTTGCAATGTACAATGTGTAATTATGTACTCTGTACATGTACATTGTACATGTACTGACATTAGTCGGGTGCCAGTGTGATGAACGAGTTGACCACTGTACCATCAGCCTGAGTTGGGCCCGGTTAAAAAGCTTGCCTTGTCGGCACACTGGTGATGCGCGTGATTCACTCGAACTCGTACATGTAGATGTGCAAGGCTTTGTACCTTTTTTTCTCCATAACAATTTATTTTGTGCATGTACCACATTGAAATTTTCAGACATGATGTGAACTCCTGTCGCGATATCATGACTTTTTGGTTTTTAAGTTGAAAACAAGCGTAATCATTTTTGGGGCAAAAATACTGAAAATAGGATTGGAACTACATGTACATGTACATTGTAGTACTCCATAGAGTATAATTCTTTATTTTTTTCAATTTTCTCCATAACAATGTATTTTGTGCATGTACCACGTTGAAATTTTCTGACATGATGTGAACTCCTGTCGCGATATCATGACTTTTTGGTTTTTAGGTTGAAAACAAGCGTAATCATTTTTGGGGCAAAAATACTGAAAATAGGATTGCCACCTACTCCATAGAGTATAATTCTTAATTATTTTCAATTTTCTCCATAACAATTTATTTTGTGCATGTACCACGTTGAAATTTTCAGACATGATGTGAACTCCTGTCGCGATATCATGACTTTTTGGTTTTTAAGTTGAAAACAAGCGTAATCATTTTTGGGGCAAAAATACTGAAAATAGGATTGGAACTACTCCAAAGAGTATAATTCCCAAAATGTTTTCAATTTTCTCCATAACAATTTATTTTGTGCATGTACCACGATGAAATTTTCAGACATGAGGTGAACAAAGGCCTCGATATCATGACTTTGTTTTTTAAGTTGAAAACAAGTGTAATAATTTTTGGGGCAAAAATACTGAAAATAGCATTGCGACCTACAAGTGTACATGTACTCCAAACAATATAATTCTTAATTATTTTCAATTTTCTCCATAACAATTTATTTTGTGCATGTACCACGTTGAAATTTTCAGACATGATGTGAACTCCTGTCGCGATATCATGACTTTTTGGTTTTTAAGTTGAAAACAAGCGTAATCATTTTTGGGGCAAAAATACTGAAAATAGGATTGGAACTACATACATGTACATGTACATGTACATGTACATGTACTCCAAAGAGTATAATTCCCAAAATGTTTTCAATTTTCTCCATAACAATGTATTTTGTGCATGTACCACGTTGAAATTTTCAGACATGATGTGAACTCCTGTCACGATATCATGACTTTTTGTTTTTTAAGTTGAAAACAAGCGTAATCATTTTTGGGGCAAAAATACTGAAAATAGCATTGCGACCTACTCCAAAGAATATAATTATTAATTTTTTTCAATTTTCTCCATAACAATTTATTTTGTGCATGTACCACGTTGAAATTTTCAGACATGATGTGAACTCCTTTCGTGATATCATGAGTTTTTGTTTTTTAAGTTGAAAACAAGTGTAATAATTTTTTGGGCAAAAATACTGAAAATAGGATTGCGACCTACTCCAAAGAATATAATTCTTAATTTTTTTCAATTTTCTCCATAACAATTTATTTTGTGCATGTACCACGTTGAAATTTTCAGACGTGATGTCAACTCCTGTCGCGATATCATGACTTTTTGTTTTTTTAAGTTGAAAACAAGCGTAAACCAAGGCTATGAGAGTATTGAAAGAGATATACGGAATGAAGGATGAAGTTAATAAGCATAGGCCTATTGATCAACACCCAGCATCCACCCAGCCAGTGTACTCTGTACATGTACTGACATTAGTCAGGTGCCTGGGGAAAATGTACCGGGAAAGAGTGCAGAGTCCGAAGACTATATACCGGTAGTGGTTTACTCTGCAGGCCTAATTCTATGTAAAAGTATTTCATAAGGCCGGTCGGTCGGGAATTTTTTTCCCCTTGACTGTCATTTTAAGATTGAAATGCATTGGAATTGAAACCACATACATGTACCATGTTTTTCAAAGACAATGATCTAGCAGTATGTAATTATTTTTCTTTGTTTCAAAAAAATTCACAGTAAAACTGCAAACCGCGGTTTTTCCAGGCGGTAAGCCAAGTAGCCAAAAATTAAAAACCCCCAAGCCGATCCTGATCAACGGCGGATCTAGGCCCAAAGTTTAGGGGGGGCCAAATGCTCAGTGGAGGGGCGTATTTGCGAGCGCAAAACGTTTCTGGTGGGGTTTGTTTGTTTTGTGGGTCTAGACGACAATACTTGATTTAGTATGAAATTTCAGTGATAAGCTTTGGATTTGAACCCGCAACCTTGTGATTGTAGGCTAGGTCCTGCGGTCTAACCACTTGACTTACGCTGCTAATCGTGTGCAAGTTGTAAAAGTTATTAATGCAAATTAATGTTTAAATAAAGCCGCCTGAAATAATCCATTGATGACACAGAACTCTGGAATTAACGGCAGTTATTATTGATCAAAATTGATCCTTTCTACAAAAGGGTAGATTTTCAGACAAACAATCATTGACATGTTTTAAGATATGGCCACTCATCTGGGTTAGGCTGGTGCCCGCATGGAGTCCCCAGAGTGTTATGGTACATGTACATGTATGTACATACATTATTGTGTAATCTACACAGTGCTGCAAAAACAGCCCACTGTATTTTACGTTGATACTTACTGCTCATATGACGATGGAAGACGAATCTTTCAAGTCACTGCTCCTGCTCGTACTCACAAGATTGAAATGCGTTTTATGCACGCGATGTTCGCGCCAAGTCTAAACGTAGGCCTACATTGCGGACGTTGCATGGCTCACCTAATATCCAGGAAACCCCACACAACCAGTCGTGTGTGCATAAGCCATGCATACAATCACCGTGTACACCTCGTCTAATGCAGCTTGGCTTAACTGCACAAACTACCATTGCAAATTTTGTGGCAATGTTGGATCGTGAGTAGGATTATGAACACATTCATGTAGCCAATCAGTGTGTTGTAATTTGCATACTTTAACAAAAGCTGAACGTATTTAAGCAAGACTTAGCTGCACAAGGAGGGGGCGTAAAGTTGTGGGGTTTTGTTTTGTCTCTTTTTCCCCCTTTTTTTTCTTCTTTTCTTTTCTTTTCTTTTCTTTTTTTTTTTTTGGGGGGGGGCGTACAGCTTCGGTTTTTTGGGGGGGGCCATGGCCCCTGTTGGCCCCCCCCCTGGATCCGCCGTTGATCCTGATCTTCAGATAGTATCTACTGTGAATCGCGGTTTTGGCCAGCGAAATTGAGTAATAATTGAAACTCGTGAATCAAAAAAGTGTTTTGAGGGCATGACAATGTTCGACGGTGCAAATTTGTTTATTTCGAACACCGTCTGCGTGCGACCCAGCGCTCGAATTAACTTCACACATACTGGACGTACGGACAGACCGACCGTGCGTGAAGTTCGAGCGCTGGGTCGCAGACGGCAACGAAGGTTCGAAATAAACAATTTTGCCCCGACAAAAACATGGCGCATATACCATGAAAGAGTTTATTACACACACACACACACATACACACAAAATAGTCTCAGATCAGAGACAAAGTTGTCAGTGCTGACTCACTACATGACGTCAATCCTAACCGGGGGACGGACTTTTCCTTTTTCTTTTTTGGCGCTAAAAATGGCCGGCCGCCGGCAAATAACGTAACACTAACGTTAGGCACATCCTCACTGGCGCGCGGCCGCCTACCCCAATTTCGAAATTCAGCCTAAGTTCGTATGGACCGCGGGCCGCAAGCTCGGGCACAACGTGGACGATACTCTTTCGCGCATGGTTGAACCATGGAGGAAGGAAAACAGTTCTGTTTTCCTTCCTCCATGGTTGAACAAACATTGACTGTTAAATCTTGGGCAAGCAGAGCCTTTTGTAAGGGGATTATCTCTGTCAACAATGGATTAACTCACCGCAGAGTTAATGAGCAAGCCCTCAGTAGATCTCAGAACAGGTACTGAGTTTTAACCACATTTTAACCGAGACAATACAAAGGAATTTTTTAAAGGCGATTTAACCATATACTAACACGGTTAAATTAAGGTTAAAATGAAGGGTACCCATAATTTAACCGTGTTTATTGAAATTTTAACCGAGCGAGATTTTCATAGTGTCAGATGATTTGCAAAAAGCATAGTTAGCTTTCAAACTGCAACTGGACGGATGAACGGACGGACTGGACGGATGAATAACTTTGAATATGTCTGTTTTTTTTAATAGAATATATGCAGACTGCAACTCTCATTATGACTTATTTCAATACGTTTCATATGACTAAAAATACAAGAAAGGATCTGCACTTTTTTCTTTCACGCATACATGTTTGTGTCGCATTTCCAAAATATGCGTCTATAGTATACCCCATAAAAATGAGTGTTCACAGCCAAGTAGAGCTCATTATAATGGCTGCAGTTGTGAACAAAAGACAGCTGAGGTGTCAGTCAAGTCTGTGTTTGCAATAAGAGCTATTTGAGATCGATTCATACATGTATTATTAGTAAAGGGTCTTTTGTGCTCAGCTAGGGGATTATATAGGCCCATAGGTCTGGGCAGAGCCTGGGCCTGGCAGGGCTTCTCAAAGGCTCGACTGTACCATGGCTTTGGCTCTCTTCCCTTATTCAATTTATACATTTCTTACCAGGCTGTCTGCAGTTTCTTCTGATATGGATTCTGTTCTTGTTCGTGTGGTCCATACCAATGCTCATCATAGAGTACGCCATGGGCCGCTTCACCAAGAAGTCCACCATCGTGTCGTTTCAGAAGATGATTGGTGTGAACAACATGTGGGGCGGAGCCTGGGTTGCCTTGGTCACACTTGGGATAGCGTAAGTTGGAGATTGCTCATTGATTCCGACATTTGCAAACTATATAGTTTTATAGTGCAACTGGCAAATTTGTGCACGGCGAATATATGAAATGAGCTTTAAAAAAAAGCAAAGTGAATTTGGCAAACGGGGCATCCATTTGGCAAACGAGGCATCCATTTGGCAAACTGGGGCGTCCATTTGGCAAACGGGGCGTCCATTTGGCAAACGGGGCGTCCATTTGGCAAACAGGGCATCCATTTGGCAAACGGGGCATCCATTTGGCAAACGGGGCGTCCATTTGGCAAACGGGGCGTCCATTTGGCAAACAGGGTGTCCAAAAGACACCCAAAGGTATTTGTGTCTCCTCAGTGTACATTGTAGTACATTGTACATGTAATGTAAAACGTAGCATATAAATATTAATTCTTATTTCTAACCATTGGCCCTGCACCTGGTCTCCATTTACATACATACATGTACATGTGTACATGTGTAAAAAAATGCACTAAAATACACAGATGTAAGGTTAATACATTTAGTATGCTTTGTTGATGGTAGATTTACATGAGAATTTATTTATTTTATTTTATTACGTTACATTTTACACTGGCAATCAAATTACATGTACATCAATTAAATCGAAAACCAAAACCCTGAAGACAAAAAAGACACAAAAATTAATTTTAAACGAAGCCAGTGAGTGGTGACCAGCACCTCTACAAGGCCATCCTACCACAAGAAACCCACTGAACATTATATACCTCGTTAGAAAATAAATAATTGAAATACTAAAGGAATAATCGTTTGTCGGGCAGTCTTTACCAGTTTTGGGCGTGGTCACGGGTGATAAGGACCGCAGGCAGATGCTCATTTAATTTTTTGTTTTGTTTTTTTATTTATTTCTTATTTAACCTGGGGAGACCTTTCAGTGAAACACTGTTTATCAAAGGTGCCCAGGAAACCTGTAAACAAGGGCGCTTGCTATATGAACCAGAAATACCGGGTTAAACCCCTACTATTCCACGATAAGTGTTCTGGGTTCTTTTACGTGCATTACTTAACCCTTGTATACATGCAGTCTCCAAAATGCCACAAAAAATTGTGTCTGCTAAGTACACAATGCTTTTTCTATGCATGCCTTAAAATATTGCAGATAAGAGTGGTACATGGATACCCCAAAATTCCCCTGGGACTAAAACAGTGTTCTGACCTTCACACAAACCGAGTGTGCCCCAGGGTTGCCACATGGTATTTTGTGGATAACCCATGCGAAATGTACTGTGTATTTTGTTGGTTGTGACGTTTTGAAGTATGGGTCGACTTTGTTAAGAACAACACTGATAGTACATGTAGGAGGGTTTTAATCTAGTACATTGGACCTACGGCTTAACGTCCCATCCGAAGGACAAAGCAATTACGGTTAAGTGTCTTGCTTAGGGAGTCGAGACCGGCCACATTCTGACAGCACCACACTATAAATAATAATAATAATAATAATAATAATAATAATGTGAACTTATATAGCACAAGTATCCACCAAACTGGTGCTCAAGGCGCATTATATTATTACCCCTGCTCATCATTAGGCTCATAAATCATTCCTGAAACCATCTCGGCTACCCTAGGGTGTATACAGCTCAATTGCTACCACTACAGCGCATATACATGTAGGGCTAATCAAAACACAACCAACTCTGCCCTCACAGGTACCCATTTACTCTTGGGTGGAGAGAAGTAATTATGGTAAAGTATCTTGCTCAAGGACACAAGCACCATGGTCGCGGTTGGGATTTGAACCCACATTCTGATGACTCTGCCTTCAGAACACAAATCCGATGCACTAAACTGCTCGACCATGGCACTCCACTATGAATAACTTTACCCTGAAATGCCCTGAAGATCCGTTTTGCCGTGAAATAATAGTTCACCATGATTTCACGGCAAATTCATGGTGTCTCTTCCTCTCGGATATTGGCAATAATGTTCACAGTAATTTCAGGGCAAATTCACGGCGATCTTGAGAATTAATGAGCTACCCCAAAAATGCCACAAGAAGTTCATATCGTTTTCACAGCGTTTTTACTGTGAAGAAATTCCAAGAGTATTTTATTATTATTATTATTATTATTATTAGCTGTTTCGCAGCGAAGCGCAGCG
Organism: Zoroaster sp. YZ-2022; assembly: GCA_029582265.1. Lineage (NCBI taxonomy): Eukaryota > Metazoa > Echinodermata > Asteroidea > Forcipulatida > Zoroasteridae > Zoroaster > Zoroaster sp. YZ-2022. Next base: position 33,875,247 of record CM055826.1, on the reverse strand, counting down.
AAACAGCTCTTGTTTTTGTTAAAGTTTTTTTTTTTCTTTTTTTTTTTTTTTTTTTAATTTTTCAGCGCCTCGCATGCGGAAGTGCATTGCAATAACACATGTTTCATTCTGAACGCCTTTTTGCAGTGTTCCATAAATGCGATTGCAATGAAACTTAAGGGGACCAAAGGCAATAGTGCAATAGTGTGCATATTGCAATGACGTCATAATTACGTCATCAGGTGTCAAGTTACACTGAATCAAAGATTAATAATGAAAAACATTAAAAAATTAATAACTGCTGAACCACATATGCTATCAATTTAATCTATGTGGCATATTGTAGGTCGTTACCCACTCCGTATTTCGTGCACAGATATGACCCTATTTTGACCTTAGCTTCCGGTCCAAACCGGAAGTTCAAGTTTAAAGAGCTCTACAGCCAATATGATAAAAAATAATGCTATGATTTCTGTGTATGTAATCATCAGTAGGGTGTAGTCTTTTGGATAGTAGGTTTGATGACGTCATCATATGCAAGAGCGCCCTCTTGCGACAGGTTTAAAAAGACGTTATTTTCACTTGTACACTTGCCAATGTCACATTACCACAAATGATATGTCATATTGTAGCTTATGAATCAACTTAAATATCAAAACAAATTACGTCATTATGACGTCATCAGGTATCAAGTTACACTAAGTTAAATATTAATATTGAAAAACTATTAACAAATTTATAACTTTTGAACCACAATAGCTATAATTATGATCTTTGAGCCATATTGTAGGTTGTTAGCCACTTGACAATTCGTGCAAATATGACCTTATTGTGACTTTTGCTTCTGGTCGAAACCAGAAGTTCAAATACAGCAACGTTGTTAGAGCCGCTCAAAGTGGAAGTTAATGTGATAAAAAATAGCGAAACAGCTGGGTATTCGTTCACGAATACAATTGAGCTCTAGTTTTATTTATTTTTTTTTAATTTTTCAGCGCTTTCCGTACCGGAAGTGCATTGCAATAACACATGTTTCATTCTGAACGCCATTTTGCAGTGTTCCATAAATGCGATTGCAATGAAACTTAAGGGGACCAAAGGCAATAGTGCAATAGTGTGCATATTGCAATGACGTCATAATTACGTCATCAGGTGTCAAGTTACACTAAATCAAAGATTAATAATGAAAAACATTAAAAAATTAATAACTCCTGAACCACATACGCTATCAATTTCATCTATGTGGCATATTGTAGGTCGTTACCCACTCCGTATTTCGTGCACAGATATGACCCTATTTTGACCTTAGCTTCCGGTCCAAACCGAAGTTCAAATTTAAAGAGCTGTACAGCCAATATGATAAAAAATAATGCTATGATTTCTGTGTATGTAATCATCAGTAGGGCGTACTCTTTTGGATAGTAGGTTTGATGATCGTCATCATATACAAGAGCGCCTCTAGCGACAGGTTTAAAAAGACGTTATTTTCACTTGTACACTTGCCAATGTCACATTACCACAAATGATATGTCATATTGTAGCTTATGAATCAACTTAAATATCAAAACAAATTACGTCTATAATGACATCATCAGGTGTCAAGTTACACTAAATCAAATATTAATAATGAAAAACATTAAAAATTAATAACTCCTGAACCACATATGCTATCAATTTCATCTATGTGGCATATTGTAGGTCGTTACCCACTCCGTATTTCGTGTACAGATATGACCCCATTTTGACCTTAGCTTCCGGTCCAAACCGGAAGTTCAAATTTAAAGAGCTGTACAGCCAATATGATAAAAAAATAATGCTATGATTTCTGTGTATGTAATCATCAGTAGGATGTACTCTTTTGGATAGTAGGATTGATGACGTCATCATATGCAAGAGCGCCCTCTAGCGACAGGTTGAAAAAGACGTTATTTTCACTTGTACACTTGCTAATGTCACATTACCACAAATGATATGTCATATTGTAGCTTATGAATCAACTTAAATAACAAAACAAATTACGTCATTATGACGTCATCAGGTGTCAAGTTACACTAAGTTAAAGATTAATATTGAAAAACTATTTAAAAATGTATAACTTTTGAACCACAATAGCTATAATTATGATCTTTGAGCCATATTGTAGGTCGTTATCCACTTGACAATACGTGCAAATATGACCTTATTGTGACGCTTGCTTCTTCGGTCGAAACCAGAAGTTCAAATATAGCAATGCAATGATGACCTGCGACTTCACTCCCAAACCAAATTTATTCAAAAACATGATGCGCGCGTATACCGCAGGGCAGAAACATAATGTTTTGGTTTAGGTGTGACGTCAGAGGGCACATTGTCTATACTGTCACTGAGAACTACTCGCACATAATGCAAAACATGTTTACCCTCATGTAGGCAGTGCACTCTCATGCCCGACTGGCTCTTTCGACTAAAACTGACAGTCTCCATAATCCCAACTGTACAAATATAAAAAGAAGGTACTCTAGAAAGTATGGTATTTTGTGGAAGTCTGTAACATTGAAGTAAAATAGCTACTGGACATTACATTTTAGTTAACCTGCATATGTATTATGCAACTAAACAATTCATCAGTTGTATATATTTTGCATCCGGTGTTGAATGGTGACATTATAGGGATACAAACAAAACATGCACTGTCACCAGAAGTAAGCAGTGCATGTAAATGATAGTACATGCTTCAAAATTTTACATTTATTTGAGCTTTACAACTAATGCTTATAACTAACCATCTTTGTGTCATCTTGTAGCTAATTATTTGTATCACAATCCATTCAATGATATCATAACATTTCAAAAGTCCTCACGGCTCAAAGTGGAAGTTAATATGATAAAAAATAGCGAAACAGCTGGGTATTCGTTCACGAATACAATTGAGCTCTAGTTATTATTATTTTTATAGCAGTCTGGCACACTTCATGTACACGTACATGTAGGTACTATAACAGACTTCTGGTACGTAAAACTTGTAGCTTTGCATGGTGAGGAGGATAAGTAAGACTAATTGCGGTGACACCGTGTGAAATTCTCAATTGAGTAGTAATTAGTTCTGAAAAGAACTGGAGGTTACAACTCGACGTTTCGATCAGTGTGCTACATGTAGCTCTTTCTCCTGAGGAAGATCAGAGCATACTGATCGAAACGTCGAGTTGTAACCTCCAGTTCTTTTCAGAACTAATTACTACTCAATTGAGAATTTCACACGGTGTCACCACAATTAGTATTACTGAGACTTCTGGTACAACCATCATGTATTAAATACATGGTGCTACGTACCACAGACTTACTGTAACTACATGTACAATGTACATGTATTAATAGTGCTATTAGGATCAATGAGTAACATATGCACTAGACTCTGTCTGAGTTCAATTTAATGTCAAAGTGAATACCAAACATTTCTTCTCATCGAAAACAAAAAGAAATCTATCACAATCCAATCGAAACTCAACATGTTCACATATGCACAGTATTATTTGTCCTTCGTACATGTACATGCAATAATGACATTGCATTAAAAAAATCATTAAAAAAATCAATATTCATATTTTCTATCCTTGTTAAATGCTACACAGCTGTTACAAATGCCATTAACCCTCCTATTATAGCTGCACTTTAGTGGCAAGTAACTATAGTGGTCACAACCAGTCAACTGCCTGTTATGACTGTCGACCCAAATGTGCACACAGGGGCATTTTTGACTGGGAGTTACATGTACTTGTTAGTTCACATAACCATTTAACCGAATCTTTCACAGTCGGTTAACCGGTTAACCGAAAGTCGGCGTCTGAGGGCCACACAGACTGGATCGTCGGAAAATGGCACAATGCATATAAATTTTCAATCAAAAAGCATCAATAAACTTGTCCCCACAGTGATTGTCTAATAACCAATGCGGCAAAAACAGAATGTCTGGAACAACAGAATGGGCGGCAAATTCATCCAGAGTTGTTGGTCCTATTTTTAAAATATTGGTATCGGTTTGCCGGTCGGCGAAATTTATAGTGCAGTTTCGGTCGGTTAACCGTCCCATCACCAGAAAGAATAAAACATTTCTGCATCCTACAGGTACATATACGCCACAAAGCAAATACCGAGTTCATCATGGGATGCGAGTTTGTTTGGGATATAAAAACAATTTATTTACATGTACCAAAAACAAAAAAAGCATTTATCTACCAGAAAACATGATTATAACAATTATAATAATTTATGCACGAATATAAATTATTATAATTGTTATATTTTGTTAATGATGATAATGTTTTCTGGACTTGGACTCGACCCTTCGGACTTGAACTTGGGACTCAGACTTGGGATTCGGACTTGGGATTCGGACTTGATGTTTGTGACTCGATGTTTGTGACTCAGACTCGACGGCAAACATTACAGGAATCCTCCATTAGAGAAAAATCCAGTATCACACATCCTTTTCATGTTTACCAACTCACACCTCTTATCTGCTTGGACAAACAGTGGCTTTTAATCCCTTTATCTGAGTGACAGGCGATATGTAGCCGGTACTACTTTTAACCACTGAAGCGTGAAGACTGATCTACCAGCACAAGCCACTGTATTTATTTCCTAGTGCATGTATTGTGCAAGGGTTGAGGCACATTTTTGTATTATTATGGTGGGTGGTTTAAATCTTTTCCAAGTTCACCTATTAATGTAGTAGAAAGTTGAGGTAGCAACCATGAAGATATTTATTTAGAGTTGTGGCTTAGTTCCAGAGTCATCACAAATCTTTTTTAACATTTCCATGATTCTACAGAAAGCAGTAACACTAACCAGATTGTTTCCCACATCTCTATTTTCCTACCAGAACATTGTTAGACACACTAAGCAATAATGAAACATAATTTTTTTGGGATCCGCCCCTGCTAATAAATACTCATGGTCCATTAAACAGCCGCCATAACTTATGGTTTTCGACAACGAAACGGGATTCAAAGATCCATGTTTGTATAGCCTATGATTATTATTAGAAGTACTGTATAAGCATTTGCCTAAATAAGTCGTTTTATTTACATGAAATAAAAAAACACATCGGGCGCACGTTTTCCCCATGGTTCAACACGTCGAAGAGTTTCGCTGTGCTGGTCGGGCGGCAATTTAGACTGCTGAGGGCTTGCTCATTAACTCTGTGGTGAGTTAATCCATTGTTGACAGAGATAATCCCAATACAAAAGCCTCCGCTTGCCTGAGACATAACGGTCAATGTTTGTTCAACCATGCGCAAAAGAGTATCATCCATGTTGTGCCCATAGCGCAGCCTGCAGTCCGTACGAACTTCGGCTGAATTTCGAAATTGGGGTACGCGGCCGCGCGCCAGTCAGGAATGTGCCTAAAACGAGCGAACGTTTAGTCTAGTCTGTTACGTTGTAATTATTTGGCGGCGGCCGGCCATTTTTAGCGCCAAAAAAGAAGAAAAAAGTCCGTCCCCCGTTTAGGATTGACGTCATGTCAGCACTGAACTTTGTCTCTGATCTGCAACTGGTACGTGAATATTTGTGTGTGTGTGTAAGTAAAATAAACCCTTTCACGGTATATGCGCCATGTTTTTGTCGGGGCAAAATTGTTTATTTCGAACATTCGTTGCCGTCATGCGATCGACCCATCAGCGCTCGAACTTTCCGCCCGCACGGAAGTTAATTCGAGCGCTGGGTACCGGGTATACGGGTCCGGTCGCAGACGGCAACGAGCATTCGAAATAAACAAATTTGCCCCGTCGCGTCGAACATGTCATGTCCGCAAAACCCTTTTTTGATTCGCGGGTTTTAATTAACTCAATTTCGCTGGCCAAAATCGCGATTCACAGTAGATACTATCTGAAGATCAGGATCGGTTTGGGGGTTTTAAAATTTTTGGCTAGTTGGCTTACCGCCGGGAAAAACCGCGGTTTGCAGTTTTACTGTGAATTTAAAAAAAAAAATAATATAATTAGAAAGTCATTATATAAGGCCGTTTGTTTTTTATTACTTGGATTACGGATTTGTAAGCTACAAAAAATGAGCGGGGATCGGGGAAAAAAAAAAAAAAAAAAAAAAAAAATGATCGGGATTACGGAATTCCGAGCTCACGAAATCGGGCGGGGCGAAAAAAAAAAGAAAAAAAAATACCGAAGGCACGCAGGCGGCTTCTAAAACACGTACATTATACACAATTTATGTAGACAAAAGCAGAAAGTCACTGAATGAATGTTGCGAGTGTTTAGGCTTAACAAAATGTTCTGTTTCCGGTTTCTGACCGACCCTAACTTTACGCCGCGACCCTAAACAAATTCGCACACACAGACCATTTGTTGACACAGCAATCGATTGCATGAGTTTGGGCCGTGAGGTCAAGTCGCGCGATGCACGTACATGTAGTTGTTACTAAATGGCCAATGTATATGCACTTGGGCAAATAGTATAGTCTATAAACGGACTCGCACTTTTGTACGTGAATGCATAACATTGGTCTGGTTTCCATCATACATCGGCCGCGATTTTTTTCTCCGTTCACTGGCTCACGGTACGTGTACATATTTACTGTACATGTATTGTAGGGATCTTGTTGTATTTGAAGAAAATGTGATCTAAAAGTATTGTTTTGTACACGATGGTGTTTTGTACGCGATCGGTGGCACTGTTGTAAGTGTTGTGGATTTTTTTTTTTTTTTTTTTTTAACTACAAAATTTGATTTTTCGGGCGGGGATTTTTTTTAATTTTTTTCAGAAACGCGATTTTTTCGAGCGGCGATTCCGTAATCCAAGTTATTAAAAAAACATGGCCTAACATGTTACTGATGTTCTTTCACCGTATAATCAGAGAGCAATACAAATCTATCATAAGGTAAAGAGTACCCATCGTCAGCTTGCAACTTTGAACTGAAATTGAAATTAACACATTTTAATTGAAAATATTAATTTATTTTAACAGAACAAGGAAATGCTGGAAGGGCTATGCCATTGGACAAGTCAAGGCAACAAGGGAATTCCAGCCGCAGGAAGGGAAAAAGGCGCAGAGAGTCAACTCAAGATATTTGTAGTGTTCCTGGTGCCAGTTTTATGTGATTATTTATTGTATTAAACTTTCATATTTATTTTGTTTATTTCACAAAGTTAATATATACAATACTTAAAGCCTATGACCTATTTATACTACTCTTAACATCGCTGTTTATATTTTACTTAGTCAACTTGTTTTAATTCGTTTTCTATTTATGTTGGCCTACATAGTTTTATATGCAATTTTTTGTAATTAATTTTTTTAAAGTAAGACTTGTGGTGACACCATATTAAATGTTCATTTGAGTAGTAATTAGTTCTGAAAAGAACTGGGGGTACAACTCTACGTTTCGATCAGTATGCTCTGATCGTCCTCAGGACGATCAGAGCATACGGATCGAAACGTTGAGTTGTACCTCCAGTTCTTTTCAGAACTAATTACTACTCAATTGAGCATTTCACATGGTGTCACCGCAATTTGTCTTACTTATCCTCCTCACCATGCAAAGCTACGAGTTTTACTTAACTTTTTTTATTGTAATTTAATTTAACTCATTCACTTGATTATTTTGTTCGACTTGACGAAATAAAATTATGAGGAATTTTAGATTGTGTTTCTTGTCCTTTTTGTAATGAGTTGTATTTCCTTCCTCCATGATTTAAGTACATTGAAATTTTTCAATATAAAACACATAAACAAACCGCCAAAAGGGATGGGAATGATGTCATGTCGTAATAAACCACTGCCGCATAAATGGAGTTAAAATTCTTGGGCTTTACACAATTCTACATATGCTAGTGTTCGTTTTTTGGGGAATTGCATGTATATGACCGGCTGACACTAAGTGACAGTATAGGGGTGACGATACTGAAATTTTAATCGTACGATATTAGGCCAAAAAAATAAATTTGTTGAGTTGCCCTTACCTCCAGTGAAAATATTTGAAGGGCTCGGTCGGTCGGGATTTTTTTTTTTTTTTTTCTTTTTTCTTTTTTCTTTTTCTTCCCTCCTCGACTGTCATTTTAAGATTGAAATGCATTGGAACTGAAACCATATACCATGTTTTTCATTTGTATACCTATCAGCAAGGAATTTTACTTCAGAATAAAAGTATCCCAAGCATTTTTGTTGTACTTTTCGCTGTGATTGACCATGGAGGTCTTCCTCCATAGATTGACACAGCAAATTCATCCATATTGCGTGCAATGCTCAACGTGCAACATGTGAGTGGCCATTCGATTTGAAAACGTAGATCGAGTCGCAATCGTTGACACACGTACAGTGCGGGGAGCCAGTGCACAACATGTGAGGCCATTTGATTTGAAAGCGTGTAGATTGAGTCACAATCGTTGACGTGTGCGAAGCCAGTGGAAAACATGCGAGGGGCCATTCGATTGGAAAACATGTAGATTTGAGTCGAATCGCTTGGCACACAGTGTGTGAAGGCAGTGCACCATGTGAGGGCGGGGCCATTCGACGGAAAACATGTAGACTGAGTCTTGGGTACCGGTAAATTTACCGGTAAAAAAAAGTGGAAAATTTCACAAATCAAACGTATTATGTTTTATACAAAGAAAATTGGTAAGTTTCATTAATAAATAGGCCTATGAATGACGAGGGAAAAAAAAAAAAAAAAACTGACCCGAGATTTCAGCACTTTTGGGTCGGTCGGTGGAGGGCAACTCAACATTTTTTTTTTTTTGCCTTATTTACCGGTACCCAAGACTCGATCTGTTTTCAAATCGAATGGCCCCGGCCCTCACATGGTGCACTGCCTTCGCGCACACTGAAGGATCTGAAAAAATATCCTTTCTCTTCTACACATTTCCCCAATTTGACCAATCGGTCATTATTGGTACGTTCATATACAAAAAAGCCTACTATTCCCACAAAACTCATTGTCAAATGGACAAATTTTGGAAATAGTCAAATACGGATTCACTGTATTTCAATTTGTATGACAAATACATCTTGGAAAACAAAAACAAAAAGTCAACAAAGATGTGGTGTCACCATAGCTCTATGGTGTCACTGAATGGGTTTGCACCATCATTATTTACGCTTACTACGTTTTTTTTTTACACCGCAGCGACGGGTTTTGTACGCATTTCGCCCTTGTGTCAAGACTATGAACCCATTCAGCACGCATGCGCGCGAAGGGAATTTCGACACGCAAAAAAAACCTACCATCAACGGAGAGGAAATGGCTCCATGAGTTCCACTGCAGAGCGCCATGGTCGACTGCAGCTTGAGTTTTCTATCGTCGCGCGCCTAGGGTTTCGTAGTCTCTCTCTCAAGACCGGAATTGGCACTTTTACTGCACATAACCCGTCGCTGCGGTGTAAAAGAAAAATACGCTTCCTGGTACATTTTCCCCAGGCACCCGATCAGTATTTTTGCCCCAAAAATGATTACGCTTGTTTTCAACTTAAAAACCAAAAAGTCATGATATCGCGACAGGAGTTCACATCATGTCTGAAAATTTCAACGTGGTACATGCACAAAATAAATTGTTATGGAGAAAATTGAAAAAAATTAAGAATTATACTCTATGGAGTAGGTGGCAATCCTATTTTCAGTATTTTTGCCCCAAAAATTATTACGCTTGTTTTCAACTTAAAAACCAAAAAGTCATGATATCGTGACAGGAGTTCACATCATGTCTGAAAATTTCAACGTGGTACATGCACAAAATAAATTGTTATGGAGAAAATTGAAAAAAATTAAGAATTATACTCTATGGAATAGGTGGCAATCCTATTTTCAGTAGTTTTGCCCCAAAATTATTACTTTGTTTTCAACCTAAAAACCAAAAAGTCATGATATCGACAGGAGTTCACATCATGTCTGAAAATTTCAACGTGGTACATGCACAAAATAAATTGTTATGGAGAAAATTGAAAAAATTTAAGAATTATACTCTATGGAGTACTAGTAGGTGGCAATCCTATTTTCAGTATTTTGCCCCAAAATGATTACGCTTGTTTTCAACTTAAAAACCAAAAAGTCATGATATCGCGACAGGAGTTCACATCATGTCTGAAAATTTCAACGTGGTACATGCACAAAATAAATTGTTATGGAGAAAATTGAAAAAAATTAAGAATTATACTCTATGGAATAGGTGGCAATCCTATTTTCAGTATTTTTGCCCCAAAAATGATTACGCTTGTTTTCAACTTAAAAACCAAAAAGTCATGATATCGCGACAGGAGTTCACATCATGTCTGAAAATTTCAACGTGGTACATGCACAAAATAAATTGTTATGGAGAAAATTGAAAAAAAATAAGAATTATACTCTATGGAGTAGGTGGTAATCCTATTTTCAGTATTTTTGCCCCAAAAATGATTACGCTTGTTTTCAACTTAAAAACCCAAAAGTCATGATATCGCGACAGGAGTTCACATCATGTCTGAAAATTTCAACGTGGTACATGCACAAAATAAATTGTTATGGAGAAAATTGAAAAAAATTAAGAATTATACTCTATGGAGTAGGTGGCAATCCTATTTTCAGTATTTTTGCCCCAAAAATTATTACGCTTGTTTTCAACTTAAAAACCAAAAAGTCATGATATCGTGACAGGAGTTCACATCATGTCTGAAAATTTCAACGTGGTACATGCACAAAATAAATTGTTATGGAGAAAATTGAAAAAATTAAGAATTATACTCTATGGAATAGATGGAAATCCTATTTTCAGTATTTTGCCCAAAAATTATTACGCTTGTTTTCAACCTAAAAACCAAAAAGTCATGATATCGCGACAGGAGTTCACATCATGTCTGAAAATTTCAACGTGGTACATGCACAAAATAAATTGTTATGGAGAAAATTGAAAAAATTTAAGAATTATACTCTATGGAGTACTAGTAGGTGGCAATCCTATTTTCAGTATTTTTGCCCCAAAAATGATTACGCTTGTTTTCAACTTAAAAACCAAAAAGTCATGATATCGCGACAGGAGTTCACATCATGTCTGAAAATTTCAACGTGGTACATGCACAAAATAAATTGTTATGGAGAAAATTGAAAAAAATTAAGAATTATACTCTATGGAATAGGTGGCAATCCTATTTTCAGTATTTTTGCCCCAAAAATGATTACGCTTGTTTTCAACTTAAAAACCAAAAAGTCATGATATCGCGACAGGAGTTCACATCATGTCTGAAAATTTCAACGTGGTACATGCACAAAATAAATTGTTATGGAGAAAATTGAAAAAAAATAAGAATTATACTCTATGGAGTAGGTGGTAATCCTATTTTCAGTATTTTTGCCCCAAAAATGATTACGCTTGTTTTCAACCTAAAAACCAAAAAGTCATGATATCGCGACAGGAGTTCACATCATGTCTGAAAATTTCAACGTGGTACATGCACAAAATAAATTGTTATGGAGAAAATTGAAAAAAATTAAAAATTATACTCTATGGAATAGGTGGCAATCATATTTTCAGTATTTTTGCCCCAAAAATGATTACGCTTGTTTTCAACCTAAAAACCAAAAAGTCATGATATCGCGACAGGAGTTCACATCATGTCTGAAAATTTCAACGTGGTACATGCACAAAATAAATTGTTATGGAGAAAATTGAAAACAAATTTGAATTATACTCTATGGAGTAGGTGGCAATCCTATTTTCAGTATTTTTGCCCCAAAAATGATTACGCTTGTTTTCAACTTAAAAACCAAAAAGTCATGATATCGCGACAGGAGTTCACATCATGTCTGAAAATTTCAACGTGGTACATGCACAAAATAAATTGTTATGGAGAAAATTGAAAAAAATTAAAAATTATACTCTATGGAGTAGGTGGCAATCCTATTTTCAATATTTTTGCCCCAAAAATGATTACGCTTGTTTTCAACTTAAAAACCAAAAAGTCATGATATCGCGACAGGAGTTCACATCATGTCTGAAAATTTCAACGTGGTACATGCACAAAATAAATTGTTATGGAGAAAATTGAAAAAATTTAAGAATTATACTCTATGGAGTACTAGTAGGTGGCAATCCTATTTTCAGTATTTTTGCCCCAAAAATGATTACGCTTGTTTTCAACTTAAAAACAAAAGTCATGATATCGCGACAGGAGTTCACATCATGTCTGAAAATTTCAACGTGGTACATGCACAAAATAAATTGTTATGGAGAAAATTGAAAAAAATTAAGAATTATACTCTATGGAATAGGTGGCAATCCTATTTTCAGTATTTTGCCCCAAAAATGATTACGCTTGTTTTCAACTTAAAAACCAAAAAGTCATGATATCGCGACAGGAGTTCACATCATGTCTGAAAATTTCAACGTGGTACATGCACAAAATAAATTGTTATGGAGAAAATTGAAAAAAAATAAGAATTATACTCTATGGAGTAGGTGGTAATCCTATTTTCAGTATTTTTGCCCCAAAAATGATTACGCTTGTTTTCAACCTAAAAACCAAAAAGTCATGATATCGCGACAGGAGTTCACATCATGTCTGAAAATTTCAACGTGGTACATGCACAAAATAAATTGTTATGGAGAAAATTGAAAAAAATTAAAAATTATACTCTATGGAATAGGTGGCAATCATATTTTCAGTATTTTTGCCCCAAAAATGATTACGCTTGTTTTCAACCTAAAAACCAAAAAGTCATGATATCGCGACAGGAGTTCACATCATGTCTGAAAATTTCAACGTGGTACATGCACAAAATAAATTGTTATGGAGAAAATTGAAAACAAATTTGAATTATACTCTATGGAGTAGGTGGCAATCCTATTTTCAGTATTTTTGCCCCAAAAATGATTACGCTTGTTTTCAACTTAAAAACCAAAAAGTCATGATATCGCGACAGGAGTTCACATCATGTCTGAAAATTTCAACGTGGTACATGCACAAAATAAATTGTTATGGAGAAAATTGAAAAAAATTAAAAATTATACTCTATGGAGTAGGTGGCAATCCTATTTTCAATATTTTTGCCCCAAAAATGATTACGCTTTGTTTTCAACTTAAAACCAAAAAGTCATGATATCGCGACAGGAGTTCACATCATGTCTGAAAATTTCAACGTGGTACATGCACAAAATAAATTGTTATGGAGAAAATTGAAAAAAATTAAAATTATACTCTATGGAATAGGTGGCAATCCTATTTTCAGTATTTTTGCCCCAAAAATGATTACGCTTGTTTTCAACCTAAAAACCAAAAAGTCATGATATCGCGACAGGAGTTCACATCATGTCTGAAAATTTCAACGTGGTACATGCACAAAATAAATTGTTATGGAGAAAATTGAAAACAAATTTGAATTATACTCTATGGAGTAGGTGGCAATCCTATTTTCAGTATTTTTGCCCAAAAAATGATTACGCTTGTTTTCAACTTAAAAACCAAAAAGTCATGATATCGCGACAGGAGTTCACATCATGTCTGAAAATTTCAACGTGGTACATGCACAAAATAAATTGTTATGGAGAAAATTGAAAAAAATTAAAAATTATACTCTATGGAGTAGGTGGCAATCCTATTTTCAATATTTTGCCCCAAAATGATTACGCTTTGTTTTCAACTTAAAAACCAAAAAGTCATGATATCGCGACAGGAGTTCACATCATGTCTGAAAATTTCAACGTGGTACATGCACAAAATAAATTGTTATGGAGAAAATTGAAAAAAATTAAAAATTATACTCTATGGAGTAGGTGGCAATCCTATTTTCAGTATTTTGCCCCAAAATGATTACGCTTGTTTTCAACTTAAAAACCAAAAAGTCATGATATCGCGACAGGAGTTCACATCATGTCTGAAAATTTCAACGTGGTACATGCACAAAATAAATTGTTATGGAGAAAATTGAAAAAAATTAAAAATTATACTCTATGGAGTAGGTGGCAATCCTATTTTCAGTATTTTTGCCCCAAAAATGATTACGCTTGTTTTCAACTTAAAACCAAAAGTCATGATATCGCGACAGGAGTTCACATCATGTCTGAAAATTTCAACGTGGTACATGCACAAAATAAATTGTTATGGAGAAAATTGAAAAAAATTAAGAATTATACTCTATGACTATGGAGTAGGTGGCAATCCTATTTTCAGTATTTTTGCCCCAAAAATGATTACGCTTGTTTTCAACCTAAAAACCAAAAAGTCATGATATCGCGACAGGAGTTCACATCATGTCTGAAAATTTCAACGTGGTACATGCACAAAATAAATTGTTATGGAGAAAATTGAAAAAAATTAAGAATTATACTCTATGGAGTAGGTGGCAATCCTATTTTCAGTATTTTTGCCCCAAAAATGATTACGCTTGTTTTCAACCTAAAAACCAAAAAGTCATGATATCGCGACAGGAGTTCACATCATGTCTGAAAATTTCAACGTGGTACATGCACAAAATAAATTGTTATGGAGAAAAAAAGGTACAAAGCCTTGCACATCTACGAGTTCGAGTGAATCACGCGCATCGCCAGTGTGCCGACAAGGCAAGCTTTTTAACCGGGCCCAACTCAGGCTAATGGTACAGTGGTCAACTCGTTCATCACACTGGCACCCGACTAATGTCCGTACATGTACAATGTACCTCCTCCATGAATGTACAGAGTACATAATTACACATTGTACATTGCAACCATACTGGCTGGGTGGATGCCGGGTGTTGATCAATATGCTTAACTTCATCCTTCATTCCGTCTACCTCTTTCAATACTCTCATAGCCTTGGTTTACGCTTGTTTTCAACTTAAAAAAACCAAAAAGTCATGATATCGAGGCAAAGTTTGTTCACATTTTGTGAGTAACATGATCCAAATCGCTTAACAAATATTTCTATTGCATGACAAGGTACGTGTTCTCGTTCGACCAATAAGAAAACGTTTTACGCGCTATAGGCATTGTACACAGCGCGTAACGAATATTTATATTGGTTATTATGATGACGTATTGTTCTCGTTGGCCAATAGAACAAATTGTTACGCGCTATGCATAGGGGCATTGCACACGTGCTAACTCGTACATACCCTGAGTGCCTTCCAATGACTGGATCAAATTAGCGCGCGCGCTGGATCTTAGGATGAGAATGTAATTCCAGTTGGACGATAATTTGTTTGGTGACAATCAGTATTTTACACGCAAAGATCTAAATTACAGGTACACGTACATCATCTGACCAAAACATTTAAAGAAAAGTAGGATGCATGATATCTATTTATTTACTTATATTCATAGTTACTTTTTAATAATAATAAAGTGCAGGATTTATACCCGAAATACCGGTTTTCAAAAATAAAACCGCGGTTTTATAAAATCATCCGTTTTTGAGCCCCAGAGCGGGTCAATTTATCCCGACAGTCGAGGCTTACGTTTACTGGTCCTCATCGTATCCTTGTTCTTCGGCAACGATTATTAAAACAACCCATGATAATTAGGAACCTGATGGATGAATTGTTATTTTAAGTCCAATTGTTAGTATCTGTTTGGCCCGCAACATACCTCAGTTCGGTAATCAATGCATTATAATTATTGTCCATTTCGTAATTACACTCTGGAATATGATATATATTATTCTAAACGTATCCCCTTTCCGATGAAAAACAGATTAACAAGTAGGCCTATACCTAAATATACACCTATCACGTACGCCTATCACAGCGGCACGCCAACCCATTCTCAGCACAGACACCTATTCTCATATGGGCAAGGTCAGTGGTATTCTGAGCAAATTGCGTGCATGTCCCCCGGCCGTTGTATATACCACTACCAGTGTTTTTTAGATTGGAAATTTACAGACACTTCGTAAGTGTTTTTAATCTTTTTATCGCCTCTTGTGTGCAAGTTGTACCGGTACATGTTATACTCGGTTAAACCACGGTTAAACTTGCATCCTCATTATCACATTGAACAAAGGTTTACAGTTATGAATAACAAAGGAAATCCTGGCCGGAAACCACTCGGTTAAAACGCGGTGAGAATGCGGTTGAATAGCCGGCTGAAATCAAAGGGTTAAACATGGGTTAAAACACGGTTAAAAAAACATTTAACCGAGTCTCTTTATATTTTAACCGAGGAGATTTTCACAGTGTGATGTTTTTATACGTGTCGTTAGCTAAAAAATCATGAAAGACAGACGCTGGACAATAATCGTTTGGTATAAAAAAAAAAAATACTGTGGCCCCCGTGCAATTATATTTTCTGCAGTCCGAAATTGCCACTGTCCTAGTGATATCTAATAGGGAAACTTATCCCCATTAGATATCATTACGACAATGGCAATTTCAGACTGCAGAAAGGAAAAAAACGGGAGCCACAGTATTTTTTTAATATACCAAACCATTATTGTCCAGCGCCTGTCTTAACATGATTTCAAAGCTAACGACACGTAGAAAAAATTCTTGGCCCCGTGCGAAAACCTAGACCAGGACGTCTTGTCTAACCCTCAACCAAGTACTATGGTGCACAATGAATTAGCAAAGCGCAAAAGCAACGCTTTTCAAAACCCATGTCATATCAACGCACTTGCGAAATAATGGATGATTACAATCCCGCCGAATTTTTTTTCTGCATTCGAAATCGCCATTGTCGCAATGATTTTCAATGGGAAATTTGTTTGTTGTAATTTGATTCAAAAGAGGAATCCTCAAAAAGAAAATTTTTGAGGATGGCAATTTTGAATTGCAGAAAAATTGCATCCCGCTGCACCCCCTCCCCACCGATCAAAACAATAAGCGCTTTGGCCTATTTTGCTACAGGCGCCATGTGTAGGCTATTGCGCGCAGTTAAATCACCTACCATGCCTATGCTCGCTGTTGAGTGTGGTGCGTGCAGGCATATTTAAAACCTACGCCTGAAAAAGTAGGACAATGTTGCTCACTATTTTCGTTCAACCGTTAAAACTATATGACCAACATAAATAAATATACAACGACCTTTATTGACGACTAGAATCGATTTTTTAAATATTAGACTAATTATTGCAAAACCTAATAAGTAAGCATCAACCTTAGTAAATATCCATTTGCATAGCGCTGCCATTTTCCGCGACGTTGAGTTACCGTGTGCGTCGTTCTCAGCTCATACTTGGTCCTTTTTCAGGATTAAACAATGAAACTATGATAACTTTTTGTCAAAAGAATGAAAATACAAGAATGGAATCCGGAAACTAATGCCTTCTATGTGATATTTTTCTCTGCAAACTCACAGCCAGCCGGTGTACATTTCAGTTACCGCAGGATTAGCTATCTAATCTGATAAGTTTATTGACACAGTAAACACACTTAAAAAAATTTGGATTGAAAAGGATGTGTGATTTCCGAGTTTGGGGCCTTAAACTCGGAAAGTTTCTAATGGAGCTATCCCGTAATGAATGCCCAATATTCACTACTTTAAAAACATAAAAAGAAAATAATAATTTTTTCTTGCAAAATAGTGTTTTATTGTAAACAATGCGTACACTTTTATAAAATTGATATTGTGCATCCTATTCCGTTGTAGTAATGCGGCCGCATGAAAACAAAGTGTGTCTTCCAGTAATTGATTACAGATCACGTTCCGAAGCTTAATTACATGTAGCATACGACATCTGTTGCTGCTAAATACAGCAGATGAGAATCCATACAAAAAACCCACTAATTTCAATGGTGCTCATTGTCAGTATTTGTCAGTGTCAATATAGCTAGTCCTTTGTTAACCCTTTACTGATTTGTTTCAACAGGATGTCCCACTGGTTACCAAATTGTTTGCCCAGTCATGCATGAATTCACACATTATTGCACAACAGTATGCATCCATTTACAGGCACTTTTTCTAAACTCGTTTTTCATCATCAAGAATTTGTTAGCGAAAGATATATTCAATGAAATGATTGTTGCTTACGAAATTCCCTTTCATATGATACCAAAATCATTGGCATTGCATATAAAATGATCGGGTTATTTATTTATTATTACAAAATTCCCTTTCATATGTGACCGCTCTGTGGAAATGAGTCACATGTCACACCATGCGTTTACATGTAATGGGCGATGGAATGTTGAGAGGGTGTTTTTTTTTTACATCTGATTTTTGTTTATAAATCATGTTTTTAACATCATTCGGATCTAAATTTTCTTAATATTTTTTACATAAACATCAATTTATGATTTTTGTGAGTACTTTGTTTCAAATATGTCATTTGTTTTCATTTGAATGCCTGTTTTCCTAACAATAAATTGTGTTAATTATGCACATTATTGATTATTACAAATATCTCCATAATGCAATGCCACGTACACACCTCTGACATATATGTATACCAAATTGAAGCCGATGATGTACTCTTTTCAGCTACATGTACATGTACATAGAAATGTATATTTGTCAAATTTAAGACTTGTTTCACAGAGTGGGTCACATATGATACCAAAATCAGTGGGTTTGCATATAAAATGATCGGATTATCTATTTTACTTCCCCTGACTTTGTTTCACAAACACAGAGAGCATTTTGTACACAAGTGTATGGCGTTCCATAGCACAAATGGCCATTGATCGTATATGTAGGTTGGGCTATACCATTAGAAAGATAAGGAATCAGTCTTTCCAACCATATATAGCATGGGTATGGACTGCGAAGAAGGGAAAAAATACAGCTGTTTTAAAAGCTGGTCATGATACTCCCAATTAAGTGACTCGGACTCGACCTTCGTGACTCATGATTCGGACTCGACACTGGGACCTCGAATCCATATCTGGAAAATAGCAAACATATGACAAAACAACAAGCCGCTTAATTGGCCGGCTGTCACCTACCTATAGAGCAGCCTGGTGCAGACTGCATGAACAGGTGCCGCACTGGACACCACGTACGTTCTGTTTAGAATCGTGCACCAGCGTGCTGGTACCCGCGCAGGCAAGTACAGTTCCCGCGGTACTGCAACATTCCTTGACAACAGAGGTCGTCCTCGTGTAAACAATCAACTTTGACCCTATCTAGCGCGCCGAGTTTAAATAACTTTTCCTTCAAATTGACGTTACAAACACTCCAACTCATGAATAAACGACACACAAGCACATTGAGTGACAAAACTACATGTACCAAGAAGATGTGTAATGGACCAGAAATTGGTTGCTAAGGTAATTATTATTTTTTTTAAAGTAAGGGTTAAAAAACACTTAATTTAAATCCATAATTTCTCAGTTTCAAAAGTTTTTGTGAAGAATTGGAAAATAGTTTTCATGAGATGAATGGTTTGAATTTACAAACACGCTTACACTTTCTTACTACATTTTTTCCTTTTCCTTTTTGGGGCATTTTAGAAACTATAAAATGGAGCATCATCTTACTGTTCTGGAAGCACTTTGTCGAATCTGTGGAAACAGACAAATGAGCTCGGCCTATAAAGCAAAGCGGAAATCTAAAACAGTTGTAGTGATATGGTGATATAACATAAATTAATCAGAAAATTAATTATTGTTATTAAAATTATTCACTTGCTTTACACGCGAGCTGCATGCGTACGCGTGCTGCATGCATGCGTGCGCGTGCTGCATGCGTGCGCGTGCTGCATGCGTGTGTAAGTGTATGCGTGAGTTGATCTTTCTAAGAAAATAATATTTTGTTCTAGAATGAAAATAATAAGTAAAGAGGTTAAATATGTTTGCTGATGGTATGGAATAAGAAGTCAGTCGGAGATTGATTGGGATAAAGAGAGGAACTGATGAGTTTGCGTCAGTGACTAATAAAATAAGTGATCGTCAACTGGTAATCCTGTCTCATTGTTGTGTGTTTATTCAAACTTTGGCTCAATTGATGAACCCCGTACTTCGCACGAAGTCATTTACAATCACTTGTACGAGAGAACTCTACACCAAACTCAAGCCGCATTTGTATGCAAGGATCAAAGACACTTTCTCACTAGATTTGACATGTGATAACCCACAGCAGCACCCTTCTCATATCTGCTTAAGCTGTCTGTCAAAAATCAGCAAAAACCGCAAATACCCAGAGATACCCTGTCTCCACTGGCCTGAACATGGAAATCCTTGTGAAATTTGCCGGGAGTTTTCACAGCAAAGCATAGGTGGTAGGCCATGCAAGAGAAAGCGAGGAAGGCCAGCAGCAACTGACCCTACGAGACATTTGGATCAACCAACAGAGATTGAACAAATCTTACAATGGCCCCTGACAGCTCCCATAACAAAGGATATGGAGAGAATTGCCACCCATATACTAAAGACAAACTACATCAATCGGGAGGGGTAACAACAGAATTTTCAATATATGCAAACGTCTAGTCACTACCAAAAGAAAAATGGTAGTAACGCAATGTTTACACATCCGGGAACTTCATACCCTCATGAATCATTTCTATTTTTTGATTTTTCCCTAAAAACTTTAACATCGTTTTTATAGCCCAAACAGAAGTGCCTTAATATCCAATGACAAAAATATCCCCGAGTTGACTATTTTATCCACGAACAAATTCGCAGGGATTTTCTGTTTGGATTTTGTGGAAATTAGACTCAACATGACGTGAAAGAAGCCTTGTTAACATAATAAGGGTCAATACACTGATACAATCATGAATAATGCGGGTAAACAGTGATGACGAAAAACCCCGTGAAAATCTCGTTTGTTTACATCGCCTACTTAGTATGCTAATAAGCCTTGAAGTCGCGCGTGCGCACAATTAAGCTAAACTTTGCCACAGAACGTACGTGACACGGGGTCGCTTCCGGGCCAACATGTCCAAGATATGGGCCTCTCAGCTAGCCCCAGCCTGTGTGTACAGCGCTGCCCTCCAGATGACCACCCACATCATCACTGACTGACCGGTTCCACAACTGCCCTGGTGTTAATTGTCTCAATGAAAAACCTGGACGATCTAGTCATACAGTGGCTAACTAACGCCAAATGTGTCATATAACTTTAGAAGATGAACCTGAGACATACGCATATGTGACCAGCTCTATGAAAAAGCTTATGAAGTCACGCTATGCTATTACATGTACATGTAAAGGGCTATTCTATGTGAAGGTGATTTATTATTATTTTTTTATATTTTTTTAAATATTTTTTTTATTATTCTATTATATCAATATTTGCATAATTTATATTCAGAAATATTAATATTGATGAATAAAGATGAAAAAAGTTTTTGTTTTCGTCTTTTGTTTTACTCTTTGTTCGTTTTAGGGAAGAAAAACCACCAATGTTATGCTTTCGTAGTGATACGGTTTTAACACCCCACCTACATGTATCAATAACATAACTGTTGCTATGGGCATTCAAGAGAGTTTATTTTTAGCTCATTTCTTTTTCCACTGGCTAAAGGGCTGTATCTCTAAAAGCACTTTCGTTAAATTGTAAAATAAGAATATGCAAATATTAATATAATCTCTAGAATGCAAAATGCCACAGGGGTCAAACCTATACCAAATTAAAATGTGACCAATTCAACTACATGTATGTATATAACTCATTTTAAAACATTTTGTGACATAATACCCATTTTTGTGGAACCGGTCACGTGACCTGTCACCACAAAATGAGCTTAAAGTCGGAGATTTAAACAATTGGGTTATTGGTATTTCTGGATTCAGTAGAACAAGAGCTTTCCAATTATATATAACAGCGATTTCCCCCAGACCGCCAGAGGGGGATTTGCGGCTTTGTTTCCGTCGTTTGTCAGAACACGATAAAAGCTACCAATGAAATTGGCCTGAAATTGAGGTTTTTAATTGTCTGATCGAACTGAAAATTTGGAATTCGATATAAGGCATAACCGGTCTTATAAATCCCCTGGTGTTGGCCCGGTCTTAAATTAGCCCGGTGTGACTCATGAAAGCGCTCGGTTACCCAAGCGTATCGCTTGGTTGATTTACAAATTGCAAATATAATAGCAAAAAACAAAAAAATGAGACCTCCCCTCCGATTTTTCACTTTTCCCGCTGTACTGTGAAATGGTATATTGCGACTTTACGCTCATTTCATTGTAACAGGTCACATATGCATGTACAGTATGTGCACAGTTGCTTCAGCAATACATGAATGTGTAAATATTCGGATTGAATTGAATTGAATACCATAAATTATGCATTTTTATAACAACAAATTGTTTCGGGTTCCATTTTTTTTTTCAGATCATACTACTCAGTAATAGTGGGATGGTGTCTATATTATGTGTTTCATTTTATTATCAACGAGCTTCCCGCAACAACTTCTGAAAGTACCACCATCTTCTATGACTTCTCTGAGGTAAATCACTTTTTTTCTATTTGATGTTTTTGAAATTTGTTTTATTTATTTATTTAAATTAAAAAAAAAAAAAAAAAAATGGATTTACAGAGCGCCAAATTGCCAAAGGATAAAAGGCGCTTTTACATTATTATCGCTGGTCATTGGGCCATCGGAAGCTTTTTCAACCGCAATATCAACCTCTACCCTCACAGGTTACCCATTTATACTCCCGGGTGAAGAGGACACAAGTACCATGGTCGCGGCCAGGATTTGAACCCACATTCTGACGACTCGCGGCCATCAGAACACAAGTCTGATGCGCTAGACCGCTCAGCCATGGTACTCCATACACAAGCACCATGATCCTGGCCAGGATTCGAACCCACATTCTGATGACTCGGCCATCAGAACACAGGTCTGATGCGCTAAACCACTCAGCCATTGCACTCCATACACAAGCACCGTGATCCTGGCCAGGATTCGAACCCACATTCTGATGACTCGGCCATCAGAACACATGTCTGATGCGCTAAACCACTCAGCTATGATACTCCATACACAAGCACCATGATCCTGGCCAGGATTCGAACCCACATTCTGATGACTCGGCCATCAGAACACAGGTCTGATGCACTAAACCACTCGGCCATTGCACTCCATACACAAGCACCGTGATCCTGGCCAGGATTCGAACCCACATTCTGATGACTCGGCCATCAGAACACATGTCTGATGCGCTAAACCACTCAGCTATGATACTCCATACACAAGCACCATGATCCTGGCCAGGATTCGAACCCACATTCTGATGACTCAGCCATCAGAACACAGGTCTGATGCGCTAAACCACTCAGCCATTGCACTCCATACACAAGCACCGTGATCCTGGCCAGGATTCGAACCCACATTCTGATGAA
Source organism: Zoroaster sp. YZ-2022 (assembly GCA_029582265.1). Classification (NCBI taxonomy): domain Eukaryota; kingdom Metazoa; phylum Echinodermata; class Asteroidea; order Forcipulatida; family Zoroasteridae; genus Zoroaster; species Zoroaster sp. YZ-2022. The sequence goes on along the minus strand of CM055826.1, from coordinate 33,852,114 downwards.
TCGGCCATCAGAACACATGTCTGATGCGCTAAACCACTCAGCTATGATACTCCATACACAAGCACCATGATCCTGGCTAGGATTCGAACCCACATTCTGATGACTCAGCCATCAGAACACAGGTCTGATGCGCTAAACCACTCAGCTATGATACTCCATACACAAGCACCATGATCCTGGCCAGGATTCGAACCCACATTCTGATGACTCGGCCATCAGAACACAGGTCTGATGCGCTAAACCACTCGGCCATTGCACTCCATACTTAAGCACCATGATCCTGGCCAGGATTCGAATCCACATTCTGATAAGTCAGCCATCAGAACACAAGTCTGATATGTGCTAGACCGCTTGGCCGTGGCATAATTATGCATAGTTTGTGGTATTCAGTGCAAGAGCAATACACGTTTTCATTCCTTTGGTTTTACAGGACTCGTTTTTTCCCGTCCTGTGCCACATCGTGTCGATTATTTTCGGTGCCGTCTCGGTTGCTTGGGGCGTAAAGAGCATTGAGCTGGCCAACTGTGTTGTCGTTCCAATCTTTCTAGCTCTTCTGCTTTTCACATTCATCTGGAGTATGACACTGGAGTACGCCGGCAACGGGCTACGATTTATGTTCTCACCAGACTGGGGTAAGTCTATTATGGTGGGATGCCGGTGGTCACAGCACAGTTGGCCTATAACCCTTGAGTACCCCAGCAACGGGGTACGATTTGTGTTCTCACCAGACTGGGGTAAGTCTATTATGGTGGGATGCCGGTGGTGACGGCACAGTTAGCCTATAACCCTCGAGTACCCCAGCAACGGGCTACGATTTATTCTTCTCACCAGACTGGAGTAAGTCTATTATGGTAGGATACCAGTGGTTACAGCTCAGTTAGCCTATAAACCATGAGTACGCCGGCAACGGGGTACGATTTATATTCTCACCAGACTGGGGTAAGTATATTATGCTGGGATGCCGGTGGTCAAACAACACTGTATCCTGAGGCCTGTGTGATTTCTCAGGTTTTTTCCTGATTTCAGGATTTTTAAAAAAATCTCCTTTAGCCTGTGTCCAAACCTCTAGTTTCTTGTTTGTGGGGATGTGAAGAGTCTGTAAATCCTTCAAAATTAAACATCCGGGAGGTTCAGGGGCTTTGTCCTCGAGACCAAAGGGCCGGGGACCCAGGCCCGCTACCCATTTTTCAGGATTTCTTACTTTTGTCAAATTACACCCCTGATACCCTATTGGTAAGCATGACGTAATTCCGACATAAACCACGCCCACTTCGCACGTGCTGGCTCCAACGATCATCAGAAGCCCAGTGGAAATGCAGCATTGACCACCCTTTTCTTTATAAAGGATTTACGCAAGAAATTAGAAAGCTTGCATTTAATAATAATAACAATAATAATGACTAGATTTACAGAGCGGCAAATTGCCAAAGGATACAAGGCGCTTTTACATTATTATCCCTGGTCATTAGGCCAATATCAATCCTTAAACTTTCTCAGCTCCCTGGGGAGTATGCAGCCACGAGCTACCATAGCGCATCGGAAGCTTTTTCAACCACAATATCAACCTCTACCTTCACAGGTACCCATTTATACTCCCGGGTGAAGAGGAACACTGTACAGTCAAGTGTCTTGCTCAAGGACACAAGTACCATGGTCGCGGCCAGGATTCGAACCCACATTCTGACGACTCGGCCATCAGAACACAAGTCTGATGCGCTAAACCGCTCAGCCATGGTACTCCATACACAAGCACCATGATCCTGGCCAGGATTCGAGCCCACATGCTGACGACTCGGCCATCAGAACACAAGTCTGATGCGCTAAACTGCTCGACCATGGTACTCCATACACAAGCACCTTGATCCTGGCCAGGATTCGAACCCACATTTTGACGACTCGGCCATCAGAACACAAGTCTGATACGCTAGACCGCTCGACCATGGTACATGTATTCCAAAACATATGTGTTGTAAAGACTCAAAATCTTATCAACAAGGTCAAAGCACAGATGATACGATATATGTACATGTAGCAGGAATTCCAATTGTAATAACCCGTAATGTGATTTCCCCCCCCCCCCCCCCCCCAGAACAATTAAGAGAACCTCGCATATGGGTGGACGCAGTTACCCAGAATGCCTTTGATACGGGAGCAGGCTCTGGGCTGTTCGTTTCGTATGCTGCGTATATGACGGCTAAAAACGGCATTGTACGCTATGGATTCCTGGTACCACTGTGCAATAATGTGATAAGGTACAGTATGTTGACTGGTCGACGCTAGACCAACAGGGCATGGAATCGGAGTGCAAGTTTTAGATTAACTCGGTGACTGAAAATAATACCCCCCCACATGATAAGGTCCTGTTACTGTTGCTGCTGCATAAATGAGCTATTTTCAGTCACTGTGTCCATCTTAAACTAGGACACCGATTTCCATGTCCTGTTGACAGTCTGCTCTGATCGTGACGATAGTGTCCCTTTATGTATAAAAATTGCTCCTGATATAATTTTCATGCTTCCTGCAGAGGATAGCAAAAATCCTAATATAATTTTCATGCCTACTGCTTGAAAATTTAATAATGTATACTTTACATCTAGCAGTCTTGTGCTAAACAGAAAAATTTTTCACCAGTAAGCTTGGCCTGTAAAACTGCCACCTACATGTACATGTAGCTACATTTGTACATGTACATGTACATGTACCTTCCGTCAAAATCTCATAAACGTTTGTAGCGTAGCATAATATTTGAATGAATTTGACTTTTCCCAACTCTTTATGGGCAGGACATGTGCATGCATATTTTAATATCACACCTTTCAAGTAAAACTGCACATAATTATACTGTTACCATATGAACACAAAAAGATTAGCATTTTGGCAAACCACGGCAATAAAATCTTTTTTTTCAAATTTCGTGTTATTTTGTAGTATTGACGATGATGACGTCATAATTACATCAATATAGTCACCATAAAGAATATTTTTACAAACTAATACCACCCTCATTGAATTCCTTTACCTCAGAAACATAATTTTGGGCATGTAGAAATCCCAAAATGGCATTTGCGATTGCTTTATTACATAAAAAGAGGTTATGACGTCATAATGACGTAATTCAAGGTCATCCCATTCTCAGATTTTTTGGAGCATGACTTTTTTGAAATCTATGGGTCAAACTGATACTTTGGTGAAAAAATGGTGCTTTTGTCCACCGTGTAACGATCTTTTCCTTAATCCACCTCACTAACATACCTGCACTTATAATCATTTATTCATGCATTTAGTATCTGCCAATTAAAGCCACCAGCTTATGATGCCCTGACATGCAGGTACTTATTTGCATTCCCCAGGAATGTATAATTCCATCAAAATCCAGTGGCTGGTTTTGTTAGCCTGATTTTGATGGTTTCCTCAGTACCCTTATAGCTATAACCCAGCAATGGAATACTTTAAGTGTAGAAGGATGACATTTGATGGATTGTGGAAGGTTATGAGTGGGTATACCAATTTGGGTAGGGGATTTGAACTTGGGCCACAGTGGTGGCAGGTGAGTAATGTACCCCTACACCAACCTGACCTCCATATATAAGTACATGTAACCCTCATGGTCAGATACTGTAAACCATATCAGTAACATCTTGGTGTTTCCCTGAAAACCCCTGCCACCTGTCGACCTGGGTGGGATTTGAACCCAGGTCACAGTGGTGGAAGGTTAGGAAAGTACCCCTACATGTACACCAACCTGACCTACCCTCATGGTCAGATACTGGAGGGACAACCTGGGTGAGATTCAAACCTGGGTCAGATTCAAACCTGGGTCAGATTCAAAGCTGGGTTGTGGGTGGTGAAGAAAGTATCCATACACCAACCTGACCTTCATATAGAGACCCGCATGGTCAGATACTGGAGGGACAACCTGGGTCAGATTCAAACCTGGGTCATGGGTGGTGAAGAAAGTATCCATACACCAACCTGACCTTCATATAGAGGTAACCCGCATGGTCAGATACTGGAGGGACAACCTGGGTCAGATTCAAACCTGGGTCATGGGTGGTGAAGAAAGTATCCATACACCAACCTGACCTTCATATAGAGGTAACCCGCATGGTCAGATACTGGAGGGACAACCTGGGTCAGATTCAAACCTGGGTGAGATTCAAACCTGGGTCATGGGTTGTGAAGAAAGTATCCATACACCAACCTGACCTTCATATAGAGGTAACCCGCATGGTCAGATACTGGAGGGACAACCTGGGTGGGATTCAAACCTGGGTCATGGGTGGTGAAGAAAGTATCCATACACCAACCTGACCTTCATATAGATCGGTAACCCGCATGGTCAGATACTGGAGGGACTGTAAAAACCCCATCCAACATGAGTTGGATTTGAACCCAGGCCACAGTGGTGGAAGGTGAAGAAATTAAGTACCCCCTACACCAATCTGACCTCCATATAGATGTATATTAGCATCATGATCAGATACTATAGGGACTGAAAACCCGCAATCCACATGTCAGCCTGACTGGGCTTTGAACCCAGGTCACAGTGGTGGAAGGTGAGTACAGTATACAGAGCTGCCAACCAGTACGATTTTTGTCGTATTTCGTACGATAAAACGATTAAAATACGACACTACGATATTCATGTAAAAAATACCAACTAAAAAATTACATTGCCTGGTTACTACTTCTTTCCGTCTGTGCGCACAAACCTTACGGTATTTTTCTGCAGGAGAAAACAATTAAGCTCCAAAAGCCGGAGAAAGGCGCGGGTTAAGTTTCTTGTACTAGTTGTAGTCCGATCGGATCGCACCCATTGTTGATGAAACAAAGTACTGGCTGAATTCCTACTTGGCAGTCTAACGAATTTTCCTATTGGCTGTCTGCCTTCGAACCTAATTACCATGCACGCAAGCGATTTTAATGTGGGTTTCCCAGTTCTGCTTGGGTACCAATTTATACACGTGTTTACTACACGTTTTGGTTTTATGGGCACCAGCGGTAAGCCAATTTTGCTGTCTTTTTACGTCTACTGGATAGCTTTTTAACGTTTGTTTGCATTTATAACAACAGCAAAAAGATCGTTTTTTTTTTCTTGTCTAATGTTGGCATTTGTTATGCAAGATATAATGAAGGGCACGGCAATTTATTGCCGTGAAATGTCACAGTGATTTTGGGAGCATCGCAGCAATGGCACAGACCGACGGCAATTTTGAGGCCTGCATGTGTGCTGAGTGTACGTTATCGCTCGCATGCGTGCACCACGTGTTGTGTTAAGTACGTGAGTGTGTACTGCTGTACTGGCTGTGCATGCAGCGTATGTGATCAACATGGCGACCTCCGTGAAGTGATTTTCGTCGTGCGAGGTGCAAGGGTTTTTTGTCTTTCATCAACATTGGCATTGTTTTTATTAAGAATACGATTTTTGTGTTAAAAATAGTATTTTTGGGGATTGTGAATACAATTTTTTGTCTGCTGGGGTTGGCAGCTCTGAGTACCTACACCAACCTGACCTCGAGGTTATAACCTCATGGCCGGATATACTGCAGGGACTGAAAACCAGACCTAGGTCACAGTGGTGGAAGGTGAGGAAAAGGGGGTTACCCAACCTGTATACACGACACCAACCTGACCTCCATATACTGAGAGGGTTAATTACCCTCGGTGATCGCAGATACTGTGGGAACTGTAAACCCAATCTACACTCTGTCACAGTGACGGGAAGGTGAGAAATGTACAAGTACAGTGTACAAATGCACCTCTAAACCAACCCAACCTCTACACATGTATTGAAACATTGAGCATTTATATCACACATTAAATCAGTTGTTTGTCACCCGACGCAAGAGTTTCTCCAGAAGTACCGTAGAAAAGAAAGAATTTCTCTTCAAAACTAGAAAAGTTAGTCATTTTTAAATGTAACAGCTAAAAAATTACATTTTGTGGGGAATCTCTGTACTTATTGAATATATCCATGGACAGATGAAATGTCTTTACAATATGGATAAATATCGCAGAACCCACTGCTATATAGGATTTTAGCCAGCCAATCGTCATTGGGCAAGCTTGGTGGTCGAGAAGTTAAGACGTCTGCACTAGTAAGCAGGAGGTCATGGGTTCGAATCCCGCCCGAGTCGCCTGTGAAGTTTTTCACAGACACTTGGAAAGCACTGAGTATACAGTGCTATACACATGTCGGTGTAGGGCAAAAATTAAATCAATCATTTATATTTGGTTGTATTTCAGCTTATTGTGTGGCATGGTGACTTTTTCAACTGTTTTTTCAACTGAAATCAAGAATGGGTCATCGACGGAGGAAATCGTAGCTCTCCTAAAAGAGAATGGTCCGGGGAACACAGGACTGACTTTTATTTGGTGAATCTTCTTGGAATTTTATTGAGACATTTTTGTCTGGAAAAATGAATTTTGATTTTGATAGAAAGTGCGGATAGGAATATTGAATCACTGAGTCATTATGAATGTTTTCTGATCAAACTTTAACCGAGTTTTTGCTTGGTTATGGCTTGGTTTCAAGATGGCGGATTGTAAAAAGTAATGATATTTCTTCATGGCCGAGCGGTCTAGCTTACCGGATTCAAGTTCTGGTGTTAGCAACATAATGTGGGTTCGAATCACGGCCGTGACACTTGTGTCCTTGAGCAAGACACTTAATCATAATTGCTTCTCTCCACCCAGGGGTTAAATGGGTACCTGTGAAGGCAGAGTTGGTTTGCTCTATATGCGCTAGAAATGGCAGCAATTGAGCTGTATACTCCCCAGGGAGCTGAGATGGTTTCAGGAATGATTTATGAGCCTTATGAGCCTTATGAGCAGGGATAATAATATAATGCGCCTTGAGCACCACTTAGTTGGTGGATACGTGCGCTATATAAATCCACACATTATTATTATTATTATTATACATGATTGAATGATTGTTCGTTCACGCTTATCAAACAAGTCAATTATACTTGTGAGTATTAAGTTGCATTTTGCTAAAATTAAATAAACATGGTGTATTTTAAAGGGACAGTATCGTCACGATCAGAGCAGACTTTCAACAGGGCATGGAATCGATGTCCTAGTTTAAGATAAACACAGTGACTGCAAATTACTGGATCGTTTATGCAACGGCGACGGTAATATGACCTTACCATGTGGAAAATTATTTTCAGTCACTGAGTTAATCTAAAACAAGCACTCCGATTCCATGTCCTGTTGATCGTGACGATATACTACCCCTTTAAGTAAGACTTATAATTCTAATAATAATAAGAGCTTTATTTAGTGACAGTAACCATGTCACCTATAGCCTAGATGATTTTCAACGGGCCATCAATTAGCTACCAGAGACACCGGGGTAAACCCCTACTCTTGCACGATAAGTGTCATTATGGGTTCTTTGACGTGCACTGATGTTTTATAGTACACGGGACCTACGGCTTAACGTCCCATGCAAAGGACGAAGCAATTATGGTTAAGTGTCTTGCTCAAGGACACAAGCGCCGTGACCGGCCAGGCCGGGATTCGATCCCACATGCTGACGGCCACCAGAGCTTGAGTCCAATGCACTTGACCGCTCGGCCAGGACACTTCCAGCTTTGCATGGTGAAAAAGGAAAAGTAAAGACTGTTTGCAGTGACATCCTCCATCTGTGCTTAATATTATTAACTGATTCAGTTCAGTGAGCACACACACTCCTACTCCCCCCCCCCCCCCCCCCCCTTACTCTGTCACAGTTCTACCAGTTCCCCCCCTCCACGCAACAATGCACTTATCCATCAGCATCCAGTTTTAGTGCGTACCCTCCCAGCAGTCAACTTAAGCAGCAGCGTCTCCCAGAGTCCGGCATTCTCCTGAAGACGGTCAGAGCGTAATGATCGAAACGTCAAGTTTCAACCCACCGGGTTCTTTTCAGGACTACTCAAACGAGATTTTTTACATGGTGTCACTGCAAACGGTCTTATACGCATGGTATATTTTTGAGAAATTTGGACGTTTATAGAGGGATTGCCACGTGTGTCAAAAGCCTGTTGTGGCGTAGCTCTGTGAACTTGTTTCTGGTCAAGAATTTGATGTCAGAATTGAATAACTTTACCCTGAAAATGCGCTGAACATCTGTTTTACCATGAAATAAATAGTTCACAGCAATTTCATGATGACGCAACACTGTGAAAGTGCCATGAAATACTCTTGGGATTCCTTCGCTTTGAAAACGCCATGAACTTTTCTTGGCAGTTTTGGGGCAGCTCATTAATTCTTGAGAGCACCGTGAATTTGCCGTGAAATCACAGTAAGTATTATTGCCAATATCTGAGAGGAAGAGATTACAGTGAACCGTTATTTCACGGCAAAACAGATTTTCAGGGCATTTTCAGGGTGAAGTTGTTCATAGTGGAATATCAAATTTCTGGTCATGATTGTCTCCCCCCCCAAAAAAAAAAAAATTAATAATGCCCCAGATGAAACAAAAGAAAATTGTAGATTTTTTTAGTTCTGCTCGTATTTTGTATTTCATTCTAAAATGTTCTCTCTCCGTTCCTCCAGGATGCCGATTCTCTACAACAAAATAAACGGCGGCCGAGTCCTCATGGTATTCTTCTTCTTCGCTCTCCTGCTAGCCGGCTTCAGCTCCCTCGTCGCCCAACTGGAACTTTTTGTCCACAACATCAAAGATTTCGGAGGTACGACTGGCCAAAAAAAATTCCTTTAGGGACAAGGGCCAAAGTCCTGGTACAGCCAAGCCTTTGAGAAGCCAGGCCAGGCCCAGGCTTTTCCCCCTGCCTACTGGCCTATATAATGAGCTCTGCTTGCCTGGGCTAGGCCCTCCAGAAGCCCAGGTAATGTTGATTGGCGGGTACTGTATTGTGACAGGATTAGGACTCACAAAAGACAGATTAGGAGGCCAGGTAGCCTAGGCCTGGCCAGGCTTCTCAAAGGCTTGGCTGTACCATGGCTTTGGCCCTCCTCCCATAATTGTTCTAGGTTTGCTGGGTAACCGTTATTAAAGATATATCACTTGTGTTTGGGCTGATTTGACGGTAAAAAAATAGATTTAAATGTTAAATTGCTATTTTTCTAGGGTTAAGGAAGTTGTAAGCTTTCATTTGAGACATTGAACGAAAAAAAATCTGTCAAGGATGAGTACCAGTAAAATAAAAACTCAATGCTGGCCAATTGTTTTAACCCTCAGCTTGCACGGGGGGCGTGGCCAGTCTTCCAATTGGCCAGCGCAGCTGTCAATCAGAATCAAGCGCATTTTAAATGTCGCTTTTGAATTTCATAATTGTTTGTTTTTGTTTAATAACGGTATTATCGTAGCCTGTATTGTGTCCAAACCTCTCGTTTCTTGTTTGTGGGGATGTGGAGAGGCTTTAAATCCTGTAGCCTGTATTGTGTCCAAACCTCTAGTATCTTGTTTGTGGGGATGTGGAGTCTGTAAATCCTGTAGCCTGTATTGTGTCCAAACCTCGAGTATCTTGTTGTGGGGATGTGGAGTCTGTAAATCCTGTAGCCTGTATTGTGTCCAAACTTGTAGTATCTTGTTTGTGGGGATGTGGAGTCTGTAAATCCTGTAGCCTGTATTGTGTCCAAACTTCTAGTATCTTGTTTGTGGGGATGTGGAGTCTGTAAATCCTGTAGCCTGTATTGTGTCCAAACCTCTAGTTTCTTGTTTGTGGGGATGTGGAGTCTGTAAACCCTGTAGCCTGTATTGTGTCCAAACCTCTAGTTTCTTGTTTGTGGGGATGTGGAGTCTGTAAATCCTGTAGCCTGTGTCCAAACCTCTAGTTTCTTGTTTGTGGGGATGTGGAGTCTGTAAATCCTGTAGCCTGTATTGTGTCCAAACCTCTAGTTTCTTGTTTGTGCGGATGTGGAGTCTGTAAATCCTGTAGCCTGTATTGTGTCCAAACCTCTAGTTTCTTGTTTGTGGGGATGTGGAGTCTGTAAATCCTGTAGCCTGTATTGTGTCCAAACCTCTAGTTTCTTGTTTGTGGGGATGTGGAGTCTGTAAATCCTGTAGCCTGTATTGTGTCCAAACGTCTAGTATCTTGTTTGTTGGGATGTGGAGAGTCTGTAAATACTCCAAATTAAAACATCCAGGAGGTTCAGGGGGGCTTTGTCCTCTAGACCAAAGGGAGACCCAGGCCCGCTACCCATTTTGTAGGATTTTTTTATTTTTGGTCAAATCACACCCCTGATATCATCCCCGCCCACTTTTCGACACGGATTTATGCACCTGATCCATTTCCATTTTCTGCCAGAAGGTAGAGGCATCCTTATAACAGGTTTTGTCTGTTACGGTTTATCGCCATAACTGAAAAATTAAGAATGTGAAATATATATATAACGCCCATAACTTTTTCTTCCAGGCATTTATTTTTTAGCAAGTGACTGAGTTTATCGATGAAGGTGGGCTTGACTATTTGTTCATATGTTCACATGCCTGCTGTTGCCTTATGTTTCTTTGAGTTGCTGTACATGCATGCGATAGTTCCTGAGTAATGAAAGCCCTTTTCACGGCGAAAAAAGCCCAAAAAAACCCAACGTTGTGTGAGAGATTCTCTCAATGTTTGTGAGAAATATCACAAAATGAGCTTCGTGTGAAAGGACACCGATGTTTGAGACTGTCCTACATGTACGTTGAGATTGTCTCAAACATTGGGAGATTTTCCTCCACAAAAAACAGAATTGTTTTGCTTAAATATGACGCCCAATAGTTTGCTGTGTTCTGTGAAGCTTTCATTAGATGTTTTGTGAGTTTTGTTTTTGTAGATGACTTGATATTAGGCCAAAAAAAACAAGTCTGGTTTCTGGTCTCCGCGTGCGTCGCCTCAGACCCGTGCGTCACCTCAGACCCGTGCGTCACCTCAGACCCGTGCGTCACCTCGGACCCGTGCGTCGCCTCAGACCCGTGTGTCGCCTCAGACCCGTGTGTCGCCTCAGACCTGTGCGTCGGCATTTTTAGTTTTCTTTTTATTTGCTATGAAACGATGTCCGATTGCAGCTAAAAACGGCTGGAACGATTGGAATTCTGACCAAATTTCACATACACAAAGTATGGTGGCTAAGAGAGGCCGCACAAATCGAGCAAACATTCATAACCCCTATGTGACAAGGTCGTTTTAACCAGTTCGCGTCGGAGGCCGTGTATACACGCAATTTTTCTTTTGTACCACGGATCGGAGAGCGTCTATACACGCCAGAGGAAACTCCGGAATATTTGTATGCATGCTCGGTTGACGTGGCAACGAGCCGAGTGTACAGTGACATGCTCAGTAGACGTGGCCACGCACTGTGGAAGCTTCCATTAACGTGTTTGTGTGGGGAAAAGAAACCCGCACAATGGCCCAGAACAACGTTTTTATTCCCAACGCGAACTGGTTAAAATACAGTGCGGCAGATTTCCAATCGATTCAGCAATTTCGGCTGCAATTGGACATCGTTTCATAGCCAAAAAAAATAATAATTAAAAAAAATTAAAATGCTGATGTGTTGGGTCTTAGTGTGGCATGCGCACGGAGACCAGAAACAATATACTTTTGGGGGGGGGGGGGGGGGGGGGAGGGAAGGGGTGCCTTAGAGATGTTTATAAGCTTGGGTTTGCAAAGGTTTCTACTAACATTACTGATGTCAAACCGCTTGTCAAACTGCAACTGGTAACTGCTTATTTGTAATGAACAAATGCATGTAAAACCAGGCACGTAGGCAGAAATGTTTTAAAGAGATGAGCGGTAGAAACAAAAAATTTAAAACTGGAATATGTGACCCGCTTCATCGAAATGAGGAATGTCCCCCAACACATCGTCACCGTTTTCACGAAGTGCAAATTGGGCCACACAGCACAAAATACACGTTTCGAGATAATCAAGTTTTAAGTTGCTCACTTTTTGAAATTGTAGTTTCACCATCATTAACTGCAGAATATTGCCAAATTATGTGCACTATGTGAAAGTACAGATTTCAAACTTCTCAAATGTACAAGTTATTCAACAACAGGAAGATTATTTACGTCGTAATTGATTTATTAATACAATTGTCCCCTCGTGAAAGTGCTAGAAACTGCTTATTTTGCTCTCAAAAGGCAGTGCGCGCTGCAGACCTATTAAATAGCTCACAATTTGCACTTCGTGAAAACGGAAAAATGCCTTGCTCGTGAGTTTTGTCCTTACAGCGCATGTACAAAACTATGCGAATTTATCAACATGTCGTGAAGCTGGTACCCGTATAATTCTGGATTTGTACGCACGCTATCGGGAAAAATTAGGGACGAAGTAGTTTTTGCGTTTTCATGAAGAGACAATTATGAGCTATTTATAGATCGGTAATGGCGCGCGCTGCAATTGGGAAAGTTGTATTGATTTGAGCGTTTTCTCGACTTGAGATTATTGTCTTAAATTATTAATTATGTTGTGATTAATCGTCCCTTTGTTGAAAAGTTGACACATTTGGAAAGTTTGAAATCTGTTCTTTCACATAGGGGACTCATTTTACATTTATTTTGCATCTTGAATGTGACATGGTACGTTTAAAACATAGATATTACTTAAAGCTCGATGCTGTGTGGCCCAATTGTCACTTCGTGAAAACGCAAATTGCTCTTGAGCACCCATTTTGCCCTTGGCCAATTAGTGTAATTACAAAAGTAGTGATCTTTAGACCCTGTAAATTTGTGGGATTGTAGATTTCGATGAAGTAATTCAGGATATCGAAAAAAATCAAACTAAAACAATTTTTACGATTTTTCCCCAATTGGCACTTCGTGAATACGGTGACACAACATGTTTCCATGCAATGGATTTCCAAAGTTCACAAAACATGTATGACTGCATTATTACATTATCAATAATCACATCCTAACACATGAATGAAATGAACCAAAAATGAATGTTTGGCATCAATCAGAAAGCCCATTAAATTCTCTTTAAGTTGATATCCGTATCTCAAAATGTGAAATTTTGGGGGACATTTCTCATTTCGATGAAGCAGGTCACATATATTTTCAAATCGCAGTGTTGTGATCCTCCGGATTTTAAAGATTTAAGCAATAAAGGAAAGCAAAGCAAATGCTCAGAGCTATAGATTTCACCCCAGCGCTGTTCACAACAGCGGCCCCCAATACCCCTAGCAAAATTGATGTGGATTTTTCAAAACTGCCCAATCACACACCTGATATTCAAGGGGATACTTTTTTTTTTAAATTTCCTGCTGCTCTCAAATTTCTGGGGTCTAATATTTGGCTTTGAGGCAATTTTTCTCCCATGTTTTTAAAATTGTTTTTGAATTATAAAATAAATAAACTAAAATAAAAAAAATAAAAATGGGCCCAATGGTGGGGGTTTCCCTCTCGCCCCCCACCCCCGGCTATGTGCCTGTGCAAAACAGACATAAAGGATAGTGCCTAACATGCGAAGATTAAAGTTATGTTAGTTAAATTAATACATGTTATGTCACTATGTATAACTTTACCCTGAAAATGCCCTGAAAATCTGTTTTACCGTGAAATAAATGGTTCACGGCAATTTCACGACGACACAACGCCGTGAAAATGCCATGAAATACTCTTGGGATTCCTTCGCCGTGAAAACGCCATGAACTTCTCGTGGCAGTTTTGGGGCAGCTCATTAATTCTCAAGATCGAGGGCTCCGCGAATTTGCCGTGAAATCACCGTGAAATCACCATGAAATCACTGGACGTGAACATTATTGCCAATATCTGAGAGGAAGAGACGCTGAAGTTGCTGTGCAATTACGGTGAACTGCTTTCACGGCAAAATGGATTTTTCAGGGGTTTTTTTAGGGTGAAGTTGTTCATAGTGTGTTGTGGATATTTTTCCATTTCAGTGGACTAACATAATAGTATAAATTATATGTATCGTTTCGGTTTGCGGTAACACCGTGTGTTTAACTCAACTATCAATATCTCCAAACCTCTTCATTCTCCTGCCAATGATGATTAGAGCACGGTAATCGAAACGTAGAGAAGACCCCGGGAAGTCCCCATGGTTTCCCCTGAACCACATTCTCACTTGAATAGCGATAGTTGAGAAATGAGTTGCTTGATATTGGTTCTCCCCTGAACCATAATCTCACTTAACCCTTTCCTTACCATAGGCGACTTTAGTCGACTGCACTCATACCCCCTCTTCCTTACCATAGGCGACTTTAGTCGACCAAGCTTTCACACAAAAAAGCACTCAAGCCTGAGCACAAAGGCCATTTGTTTATATAAAGCTGTAGTTTTGTCCATGTTCACCCTCCATACCCAAGCTTACAATGGTTGGAAAGAGAAAGATCGGATCTTTCCATTGATGGTGAAATAAAATAAGGTTGCTATTATGCAATCCCTTCAAATTGGAGTTGAAAGATCCGAAATGCCAAACACCTACGGAGCGCCATGTGTTTGTGTACAAAAAAGTGTTTGAGTTTACAGATCACACTGAGGAAACAAAGACCGAGAACTTGGACATTTATTGACCGATCTTAATATTTTTTGGATTTTATGAAAGGGAATTCAATAAGTAAGATATTTTTTATTATTTATTTTGCTGTAAAACGATATCTTCAAGGTGATAATAGAGTTTGTAAAATTGGCCTTTGAACACAAGCTTTCTGTTGTGTAAGAATGTGTGCTTCACGCTTGAGTGGTCAAACAATGCGGTCACCAGCGGTTGTTTATGTCAAAACAATTCGGTACTGAGAGGGTTAATTAATAGCGACAGTCGAGATACGAGTTGTGCGATGAGGTTCTTTTCAGAACATGTTACCTCATTTAGCAATAGTTGAGATAAACACATGGTGTTACCGCAAACCGAAACGATATCGATATTCCACCGTGCAAAGCCTGAAATCTTATATGAATTCTGTGCACGTTGCTCAAACTTGTATTATGAAAAAAACCTTGTCTAATAATCAGTTTGCATGATGTATATATAAATATGACAGTAGTAAATTTAAGTAAAATACAGATTTAGTAAAATTTATTGAGAACATTTAGTGGCAAGTAGCTATAGTGATCAAAACCAGTCAACTGCCTGTTTTGACTGTTGACCCAAATGTGCACACATGGGCATTTTTTACTGGTTTTTACTGTCATTTTGACCACCCTCAACAATACAAGACAATGCTTTTACCAGTCAAAAACAGTCAACTCATTTTGACCTGTAAATGTACTTAGTACACGTAATGTTTGACAGTGTTTGACTTTTAAGTCCACTAGATAAACCTTGGCAAGTATACTGCTCAAAACAATTTAGGGAACAGGTAAAACTTGTCGCTTTTAGGGAACACCGGATTTTTAACATCAAATAGGTTTGAAATGTTCCATGAACCGGGATTTTCATTTGCAACCCCTCTCTCTCTTTCAGTAGTCATGTCATGAAATGTGTAATCACTACATGCATCCTTTATCATCTGTTTCATTGTGCAGTTGTTTCTCATCAATTCTGTGAAACATCAATTGTGTTTATCTGAAATAAATGATCTTGCTTTAACTGAGATTATTCCGGTGTTCCCTCAATTGTTTTGAGTAGTATATATCAACATTTTGACTGATTCTTATCCCTTTCAGTCACAGAAAGGTTAAATGAGAATATGTGGCGGTTGTATTCTACATTCTTTCCCAGTATTCTCAATGACAATTAAAGACTTGAAAATATACGCGTCATTTCACCGAATGTTATCTTTTAATCAGATTTTCCCCCTTTTTTTCCCTCACAGTATCAAGAAAAAAAGCTACTGTAGCCGTTACTTTGTTGGTGTTCCTGATTGGCCTTGGGTCTGCTCTGAATGTTAACTTCTTAGTTAACCAGGTAAACAGCGCAGTCTCATTGTTTGTATTCATTGTAGATTTATCATCACTTCAAGGGTAAGATGATGTCGGCACAACTGCTTCTATGAGTATGCTTACTCTCGTTGAATCAAGATATACATTGAAGGGAAGGTGCAACATTGGTAATGTTGGCAAAACTGCTTCTATGAGTATGCTTACTCTCTTTGAATCAAGAAATACATTGAAGGGAAGGTACAGCATTGGTAATGTTGGCAAAACTGATTCTATGAGTATGCTTACTCTCTTTGAATCAAGAAATACATTGAAGGGAAGGTACAACATTGGTAATGTTGGCAAAACTGCTTCTATGAGTATGCTTACTCTCTTTGAATCAAGATATACATTGAAGGGAAGGTACAGCATTGGTAATGTTGGCCAAACTGCTTCTATGAGTATGCTTACTCTTTGAATCAAGATATACATTGAAGGGAAGGTACAACATTGGTAATGTTGGCCAAACTGCTTCTATGAGTATGCTTACTCTTTGAATCAAGATATACATTGAAGGGAAGGTACAGCATTGGTAATGTTGGCAAAACTGCTTCTATGAGTATGCTTACTCTCTTTGAATCAAGAAATACATTGAAGGGAAGGTACAGCATTGGTAATGTTGGTAAAACTGATTTTATGAGTATGCTTACTCTCTTTGAATCAAGATATACATTGAAGGGAAGGTACAGCATTGGTAATGTTGGCCAAACTGCTTCTATGAGTATGCTTACTCTCTTTGAATCAAGATATACATTGAAGGGAAGGTACAGCATTGGTAATGTTGGCCAAACTGCTTCTATGAGTATGCTTACTCTCTTTGAATCAAGATATACATTGAAGGGAAGGTACAGCATTGGTAATGTTGGCCAAACTGCTTCTATGAGTATGCTTACTCTCTTTGAATCAAGATATACATTGAAGGGAAGGTACAGCATTGGTAATGTTGGCCAAACTGCTTCTATGAGTATGCTCCCCTGAACCATTATCTCACTTAGCGACAGTCGAGATACTAGTTGTGCGATTATAAGGTTCATTTCAGAACCTGTTCCCTCACTTTAGCTTTAGTTGAGATAAACACATGGTGTTACCGCAAACCGAAACAATATCAATACTCCACCATGCAAAAACCTCAAATCTCATATAATATTAACTTTAAATAGGAATCACTGTAAATCCCTATGTTTTGTCTTCTCTCAGGATTTCGTGTGGGGCTTTGCTCTGCTTCTCTCTGGGATGGCGTTACAGTATTTAGTGATTCGCTACGGAGCGAGGCAGTTTCGTCAAGAACTTGTGAACGAATTCAGCGATGATGACTGGCCACTTCCTCTTCTCTGGGAATGGATTGTCAAGTAAGAGTTAGATGCAAAAGCCCTAGTAATTTTGATATTTTCTCTCATATTTTCTCCAGGGCTCAATTTCATAGCGCTGCTTATAAGCAAAATTAAGCTGGTAAGGAAATTTTCGTGCTAACTACAGCAGAAAAATTTGCTTAAGCATAAGCGTATTTCGCAGGTTAGCAAGAACATTGAGAGCGGTGAGTGCGGGTTCACCATGGATTTGTATTGTTGGGTTACTCATATGCTAGCAATAAACGGCCGGCAAGTTAGCGTGCCTTTCTCTATGCTTAACCAGTTCGCTTCGGATGCCGTGTATACACGCAATTTTTTTTTGTACAGTGGATCGGAGAGCGTCTAAACACGCATTCCGTTTTTTGTGTGTGTCACCGGGAGACTTGTCAACACGCCACACGTGGCGTGCCGTCGTGGCGGCTGACGTGTATACACGCAATCGTTTTTCGGAGTCCATGGGGTCACGGTTCGGTGGCCCCGGACAAAATGCACTGCAAATACTGAACGAGTTCACTCTTTTTGTTGATTTTTGCCTAATCCCTTTATCCAAGACCTGTTCCTTTGACGTACCAGCCAAGCATTTGTAAAGACGGATTTATATCCATTGTTTACGAGGCATTCGATCTCTCTCCGGGTATGCCGTCTTTTCGACCGGGCGCTGGTCGCTAATAGGCCGTTGCATCGGAGCTTGCCAACGGTCTAATTGTGCTGAACAAACACAACCGTAATTAAAAAACTAGCCATTTAATTCTCGGAATGTCAATGAGTAAAGGTGTTTATTTGGTTGTCCGAACTTAGTTTCATTGACAAAGACAAATTATTAATGGCTAGAAATTTGTTCAGATTTTTCACTGAAAATAAACCCGCACGGGGGACCGGAAAAAAAAAAATATTCCCGACGTCAACTGGTTAAATGCCAAAAAAAAAAGTCTCAGGTTTCTGGTCATACGTTGGCTTCAAAATCAGTGCAGTCATGCGCTTTTTTTGGTTGTTGTAATCTTTTTTTTTTTTTTTTTTTTTTTTGGCCAAC
Organism: Zoroaster sp. YZ-2022; assembly: GCA_029582265.1. Lineage (NCBI taxonomy): Eukaryota > Metazoa > Echinodermata > Asteroidea > Forcipulatida > Zoroasteridae > Zoroaster > Zoroaster sp. YZ-2022. Next base: position 33,833,915 of record CM055826.1, on the reverse strand, counting down.
CAGTGAAATACGTGATACATGTATACGCGGTTATTGGAGCCAGACCAAATTTCCCATACACAAAGTATGGTGGCTAAGAGAAGACAGGCCTCACAAATCGGGCAAACGTTAATACCCCTGTGTGAAAAAAATCGTTTAAAATACGGCGCGGCAGAATTTCAATCGATCCAGCAATTTTGGCTGTAATTGGACATCGTTTCGTAGCAACAACAAAAAAAAAGAAAAAAAAAAATGCTGACATGCGGGTCTAAAGAGACGCGCGCAGAGACCAGAAACCGGAAACTTTTTTTTTTGGCCTATAAGCATAACATTTTGCTAAGTAAATATCGAGGGCTTAAAACCAGAACTGGATATATGTCCACCTTTAAATTGCCTAAAATGTGTTATGGGGAGTTTCTGATTTTTCAGAAAGATTCAAACTTTTAAACTCATTTTTAATTTTTTAAAATGCCGATTTAAAAAACAATATGAAACAGACTACCAGCAACAATGTATACATTTCGTATGAAAAATTTGGTTTGGTAACCAAGGAAAACCGCTTAGCACATTGGTCTGGTAAGCAATTTTTATCTGCTAAGCTGCTCTGTGAATTCTCGGCCCTTGGGCATTGGAGGCCATGAACTCTGTGGTTTGGACCCTTCCGGGCCTCATGGTGAACAACTCTTGTAATTTTACCAATTTTACCATTTTTGTGTGTGTAAAGATTCCTTGCTCCCGTTGAGGTGACTGCCCTCATTTGTTGGTGGATAGTTACGACCATACAGAATTCAGATCCCTGGTACGGCTTCTCAACGGAGAGTTTCATGGTAACAATTGTACAGGTAAAAATCACTTCACATTAAAAGGTCAATATCGTCACAATCAACAGGGCATGGAATCGGAGTGCTAGTTTTTAACTCGATTTTTAACTCTGTGAAATAATAGCCCACATGATAAGGTCATATTATACCGTTGCTGCTGCATAAATGAACCAGTCATTTTCAATCACTGTGCTCATATTAAACTAGGTCATCGATTCCATGCCCTGTTGAAAAGGTCTGCCCTGATCGTGATGATACTGTCCCGTTTATGTCTCAGCGATATTCACAACAGCGGCCCCAATACCCCTACAAGATTTATGTGGATTTTTCAAAACTGCCCAATCACCCCCCTGTATGAACATTTGCCCGATTTGTGCGGCCTCTCTTAACCACCATACTTTGTATAAATTGATGCCCGCATACACATGTATCATGTACATTGTATTTCCCTGTTGGGGAAAAAAAAAAAAAAAAAAAAAAGCGTCACCGCACCGATTTTGAAGCCAACCGATGACCAGAAACCGGAGACTTTTTTTTTGGGGGGGGCCTAAAAATATATCATACTTTCAGACACATGTCTATAGGAAAGGTACATTGGTGTTTTGTAACGGAATGTACGTTTATTTCGACCCTCCAAGTTTTCAGCCGGAAAATTTATCTAAAACCATGAAAGTTTCATTGCAATTAGTGCTGTTTTTTTTTTCGTGTAACAGCAATTACTATACCTCATACATATTCATGATCGAGAGCCGAATTCTCACTGGTCCATTCACCATCACGTGCCAGATGCTATTTTGGCTATTTCCCAAGCGCCCGCGAGTATTCACGCACAGGGTAAATACGCATGCGCAGTAGTGCGTAGTAGACTGTCGCATCGGGGAACAGTCCCGGCGGGGAAATAGTCCTGGCGATCTGTTCCCCGCATCCAGGAACATGCCAGCGGGGAACAGTAGTACGCACGCGCGAACATCGCCCGAGCTACGTACATACACATGAAAAGATGGCGGCACACGTAAATGTCGCGTTTTAATTTACCAAGCTCAATGATGCCGAACTAGAGAATATTGTGAATATGTATGAGGTATAGTAAAACAAATATAACATGGTTTATTCGGTGGACAGTCGATATTAGCTCCCCGCGGTATTGGAATTTGAGAAACTAGTTCCCTCGGCTTCGCCTCGGGAACTAGTTTCTCAACTTCCAATACCTCGGGGAGCTAATATCGACTGTCCACCCTCAAACCATGTTATATTTGTATACTGTTACATGTTATGTTTTATAAAATCATATTATCTCAATGGTTACTGTAGATTGACTCTTTAAAATTATAGACTCATTTGCATCATTTAACATACATGAATATTCCTGTATTCATCTCTGCTATTTTTATACCAGTGGGTATGCTATTTCTCTAATTGTTACTGTAGATCGAGTGGCCCTTTAAAATTAGACTCATTTGCACACCATTTAACAGTCATGAATATTCATGCATTCATCTCTGCTGTTATCATTTGCATAATATTACAGCTATGAATATTCATGAATTCATCTCTGCTGTTTGTATTCCACTGGGTTGACTTTTCACTCAATTAATTGTTAATGTGGAGTTGCCCTTTAACATGAGACTCATTTGCATAATATTACAGCTATGAATATTCATGTATTCCAGTGGGTTAACTTTTTCACTCAATTGTTACTTTAGAGTGACCCTTCAAATGAGCCTGATTTGCATAATATAACAACCGTTGAATATTCATGTATTCATCTCTGCTGTTTATATTCCAGTGGGTCAGCTTTTTCATTGCCATCCTGCTGTTGAATTTCCTGTATGTCAAGTACTTCAGACGTTTCCTGCCTCTATCCGACGATGTGACAGAGCTACCGTTACCGCCATCTCCAGATATGGTCAATGAAAGCAGTGATGCAACATACAAGACATTTGGGGAATCTGAGACGCCACAATAATGCTAAAAGTCCCCCCTCCCTCCCCCTTAGGATAACACTATGAACAACTTCACCCTGAAAATGCCCTGAAAATCTGTTTTGCAGTGAAATAACAGTTGACCGTAATTTCACTGCAATTTCACGGTGTCACTTCCTCTCAGACACTGGCAATTTCAGGGCAAATTCACGGCACTCTCGAGAATGAACCCCCTAACCCCCAAGGTCTTCTGGCTAGGAACCTTCCTGAATCCTCCAAAATCCATCAGTGCACTTTTGGAAACATGCCCTTATCTTCAAAATGCACCTTTCATATTCAGCACTTATGGCCTGTAGTTCTTGCCAGGTAGTAATTTTGTCCCATTTGAAGAGGTGAAAGTACCAGTTTCCAACAGCGCTGAATTTTTCCAAAAAAAGTGCCACTTGGAGGATTTTGATGGATTTGGGGTGGTTAGGGTTAATGAGCCGGCCCAAAACTGCCATGAGAAGTTCATGGCGTTTTCATGGCATTTTCACGGCGAAGGAATCCCAAGAGTATTTCATGCTGTTTTCACGGTGTTGTCATCATAAAATTGCTGTGAATTATTTATTTCTCTGTAAAACAGATTTTCGGGGCATTTTCAGGGTCAAGTTAATTCATAGTGACAGACTTAAGCCTTCTGCAAGTTTAAATTGAATAATGTCCGTTACACCAACTCAATTTTAAATCTAAATTTTACTATGCAAGCATAGTTGATGGATTCAAGCTCCCATGATGCTCAAGTCGGGAAGCCAAACCGTGAACCATGCTTGTCGTGCATGCGGAGTGTCGTGGCCGAGCGGTCTAGCTTACCGGACTCAAGTTCTGGTGTTAGCAGCAGAATGTGGGTTCGAATCCCGGCCGTGACACTTGTGTCCTTGAGCAAGACACTTAACCATAATTGCTTCTTTCCACCCAGGGGTTAAATGGGTACCTGTGAGGGCAGAGTAGGTTGATTAGCCCTATGTGCGCTGTAATGGCAGCAATTGAGCTGTATACTCCCCAGGGAGCTGAGATGGTTTCAGGAATGATTTATGAGCCTTATAAGCCTTATGAGCAGGGGTAATAATATAATGCGCCTTGAGCACCACTCAGTTGGTGGATACGTGCGCTATATAAGTCCACACATTATTATTATTATTATTATTATTATGTACACATTTGGAGTACAAATATTGCCTTGGACTGGGTTATTAAGCCAAAAACCAAAAAAGTCTCCAGTTTCTGGTCTTCGCGTGTCGTCTCAGACCCGCACGTCGTCTCAGACCCGCACGTCGTCTCAGACCCGCACGTCGTCTCAGACCCGCACGTCGGCATTTTTATATATAGGACATAAAACACAATAAAGGGGGCCACTTTCCTACCGTCACGATAGCAGTTTTTCTATGGTTGTAATTTTTTTTTTTAAATATCTGAAACCACTCAAAAAGAATTTCAACATTTGAATAGACATGCATGCTTATCCTGAAGATAATTTGAGTTGATTATTACTATTATTTTTTTAATTACCCTAAAATTTCCATCAACAAATGGACGGAAAAGTGAGGTAACTTTTTCCGTCCAATTTTTATGGAAATTTGAGGGTGAAAAAAAAATAAATAAAAAAATCAACTCAAAGTAGTTCTAGTATAAGCCTGCATGTCCATTCACATGTTGAAACACTTTTTGGTCGGTTTCAGGTACTTAAAAATAAATAACAACCATTGGAAAAACTGCTAACGTGACGGATGCAAAGTGGCCCCCTTTATTGTGTTTTATGTCATTATTATTTTTGGCTACAAAACAAAATTTCTGGATCGATTGGATTTCTGCCGTGCTGTGTTTTAAACGACTTTTTCACATAGTGGTATGAACGTTTGCCTGATTTGTGAGGCATCTCCTAGCCACCATACTTTGTGTATGGGCAATTTGGTCTGGTTCCAATAATCGCGTATACATGTATTAGGTATTTCACTGTTTGGCAAAAATAAAAGATTACCCCCAATCCCCATCCCCACCCCCCCCCCCCCAAAAAAGTGCATCACTTCACTGATTTTGAAGCCAACCTATGATTACAAACCGGAGACTTTTGGTGGTGAGGGGGGGGGGCGCTTATAGCAGGCTGGTACACTGTGTGTAGGTAACAGACTTCTGGCATCGTTTTGATATCTTAATATACAGTATGTCCCAAAAAATGTGTCACTCTAACTATTTCTGAAAATATACCAAAACCCCGAAATACATTTTGGAACTTTTTCAATTGCACAGATACTCCTAATCCTTGGCCTAAACACCTGTGAGTTTTATGTAATCACAGGTGTTTAGGCCAAGTATCTGTGCAATTGAAAAAGTTCCAAAATGTATTTCGGGGTTTTGGTATATTTTCAGAAATAGTTAGAGTGACACTTTTTTTGGGACATACTGTATACGGAAATCATCTCTTAGCAAATTAGCCCTCCTACTATTGCTGCACTTTAGTGGAAATTAGTTGCTGTCGAGGTCAAAACCAGTCAACTGCCTATTTTGACTGTTGACCCAAATGTGCACACATGGGGCATTTTTGACTGGTTTTTACTGTCATTTTGACCACCCTGAACAATACCAGACAATGCTTTTACCAGTCAAAAACGGTCGACTCATTTTGACTTGTAAATGTACTTGATACTACACGTAAGGTTTGACAGTGTTTGACTTTTTAAGTGCACGAGATACACCTTGGGAAGTATATCAACATTTGGACTGATTTTGACCCTTGTAGTAGTAGGAGGGTTAATGTACTTACTACACGTAAGGTTTGACAGTGTTCGACTTTTAAGTGCACTAGATACACCTTGTCAAGTATATCAACATTTGGACTGATTTTGACCCTTGTTGTAGTAGGAGGGTTTTAATCTGGCAAAAGTGATTCATGATTCGATCAAGTTTATTGCTCTAAAATAATCCGCAATGAAGTGTAACTTGCAATAGATAACGAATGTAAAATCAGGGGCGGGTCCAGTGTCTTGAAAAAAGGGGGAGCACATGGAAGCAGGGGGGGGGGGGCACGTGATGACAAAAGCGGGGGGACAAACCCCCCCCATTTGCCCATCCCCCCTCTCCAAGGATCTGCCGATGATAAAAACTGTATTATGCTGACTTACCAAAGTTTGCGCTGTTGAGGTTTTTAGGAAATTTGTTTCTACTTTTATCACTACTTATATCCATTCCCATGTTGTACGGTCCCAGGAACCAGTAAATGATTCTGCTTTTTTGTGTATATTTTTCTTCAGTGTTCATTTCATACATGGCTAACTTCTGCTCACTCTTGTGTTTATAATATATGCATGTGTGCATGTTTGTATTTCGTCCATTTTGGCCTCGAGAGAGAACCTGCAAGGATCGAAACGTAAGGCCAATAACTACAATTTCTTTGCTTTTTCAATTTGGGAGGAGGGCCAAAAGTCGTGGTACACAGGCAAGCCTTTGTGGAGTGCCATGGTCGAGCGGTTTAGTGCATCGGATTTGTGTTCTGATGGCCGAGTCGTCAGAATGTGGGTTCGAATCCCGACTGTGACCGTGGTGCTTGTGTCCTTGAGCAAGACACTTTACCATAATAGCTTCTCTCCAACCAGGGGTAAATGGGTACCTGTGAGGGCAGAGTTGGTTGTTGTGTTTGATTAGCCCTATATGCGCTGTAATGGCAGCAATTGAGCTGTATACTCCCCAGGGAGCTGAGATGGTTTCAGGAATGATTTATGAGCCTGATGCACTATATAAGTCCACATTATATTATTATTATTATTATATTATTATTATTTGAGAAGCCTATGTAATCCCCTAGCTGAGCACAAAAGACCCTTTACTAATGTTGGAAGTCTGCTCCGATCGTGATGATATTGACCCTTTTAACAACACTTTTCTCAAACATTGACAGCGTGTCAGACGGAATCATTTCTGAAGATGTTTGGAACCATCACCAACTTCAAATCAAGTAAATTTTTAGATCATAGTTCAGTAATGTTGTAAATCGAGTAATTAACCAAAGCTGTAACACTCCCACATTGTTGTGGCTCTGTGGTTTTTAAAATTAAAGCAAACTTTATTGTGTGTGAAGTGAGAATATTTCCTTTGTCATAATTTAAAATAATAAGGTGTGTATTTTTTATGGGGAATTTGCAATTGAATCATATTACTGAATTTTTCTTATTTTGCTGTTTTTCTGTACAACATAAAAGAATATGATTATTTCAAAATAAATACAAGTGATATATAATGTCAGAATGTGTGTCAGAATTATGTTTTGATGCGTGTACAGTGATGGTGATTTCTTTTTACCATTGGAGGGGGTTGGGGGGTTGGTAGGGAATAGGACCTGTGATCTACCCACCCTGCTAACAAACAAACAAACAAACACCCCAACTAACAACCGACACAACAGCTGATATCCCCTTCACCAACCGGCAAAATTTCTTTATTGAAGTTATTTTTAAGTTTGAATATATTTTTTAATCCACGAATCGTTTTTTTTTTTCACCTCGAAAAAATTGTCGCCCTGGGTCTGTGGAAGACAACCACCGAGTTATAGACTTCGAGGGCAAGTTTTTAATTTCACTATTTCACCCATTTTATGAAAGAAAATTATTGATTTTCTGAAAAAGAAGGAAAGATAAGCGACTCAAATTAAGAAAAATAAGATCCATGCACTCTATTACGACTATCCAACAAGTATGAGACATTTGGAAAAAAAAAAAAATTTTAGGCCAAATTTTTTAAAAACGTCAAGGGGTACCCCTTGTCGTTTTTTTTTCACCTCGAAAAAAAACTTGTTTCCAATTCGCTTCAAAATTACACAGAATGTAGCCCTGGTTCTGTGGAAGACAGCCACCGAGTTATAGTTTTTTTGGGCAAAATTTTAATTTAACTATTTCACCCATTTTATGAAAGAAAATTGTTGATTTTCTGAAAAAGAAGGAAAGATAGGCGATTCAAATTAAGAAAAATGAGATCCATGCACTCTATTACGACTCTCCAACAAGTATGAGGCTTTTCAAAAAATTCAATTTTTAGGCCAAATTTTGATATTTTTTTTCCCCAATTTGCTTCAAAATTACACAGAATGTAGCCCTGGGTCTGTGGAAGACAGCCACCGAGTTATCGCCTTCGTGGGCAAGTTTTTAATTTCACTATTTCACCCATAGTAACAAAAATATTGATTTTCTGAAAAAGAAGGAAAAATAGGCGACTCAAATTAAGAAAAATAAGATCCATGCACTCTATTACGACTCTCCAACAAGTATGAGACATTTGGAAACAAAATCAGTTTTTAGGCCAAATTTTGAAAAAACGTCAAGGGGTACCCCTTGTTTTTTTTTCACCTCGGAAAAAAATTTGTTTCCAATTCGCTTCAAAATTACACAGAATGTAGCCCTGGTTCTGTGGAAGACAGCCACCGAGTTATAGCTTTTTTGGGCAAATTTTTAATTTAACTACACTACTCAAAACAATTGAGGGAACACCGGAATAATCTCAGTTAAAGCAAGATCATTTATTTCAGATAAACGTAATGTTTCACAGAATTGATGAGAAAACAACTGCACAATGAAACAGATGATAAAGGATGCATGTAGTGATTACACATTTCATGACATGACTACTGAAAGAGAGAGGTGGGTTGCAAATGAAAATCCCGGTTCATGGAACATTTCAGACCTATTTGATGTTAACAATCCGGTGTTCCCTAAATTGTTTTGAGTAGTATATTTCACCCATTTTATGAAAGAAAATTATTGATTTTCTGAAAAAGAAGGAAAAATAGGCGACTCAAATTAAGAAAAATGAGATCCATGCACTCTATTACGACTCTCCAACAAGTATGAGGCTTTTCAAAAAATTCAATTTTTATGCCAAATTTTTAAGAAAAAAAACCCGTCAAGGGGTACCCCTTGTCGTTTGTTTCATCTCGAAAAAGAAAAATGTTTCCAATTCGCTTCAAAATTACACAGATTGTAGCCCTGGATCATACATTTTATGTAACAGAATTACTGATTTTCTGAAAAAAGTAGAGTTACATCCTTCTTGAGGAAATTTTAATTTCAGCCATTTGCTTTATATTGCATCACTTGTATGCAATTGTATTACTTGCATCACTTGTATTACTTGCATCACTTGCATCACTTGTATTACAATTATTGTAAACAGATCTCTTTCTTCCGGTTGTTTCCCTAATAGCCAGAAGGTTGCTCATGTTAAATCACTCCTAAAGAAACCCAATTTGGACAAGGAAGTTTTCAAAAATTACCGACCAGTAGCGAATTTAAAGTACCTTGGAAAAACAATCGAGCGAGTTGTTTCATCACGGATCTCTGACCATGTTCGTGCTAATAACCTGTCGGACACATTTCAGTCAGCCTACAAACCATTTCATGGAACGGAAACTGCTCTTCTTCGCGTCAACAATGACATTTTATCTGCCATGGATGAGGGGAAAATCACTGCATTAGTTTTGTTAGACTTAAGCGCCGCTTTTGACACTGTCGATCATAAAATCCTTCTCTCCCGCCTTCAATATCATCTTGGAATACATGACACAGCCCTGGATTGGTGTAAGTCCTACCTTTTAAATAGGCCTCAGCATGTTTGTATTGGTAACGCTATCTCCGAGCCTGTTACTCTTGACTATTCTGTACCCCAAGGCTCTGTGCTCGGCCCACAGTGGTTTACTGTTTATACCTTTCCAGTTCGTGATATCATTTTGAAGTATAATTTAAATTACCATGTTTACGCTGATGACACGCAGCTTTACATTACTTTTAAATCTTCTCAAGAACCTGCTGATTCCTGCATTAAAACACTGGAGAAATGTATTCAAGAGATTCGAAGTTGGATGAGACAAAACTTCCTGAAATTGAACGATGAAAAACAGAATTTGTTCTATTTGGATCACGTCAGCAATTGTCTAAAGTTTCTCTTCCATTTATTACAATTGGTGACTCGCAGATAACCCCCTCATTACATGCACGTAATTTGGGTGTTATATTTGACTCGACAATGACTTTAAAACCACATATCTCCAACATTGTTCGCATATCATCATTTCATATCAGAAATATAAGCCGAATTAGGAAATACTTGAATAAAAGTGCTGCTGAACAAATTATACATGCGTTTGTCACATCACGGCTCGATAACGGGAATGCTCTCCTTTACGGTCTTCCGCAGAATCAAATATCTCGTCTTCAGCACATACAAAACACAGCAGCTCGTGTTGTGACTTTGTCCAAAAAGTCATGCCATATCACGCCAATCTTGAAAGAACTGCACTGGCTTCCTGTTTCACAGAGAATTGTTTTAAACTTATTCTAATTGTTCACAAATCTTTTAATAACATTGCTCCAATTTATATTTCTGAACTACTTAAAGTCTACACTCCATCACGCAATTTGCGCTCCAGCAACATGTCAGTCCTCAAGGAACCAACTTCAAAACGGAACTGGGGTGATAGGTCGTTTTCTGTCGCAGCTCCGAGACTCTGGAATCATCTTCCAACTAATCTCAAATCTTGTCATAGTATAACCAGATTCAAGTCGATGCTTAAAACTCATCTTATGTCACAACTCTTCAAAGATGATGTATATTTGTAATTGCATTGTAGGTACATGTATCTCGGTACATAATTTGTTTTCCCTATGCTATCATTGTATATTGTTTGTATTAATGTTTTTTCTTTGTTTCCGCGCCTTGAGCGCCCAGCAGGGTGGATATGTTCGCGCTAAAAATCTTTATTATTATTATTATTATTATTATTATGCCTGGATTATTTGGATTGATTTAGAACAATTTATATAAAAAAATTAGAGTATTAACTAATGGCTTGCACCATCAATTGAATTTAAAAAAAACTTAAATAAATCGTATAATATAAATCGTACCATATAAATTTAAAAAAGCTGCATCGCCGGGAATAGATAGGCGACTCAAATTAAGAAAAAATATGATCCCAGCACTCTACTGCGTCTCTCCAACAAGTATCAGGCATTTGGAAAAAATTCAATTTTTAGGGGTACCCCTTGTCGGTTTTTTCACATCGAAATTTTTTTCTCCGATTCGCTTCAAAATTACACAGAATGTAGCCCTGGTTCTGTGGAAGACAGCCACCGAGTTATAGTTTTTTTGGGCAAAATTTAAATTTAACTATTTCACCCATTTTATGAAAGAAAATTATTGATTTTCTGAAAAAGAAGGAAAGATAGGCGATTCAAATTAAGAAAAAATGAGATCCATGCACTCTATTACGACTCTCCAACAAGGATGAGGCTTTTCAAAAAAAATTCAATTTTTAGGCCAAATTTTGAAGAAAAAAACGTCAAGGGGTACCCCTTGTCGTTTTTTTTTTTTCACATCGAAAAAAAAAACTTGTTTCCAATTCGCTTCAAAATTACACAGATTGTAGCCCTGGATCTGTAGAAGACATTTAATTATTTCATACATTTTATGTAACAGAATTATTGATTTTCTGAAAAAGTAGAGTTACAGCCTTCTTGAGGAATTTTTAATTTCAGCCATTTGCTTTATATTGCATCACTGGATTATTTGGATTGATTTGGAACAATTTATATAAAAATAAATAAAATTAGAGTGTTAACTAATGGCTTGCACCATCAATTGAATTTAAAAAAAAAACTTAAATAAATCGTATAATATAAATCGTACCATATAAATTTTAAAAAACTGCATCGCCGGGAAAGATAGGAAAAATTAGATCTGCGTCTCTCCATGAGGCATTTGAAAAAAATCCATTTTTAGGCCAAATTTTGAAAAAAACGTCAATAGGTACCCCTTGTCATTTTTTTCACATCGAAAAAAAAACTGTCTCCAATTCGCATCACTTATATGATTGATTTAATTTTGCCCTAACACCAACGTGTGTATAGCACTGTATACTCAATGCTTTCCGAGTCTCTGTGAAAAACTACACAGGCGGGACTCGGACCCACGACCTCCTGCTTACTAGTGCAGACGTCTTAACCTCTCGACCACCGACCTATCACTTGTATGCTTGAATGGTTTGGATTTATTTGGAATAATTTATATAAAAATAAATTAAGTTAGAGTGTTGACTAATGGCTTGCGTATAATAATTATAATCGTATAATATAAATTGTACCATATAAATTGAAAAAAAAAAAAAACTGCATCGCTGGGATTCGAACCTGAGGATTTGATATATTCACTAAACAAAGAAAAAAATATTGTAAAAAAGTGCGGAGAGTTAGTCGGAGTGTCGACCAGGTATTCGGGAGACTCAAAGTCCGGGCGAACCGGCATGGTGATCACCTTAGCACCCTTCTGGGAGGTCGCTACCCTCCCGGTCCCTCCTTTACTCCCCCGCCCGTACATTTCCTCCACGCTCTAACCTTCAGGGGAGAGACATGACGGTCCCCAAGCCATTGCCGCAGCCAGCAGCTGTCATGTCCCTATGTGTCAGGAGCAGGATTCGAACCCGGACGTACCAACCTGGAACTGCCGCAATTGACAGACCAGTGGACTAACGGCTTGCGCCATTTATCCTGTTGGTATTTGGAGTTGAATTTTAAAATGCTTAAATAAACCATCGTAATTGCGCAACTATATAAAACTAAAAATAAAATCGTCGCTGCTGGGATTCGAACCCAGGTGGCCTGCAATTTAACAGCCCAGTGGACTAACGGCTTGTGCCACCAATCCTGTTGGTAACAGGAGGCGAATTTTAAACTAATTAAATAAATCATGATTGCGTAAACAGTTAAAACGAAAAAGAAAAAGCGACATGTCATTGCTGGGATTTGAACCCGGGTAGACTGAATGTAAGCCTTGCGTCTTAACCATTAGACTGTTGTTTCATCTGACAGCAAACAGGAATGATTGGAGATTCAATAAAAGCAACAAGCATTGGTCAAAAAATAAATCAAAAAATATCCGAAGCGAGATTCGAACACGGAAGTATCAGGTTGTAATTTCCCACAAATTGAACAAACCAGTGCACCAACGGATTACGCCACCAATCCTGACGATATTTGGAGTTGAATTAAAACTACTAGTTAAATAAATATCTTATTGAGTACGGTATCCATTTAATAATGAAAACGAAGAACGGCATACTGTTGCTTCATGTGTAACGATTCAGAAATGACTGGAGCTTCAAACGAATGATCCAAGGCATTGGTCAAAAAATAAATCCAACATGTGATTGCTTCATCAATTCGTGTTGGTATAGTTGGAGTTGAATTTGAAGCTACTTCAAATAATTATTGTGATTGCGCAATTTGAGTCCATCCCATGTTCCCTGCACTGGAACCCAGCGATACCGACACGGGCGTAAATCTGGGGTTAGGGGAGTAAGATGCGGGGTGGGGAATGGAGGATGTAATACCCACTCTAGCGATCAGTGGGCCGGGCGCTATATTTTCTAATTGTAAAAAAGGTTCTTCAATAATTAATTCACCGACAAATTCGACTGGCATAGTAGTCTAGTGGTAAGAACTCTCACTTTGCAAGTAACTGTAGGTACCACGATCAGTATGGTTTTCAACATTTTCATAATTTGTTTTTGTTATTTTTAAATACATTTTTTAAACTACCAAATTAAATCAGAAGCAAAGCCTTTCTATATAATAGTAATTCACTGATGTGGAGGATTTTTTTAAACGAAAATAAAGTCACAAATTCATTTTTAGTATACAAATGCATATAGTGGACTGGACGAAGTGTACTGCAAAAAAAAGTTCGCGGCCAGGACGGAAAAACCACTGATCAGTACTAAACATGTACATGTGGGAAAAACATATTCAGTGCATTGCGCCCTCTGTTGTTCATTAAAGCCATACCGCACCGGATGACTTTTGACCTCACCATTCCAGTTTGTTGTCAAACAGCAACCGACTCACTCCATAATGTTGCGTACATTTTTTCTCTTTTTCATACACGAAGAAATTAACATAGAAGCAGATAACCTTTGAAAATGTAAGTAAGAACTCTTTACATCTATTATATTTGATACCAGTTGAAAAAGACCTATGATGTGTCAGTTTTTAAAGATTTTAGTAGGGGCGTTGATGACTGAGTTTGATAATGATGTTTTTACGCTGCAAGTGGCACGGCGCGCGGCTGTCTGTGAACGGACAGTGACAAAATAGCAAATATGAACCTGCGTTACTTATACTCGACCTTTATCACACTGCGGCCATCTTTGTCATATTCCCTGTATACCCATTGACAATGATAGTACTAATTCTCATAACGTAAAATAGACCAGACTATTTTCCCTTCTAACCTCGGTTTGGTTACACTGCTTTGAATCATTGAATGGAAGCAAAGCAACATGGCTGTGCCATGATAAAGCTCTATAACTAGTAACGTTAGAGGGTTGCACTATTGTGAAAACAACGAATAAATTAAGGTCAAGCTGATGATCCACCCAGTCCCTTTATTCTCGCTATTCAGTCAGAATGTTACGGGTCAGTTACTGCATTGATCATTATGGGCACGTATGTGTAATGCTAGCCACATCATGATTGTTTTATTCACAAAATATGATAAATTAATTCATGTTAGTGTTTACAAATATCCAGACAAATCCAAGACCCATGAGTCTTGACTTAACAGAGTCCGTAATATGTAGTACTAGTAGTTTCTGAAGTTACTTATTTATGCAACTTTTTTGATCCTCATAAAATTTGAATAAATATTATTAACCCTCCTATTATAGCTGAACTTTAGTGGCAAGTAGCTATAGAGGTCTGACAGTCCACTGCCTGTTTTGACTGTTGACCCAAATGTGCACACAGGGGCATTTTTGACTGGTTTTTACTGTCATTTTGACCAACTTGAACAATACAAGACAATGATTTTACCAGTCAAAAACGGTCGACTCATTTTGACATGTAAATGTACTTACTACACGTAAGGTTTGACAGTGTTTGACTTTTTAAGTGCACTAGATACCTTGGCAAGTATATCAACATTTTGACTGATTTTGACCCTTGCAGTCATAGGAGGGTTAATGTTGTATGATTTACATGTACCATAGAATAAACATGCACTAAGAATTAGCCATAAAGGTTGAAAAATCAATCAGTCCAAAAGGCAACAGGCAATAGTCTTCTGTTATTGCCATACATGTATTTTTTGTTAAGTGTCACAATGGCTTAAAAGTTAATTGGTTCAGTTTTCAGGCAATTGTTTCCCTTTGAAAAAAAAAATTACAAATCCACTCCCACTCAGACTCTCATATTAATTATCTCTTTTAACTTAAAATTCAATTTATATTTTTGTAGGATTAACGTTTGTTCTGGGAGTTCATCATATGCCTCTTCTTTTACAATATGACATCACCCGGTTACCGTCCCAAGAGTGGACACCAGTCAAGCCTCAGTGTTACCGGGGAAACAATACAGTCCGGCACTGCACCTCACCAACCGAAGAAGACGTACAAATATCGTAAAGTCGCCAACAGTGGCAGTGTGGACGAGACATTGTTTACCTCAAAGAGATACGATTATCTCCAATCGCTGAACAGCTCTTCAAACGCCAGATCGACGTCAACCGGGGGCGGTGATTGGATCGTTCACGGTGAATCAAACCAATCGACAAGTGACCAATCGAGACAGAGAACCGTCAGCACTCCTCCAATCAAATCGCCTCTAATCAAGATGGGCGGAGCACCGCGAACCCGATCAAGGGGTTACAAGTCAACCCCGACTTACGTCGATGAAACGTTGTTCGGTCCAAGGCTGGAGGAGCCAACATTCCCAGCCCCATGGGAGAAACCGGAGGACAAGAAGAAAGGACCAATATTGACTTGGAGCCCTCCAGTTGTAGGGAGCTTAAGTTGCACCCCGAGGTCCACGCCCCCTAGTCCCACGCCCCCTAGTCGGCCCTCATCAGCTGCTGGGAGTCGCCCGGGGTCAGCTAAGGGCAGCTGGCCGAGGTCCGCCTCTGGGGGACATCAGAGCAGCCGATCGGTGACTCCAAATAGACCAGTGTGGAAATAAGTTTCCGGTTGATTCTGCACAGACATCAATGTTGTTATTTGTCTAGGTGCCTGGCAGATGGCAGAAGGGGAGTGGTTTGGTCTCGCTCCCCCTCCCCCAGCTTCCGTGGACTATGGACTATGGAGACTAGGGCTGTGCGTTTTCGGATATTTTTGGAACCAGATACCCAAAATCAAGAAACTTTGGATGCCCGAATACCAATTTTCAATTTCAGCAACACTTTTTTATTATTAGCCCTCCTACTTCTGGTACCTTTTTCATACAAGTTGATCCACCATTTGAAACCATTCGCTTTTGTGGTTTTGAATGGTGAAATAACTGTGTACAGTATTGATTCCCCCAAATGGTTTTGAATGGTAGGTCAGCTAATACAAAACCTTGTTTGGATACTTCTACATGTAAGTGGTGAATCAATGGACCCTCTATGCATTTAAATGGTAGTAAAGCTTGTTACCAACACTCTTCAAATGGTATCACCATGTGTGTACAAAACCAATGGGCATTTTGGTAAGTGGAAATTTTGAATGGTTTCAAATGGTCAAACAGTAGGAGGGTTAATAGCACAACAAGTAATGTGGATGTCCCCTACATGTATAATAATATCCCCTCTATTAACAGCTCATGGCACACACTCCCAGTGCACACATAAAGCATGTATTAATCCAATAACTGCAAACATTCTCTCCTGTCAGGCCCTTTAGCAGTCTTAACAATTCGATACAATGTATCACACTGAATCAGTTGGAGGGAAGTGTGTGGAAACTGTCCCTAAAATATACTACAAGTGTGTTATGGGAGTGTAATCTCTTCTTGACAAATTGAATTGTCTGTAAAAGTGTAAAGATTACATTGTTCAAGAGTCACAGATTTCTGCTGGCTGGAAAACCTGGATACCCGGATACCGCCTTAGCCAGCACAGAGCTGTGCATTCCCCATGGAGCTGATATTGGCCCAATGGCCGGGGGTAAAAATGTTTAGAGCTTAGAGTACAAATCAGGATAGATTTTGTGCAACATAAAACTTTGATTTAATTTTGCCCTACACCGACGTGTGTATAGCACTGTATACTCAGTGCTTTCTGAGTGTCTGTGAAAAAAACTACACAGGCGGGATTTGAACCCACGATCTCCTGCTTACTAGTGCAGACGTCTTACCTCTCGACCACCGAGCTTGCCCGATGACAATTGGCCAGCTAGAATCCCATATAGCAGCGGGTTCCGCAATAAATATAGGTTGGTGAAATTCTTGCGTCGGGAGATAAACAATTGATTTAATTTTGCCCTACACCGACGTGTGTATAGCACTGTATACTCAGTGCTTTCTGAGTGTCTGTGAAAAAAACTACACAGGCGACTCAGGCGGGATTTGAACCCACGACATCCTGCTTACTAGTGCAGATGTCTTACCTCTCGACCACCGAGCTTGCCCGATGACAATTGGCTGGCTAGAATCCCATATAGCAGCGGGTTCCGCAATATATATAGGTTGGTGAAATTCTTGCGTCGGGAGATAAACAATTGATTTAATTTTGCCCTACACCGACGTGTGTATAGCACTGTATACTCAGTGTTTTCCGAGTGTCTGTGAAAAAAGACACAGACACTCGGAAAGCACTGAGTATATTGTTTATCTCCCGACGCAAGAATTTCACCAACCAACATAAAACTTATTACTATTATTAATTTATGTGAAGAGTTCATCCTAGATACATGTATGTACATAATGCCGTATCATTCTTGCCATTGTAAATACTGTATGGCTGTATTGATGTACAATGTAATGGGGATGTTGTAATTAGGTTTTGGGTATACATGCGTTAATAAAATGTAAATAATTTAGGGACAAGGGTCAAAGTCATGGTACAGTGTACATGTACAGCCAAGCCTTTGAGAAGCCCAGGCTTTTCCCCTGCTTACTGGCCTATATAATGAGCTCTGCTTGCCTGGGCTAGGCCATCCAGAAGCCCAGGTAATGTTGATTGGCAGGTACTGTATTGTTACAGGATTAAGACTCACAAAAGACAGATTAGGAGGCCAGGTAGCCTAGGCCTGGCTAGGCTTCTCAAAGGCTTGGCTGTACCATGACTTTGGCCCGCCTCCCTTAGTGCACTTGTGTCATTATGAATGTACATACATGTAATGTGTGCAAATCAACACACATGTAGACAAGTCAATCTGTGTCGGGCTTTCAACGCAATGAATGATTTTTGAAAACAAATGTGAAAATTCATTTACAATTTCTGAATTAAATCCCTCTTGATGGTTCAGAGAACGAAGTATCAACCCATGATGATTTGCACTGATATTGTTTTTAAATGTTTTTAAAGGCGGCATTTTGATTAGCGCAGTTAACCATCCCAGCACTAAATAGCAGTGTGCTGACACGGAAAAGTAAAGACTGTTTGCGGTGACACCATGTGAAATTCTCAATTGAGTCGTAATTATATGTTCTGAAAAGAACTGGTGGTTACGTCTCGCCGTTTCGATCAGTATGCTCTGATCGTCCTCAGGAGAATGCCGGACTCTGGGAGATTCTGCTGCTTAAGTAGACTGCTGGAGGATTCCCGTGATGACTGGATGCTGGAGGATTAGTGCATTGTACATGTAGCATGCAGTCGGGAAACAGTGGAACTGGGATCCTGACACGGAAAATAAGGATCCTGATTAAAAACATCTTTAACCATAACCATGCTCAATGCAGCAAGATGCATTAAATGTAAAAAAAAAATTAAAAAAAAATTGCATCTTCTTGCCCTTAGCAGAGAACAAAAGAACCATTGTTCTAGCTGGTGGATCTTGATGCATTGAGCAGCCCTGCACGCTTTTCCGTTGTTGCATCCAGCAGGGTGTCTGTGAAATGCCTGGAGGGAGTTAGGGTTAACAGTTATACATACAGTGTATATACCACTCAAAACAATTTAGGGAACACCGGAATAATCTCAGTTAAAGCAAGATCATTTATTTCAGATAAACGCAATGTTTCACAGAATTGATGAGAAAACAACTGCACAATGAAACAGATGATAAAGGATGCATGTAGTGATTACACATTTCATGACATGACTACTGAAAGAGAGAGGGGGTTGCAAATGAAAATCCCGGTTCATGGAACATTTCAAACCTATTTGATGTTAAAAATCAGGTGTTCCCTAAATTGTTTTGAGTAGTATATAACTGCATTCAGAAAGGTTATGAAACACATAGAAATACAATTACACAAATAATATTCAATACATGTACATGTATTTCAGTATTTTTTAATAATTATCATTGATATTGTAGATGTACCATACTTTATACAAAGTATAAACTTAATATTTTATTACAAAGTTTAGGTTCATGGAAAAATTATTTAACATTAAATGTATAAAACAGATTTCAATGTTGCTTTATTAACCTTAACCCCCTAGGCTAGGAACCTTCCTGAATCCTCCAAAATCCATCAGTGCACTTTTGGAAACATGCATTTTGGTTGATCTTTCATATTCAGCACTTAATGTATGGCCTGTACTTTTTGCCAGGTAGTAATTTTGTCCCATTTGAAGAGGCGAAAGTACCAGTTTCCAACAGTGCTGGATTTTTTTCCCCAAAAAGTGCCCTTTGGAGGATTTTGCAGGATTTTGGGTGGTTAGGGTTTTAATTTCTTCAGCTTTTTGCCCCTAAAAAATTTAAATATTCTAAAATAAATCTGTTAAACAGCCAGCATAAAAATACATTCATTCTTGTTTTAAAAAATGTGTGAAGAAATAGTAAAGCAAGTATTATATGTATGTAGTATACATACATGTAAGTAATTAATAAAATATTGAATTCTCTTTACAAAAATTGTTTGCATTCATTGGCATGTGGTTTGACAAAGCTATTTGGTTAATAATTTACTTGTAAATGTAGTTTGTGCTGAAGAAGTGTTGTTAAATTTAGCTCTAACCCCCCTACTCATAGAAGCAGTTTTGCCAATGCTGCACCTTTCCTTTAACGTGCATGTATATCTTGATTCTAAGAGAGTAAGCATACTCGAAGAAGCAGTTTGCCAACATTACCAATGATGTACCTTCCCTTCAATGCATATCTTGATTCTAAGAGAGTAAGCATACTCATGCCAACATTACCAATGATGTACCTTCCCTTCAATGCATATCTTGATTCTAAGAGAGTAAGCATACTCATAGAAGCAGTTTGGCCAACATTACCAATGTTGTACCTTCCCTTCAATGCATATCTTGATTCAAAGAGAGTAAGCATACTCATAGAAGCAGTTTTGTCAACATTACCAATGTTGTACCTTCCCTTCAATGTATATCTTGATTCAAAGAGAGTAAGCATACTCATAGAAGCAGTTTGGCCAACATTACCAATGTTGTACCTTCCCTTCAATGCATATCTTGATTCAAAGAGAGTAAGCATACTCATAGAAGCAGTTTGGCCAACATTACCATTGTTGTACCTTCCCTTCAATGTACATCTTGATTCAAAGAGAGTAAGCATACTCACAGAAGCAGTTTGGCCAACATTACCAATGTTGTACCTTCCCTTCAATGTATATCTTGATTCAAAGAGAGTAAGCATACTCATAGAAGCAGTTTGGCCAACATTACCAATGTTGTACCTTCCCTTCAATGCATATCTTGATTCAAAGAGAGTAAGCATACTCACAGAAGCAGTTTGGCCAACATTACCAATGTTGTACCTTCCCTTCAATGCATATCTTGATTCAAAGAGAGTAAGCATACTCACAGAAGCAGTTTGGCCAACATTACCAATGCTGTACCTTCCCTTCAATGTATATCTTGATTCAAAGAGAGTAAGCATACTCATAGAAGCAGTTTTGCCAACATTACCAATGCTGTACCTTCCCTTCAATGTATATCTTGATTCAAAGAGAGTAAGCATACTCATAGAAGCAGTTGTGCCAACATTACCAATGCTGTACCTTCCCTTCAATGTACATCTTGATTCAAAGAGAGTAAGCATACTCATAGAAGCAGTTTGGCCAACATTACCAATGTTGTACCTTCCCTTCAATGTATATCTTGATTCAAAGAGAGTAAGCATACTCATAGAAGCAGTTTGGCCAACATTACCAATGCTGTACCTTCCCTTTGGAGGGAACAAAATTCTGATATGCATAACAGCTACATGTACATGTAGGAAAAACAATCAACTCGGCAAACTAGGCAGAAATGCCGATGCTTTTTGCCAATTTGAGGAATTAATTTCGAAAGACAGGTGTTGATTGGCCAGTTATGAAATCACACTGACAGTTACCTCAGCAACACATACTTTTAAAATATACATGCTTTTGTCGACTATTTACATGTTATATTATCAAATTACAGCAAAATTGTGATTTAAGTTTTCAAGAGATTGTACACGGTAACTGTAAATACATCCATACTTCAAAATAAAGAGATAATATTCCAATTCAACCTGTGGAAGCTTCAGGTTTGTGTGTATGTATTCTAAGGCCAAAAGAAAAAGTCTCTGGTTTCTGGTCATCGGTCGATTTTAAAATTAGTGTGGTGACGTGCTTTTTTTTTTTTTTTTACCAACAGGGAAATACGTGATACGTGTATATGCGGGGACCAAACTTCCCATATATAAAGTATGGTTGCTAGGAGAGGTCTCACAAATCGGGCAAATGTTCATACCCCTATGTGAAAAAGTCGTTTAAAACACAGCACGGCAGAATTCCAATCGATCCAGAAATTGTGGCTGCAATTGGACATCATTTCATAGCAAAAAATTTAAAAAAATAAATAAAAATTAAAAATGATGACACAGGGGTCTGAGACGACGCGTGCAGAGACCGGAAACAGGAGACTTTTGTTTTTTTGGCCTACTGAAAAAATAGATCACAGCTTGTAATCCAGTGTGTTTCATATTCAGGGATGAGATTGTCAGAAAATTTAAAGATCTGAAAATTTAATTTACTGTTGACAAATAATGCGAGAGTGAAGTCTGCTCGAGGGCCTGCTCGAGGGCCTGTTTGGTACCATCACCGACTTCACATCAAGTACATTTTAGATTATAATTCAGTTATTTTGTAATTGGGTGATTACCAAAGACATTCACTCCCTTTCAGTAAAAGTGAATGTACATTGCACATGACATATATTAGGGACAAGGGCCAAAGTCATGGTACAGCCAAGCCTTTGAGAAGCCCGGCCAGGCCCAGGCTTTTCCCCCTGCCTACTGGCCTACATGTATATAATGAGCTCTGCTTGCCTGGGCTAGGCCCTCCAGAAGCCCAGGTGATGTTGATTGGCGGGTACTGTATTGTTACAGGATTAGGACTCACAAAAGACAATTAGGAGGCCAGGTAGCCTAGGCCTGGCCAGGCTTCTCAAAGGCTTGGCTGTACCATGACTTTGGCCCTCCTCCCTTAGTGGACTTTCTGAATGTGCATACATGTACTTGTGTGCAAATCAACACACATGTAGACAAGTCAATCTGTGTCGGACTTTCAACGCAATGAATGATTTATATGAATGATTTTTGAAAACAAATGTGAAAATTCATTTACAATTTCTGAATCAAATCCCTTTTGATGGTTAAGAGAACGAAGTATCAACCCAAGATGATTTGCACTGATATTGTTTTTATATACTGTTTGCAGTAGTCATTAGTTCTGAACACAACTGGAGGTTACAACCCAACGTTTCGATCAGTATGCTCTGATCGTCTTCAGGAGACATAATATTCATACAACAGACAATTATAAGTTTAGACAATCTGATTGGACAAAACGTAATCGCGTGGGGGTGTATTAACGGATGGTATAGACTGGCTTATCAAAATCAGAGCAGCGCGTATGCGCCAGCTGTTCGGCAGCCGTTTGGTATTTCAACCAATCAGAGCGACGAAGATTGGCATCACGCGCCTGACTGATGCACTTTGGAAGTGTTCTGTGTGTCCTCAAAACATGCATTTGCCCATTTCTACTTTATTCAAAAAAAATAATTTTGTTTTCTTTATATTTTGAAAACGAAATCGATACGGGCATTTGTGAATGGGAAGAACAGGATGACACTTGGTCTTTACCACAGGTTAACCATCCTACACATGGAGGCCACTCCGATCCACAAAATTCTGTTCTTAAGCAACCTTCAGTACATACATGTACAAGCCTGCTGTCCTTTCCAAGTAATCTTACAAAATCAACTGTGTCACCCAAGGCCACTGTAAATGTTTGAACATATTAGTACGGCCTGCAATGTATTGATGGGAGACCACCTTACCCTGTGATCTCAGTGGTGGTGACAGTGCACAGAAGGGTAACCATAGGAGGCCACTGACAAGAGCTAATGGCTTGGAGTGGCCTGAATGGGTTGTTTCAAAGATTGCACTGATTGTAGGAGGGTTAATGACCGGTTTTAATGACCTGATTTGGCTGCGGTCCTTATCACCCATGACCACGACCAAAACCGGTAGTTAACCCGCGGTAAAGACCGCCCGACAAACTGTTATTTCCATATAATGACAACACTCCATAAATACACACATTCTCATTTTTGCATCCTTGTGGAGACCTCTATTGTTCTTTCCTTTGTTCCTGTACTTAACAATTTCTCATAGGGTTTGTACACAAAATTCCTTGTGGAGACATGGCTCCTTTAGAAATTCCTTGTGGAGACCAATTGTTCTTGCCTTTCCCTTTTGTTATAGGACTCCACAAGGTAGCAATAGTGAGAGCACTGTACTGTACATGTATTCAATTATACCACATGGATTTTGACCTGTCGCTGACATCAACGCCAGTCTCGGTGCCTTACTTTGTTTTAATGCTTTACGGTTAATGCTATATAGGAAGAAATACAAATGGTCGCGGCTCCTGCAAATTATCTTGGAATAATTTCCATAAATTGTTCAAGAGTTTTCCCATGATCAAACAACAGCAATTTTGGTGCTCCCAGTCATAGTGTGAATTTGGCCAAGGACCTCTCATCATATCAGCCATGATTCCACAGTTATTAAACTTGCGACTGTTTAAACAAATTGAAAATGTAAACAAATAATTCCGGATTTTTAATGAATTTCCATTATTATTTTCTTGGCATTAACATAATTTTCAAAAACTTGGTGCTCACTTTGGTTTAATGCTTTACGGTTAATGCTAAGAACAAATACAAATGGTCGCGGCTCCTGCAAATTATCTTGGAATAATTTCCATAAATTGTTCAATAGTTTTCCCATGATCAAACAACAACAATTTTGGTGCTCCCAGTCATAGTGTGAATTTGGCCAAGGACATCAGCCATGATTCCACAGTTATTAAACTTGCGACAGTTTAAATTTTTTTTTAATATGTTAAAAAATAATTCCGGATTTTTAATGATTTTCCATTATTATTTTCTTGGCATTAACATAATTTAAAAAAACTTGGTGCTCACATTCATGTCCGTTTGCTAAGGTTCTCTCTTATCATATCAGCCATGATTCCACAGTTATTACACTTGCGACTGTTTAAAAATATAAAATGTTAAAAATATAATTCAGGATTAAAAAAAAAATTTCCATTATTATTTTCTTGGCATTAACATAATTTTCAAAAACTTGGTGCTCTCTAAAAACAATGAAAAAAGTATAAAACATTTTAGAGGGTATTGCATTTTATATCCCTCGTACCAACTAAAAATTCATGATAAAATGTTTACAAGATGGCAAAAAAGGGGTATGATTTGACAAAAGTAAAAAATCCTGAAAAATGGGTAGTGGGTCTGGGTCTTCTTATGGTCTAGAGGACAAAGGCCCCCCTGAACCTCCTGGATGTTTAATTTTGGAGGATTTACAGACTCTCCACATTCCCACAAACAAGAAACTAGAGGTTTGGGCACAATATGGGCTACTTCTTTCTTTCCTTGGTGGCTACTTCTCTTTCATTTTGAGGCAAAGGGATATTTGTAAAAATTCCTGAAATCAGGAAAAATCCTGTGAAATCACAGGCCCGATATTTACGAGATGTTTACGAGATGGTTTACAGGACAGACATCTCCTCTAACAGACTGATCTACTGTACAAAATCCAACATTGCCAAGTAAATATCACCACTCACCGGAAGATCACTCAAGACTCAAGGCCAAGCCGACATCACCGAAACCATCAACACCATCAACACAGCCTCACCGAGAGGCAACTGTATGCCAGGGTCGACTGCTACCTTTATAGCCCTTTCCCCCAGAGCTTTTCACATTTGCAATAGGCTAGTGGCTGCTGTTACTGCGAACAGTGTGAAAGGGTTCCAGCAATGCCAGCAATAAGAAGGATAGAGCCACCCATCTCTCTCAGGACCAACTCCGTTATTGACATCACCGATGCAGTAAACCACCCCCAAGAAGATTTCACAAAGCCCAATCACAGCACAAACACTCGTAAGGGGCCAAAGTCGTGGTACAGCCAAGCCTTTGAGAAGGCCGGCCAGCCCCAGGCTACCTGGCCTCCTAATCTGTCTTTTGTGAGTCCTAATTCTGTACTAATACAGTACCTGCTAATCAACCTAATCTGGGCTTCTAGAGGGCCCAGCCAAGTAGAGCTCATTATAATGGCTGCAGTTGTGAACAAAAGACAGCTGAGGTGTCAGTCAAGTCTGTGTTAACAATAAGAGCTATTTGAGATCTATTCATTAGTAAAGGGTCTTTTGTGCTCAGCTAATAGGCCCCTAGGCCTGGGCAAAGCCCGGGCCTGGCCGAGCTTCTCAAAGGCTTGGCTGTACCACGACTTTGGCCCTCCTCCCTAACATATTTTCAAATTTCAACCCACCCTCTCCACGACAGCAGTAATGCTTTTAGGAGAGTAAAACATCCAAGGTCAGATTCAAAAAGAAAGTATATGTTCAAATTACAGTTTGAACGCTAGAAAAAAATGGGCTTTAAAATCTGCCCTACCCTCATTCACATAGTCACTAAGATATTGGTGGAAATCTAAAGATCGGACGAGGTCGTATATTAGAGTTGGAATGAGCAGTCTTACTGCTATGAATGAAAATGCAATTCCGTACAATTCTTAAAAATCAAGAGACAATTGCTTTTGCACCAATGAGGCAATTAGAAAAAATAATAATGAAATGAACAACGAAAAATTTACGAGAGCAGGACGTGAACCAGCGACTTCCAGATTGCTGTAACCCTGTTTTACCAACTGAGCTATCTGGACCCTATATGGTTAGTGATCTTCCAAAGTGTCAATATTTTTCAGGGGGTGCTTGTCAGAAACCAGGGATTACATCCCCCTGTTATAATACTCAACCTGGGAAGCTGTAGGTTCCTCCAGATTTTAAGATGATGTGGCGAACAGCAATCCTTGAAGATCGCCTCACACCAGGAAATGTGTCCTCCACACGGCCACCTTACCATCTCGGCTCCCTGCCCCTGTCAAGACGTACCTCGTCTCAGCCTGCGTCATCGAGCGGATGGCATCATTGTGCCCTGACAGAGCCTTCTCATACTTGCCTGTCTCTGCATCAAAGAGGTGGATCTTGCCTTGCTTGCTAGCAACCCAAATCTTTCAAGGAGATGACAAGAAAAGTAAAATGTTATACGTACGGTTCAAATTTTACCTTTTACAAACATCAAGACACAATCAAAAAACTACATGCAACTAACCATGGGCGGATTTCATAGAAAAAAATGCTTAGGAATAACATTCTGCTAAGCAGACTTTGTTGGATACCATCCAAACTAATTTGCACAATATGTACACTTTGGCTGGTTGCCTGTTTAATTTTGCTTAGTGAGTAAATATGCTTAGCAGCTCTATGAAATTCGCCGTTTCTCAACTTACTCTTTTATTGACAGCTGCCATCTTACTAATCCCTCGACATTCAACTTTAAGGATCTTCTGTCTCTGGAATGACGTCTTGTCCCAGCTTACAATCTCACCTCTCCGTCCACAGCCTGCCCACAGCTACATCATAACCAAAAAAAAAATAAAAATAAAAAATTGTTTAAACAAATGATTTGATTTTGGTCTTACAATGACATAATGTATGAAGCACTGTATACTCAGTGCTTTCTGAGTGTCTGTGAACAAAAGTTGACAGGCGACTCAGGTGGGATTCGAACCCACAACCTCCTGCTTACTAGTGCTGACGTCTTAATAAACAATTGATTTGATTTTTGTCCTTACACCGACGTATGTACGAAGCACTGTATACTCAGTGCTTTCTGAGTGTCTGTGAACAAAAGTTGACAGGTGACTCGGGTGGGATTCGAACCCACAACCTCCTGCTTACTAGTGCTGACATCTTAATAAACAATTGATTTGATTTTAGTCCTTACACCGACGTATGTACGAAGCACTGTATACTCAGTGTTTTCTGAGTGTCTGTGAACAAAAGTTGACAGGCGACTCGGATGGGATTCGAACCCACAACTTCCTGCTTACTAGTGCAGACAAAAGATAACTTCTCTATATTCTGTCAGGATTTAGGAGATACATTTTCATATTTTTATGTCCAGGGTCTATCGGTCAAGGAAGTTATTCACTATTAATATTGAATGAAAAACTAATTGTCATTTACAATTAACTGAACAAATGATCTTACAAAAAACTTCACAAGCAACTTTAAAACGGAATGTTTCCAAACTGTTTTGTTTTGTCACTTTCAAGCAATCGTAGCCGACTTTTGTTTTCTTTGTTCAAAATCAACATACCATTTGTGATTATTATTATAACAATAATAATAACAATAACAATAACAATAACAATAATAATAATAATAATAATAATAATAATAATAATAATAATAATGGTACAGAAATATCAGGATTTAGCGAGAGAACTCCGCAAGCTGTGGCAAGTCAAGGTCAAGGTCAAGGTTATTCCTGTGGTAGTGGGAGCACTGGGTACAATTCCGAAGGCATTGGAGAAACATCTCAAGGAGATAGGAACATCTGTTAGAGTAGAATTACTACAGAAGGTGGCACTCTTAGGGACAGCAAGGATTCTGCGAAAGACACTCGAGATCTAAGGCTACGGGACGTAGCTTGACTCGAGGTGTAACCGGCAGAAAGGAAAACAAGATCTTTCTTTTCATGCTGTGCTGATGCGAAATAATAATAATAATAATACCATTTGTGATTGTTTTTCTAGGGTCTAGGACGTTATTCACTTTCAAAAGAGTAGTGATTTACAATTGTCGGTCTATACAAAATATAAAATCTTTGGAAGGTTCTGGCCTTTTTAACTCTCATGCTAAATAAAAATTCACAAAATTTCAGAAAATACGCTTGAATTCCTCACTATTGCTCATAATGACTGAGCAATTGATTAATAATTTAAACAACAAAATTTACAATCATTAAACAACTACTTAAAAAGCATCTGTGAAATTGAATGTTTCAAAAATTAATTTGTTAACGTTTTCAAACACTTAAAAACTGAATAATTTTAACTGAAGGGAATAGCATTTTTCTTTTCCATCCAAAGGACTAACCGTCTGTAAGTGACCCAACGCAAACAGCATCCATTTTTGTCAAGTACCCTGACTGCCTATACAAAATCACTATATAAATTTATCAATTGAATGGCACCAGTCTACATTAGACACAAGCCTTATTTTGATTCTCATAGATTTGTGTATTAGAAAATCAAGATGGCCACCAACGCTATAAATGCCCATCTTCTTACTGTATTTTCTCCGAGTATAAATGTCTCCAGTAGAATGGGGAATCCCTGGTCATCCCTGTAGACAAACTTCTGCAGGACTGCTCCTTTTTTGTCAACCAATCGGATGTCATCTTTTGTGCCTGGTCAATTGAAGGGGGGGTGAACAAAGAAATAAGAAGATATTATTAAAATTAAGTTTTGTATGGCTTTCGTTTTACCCAGAAGTGCTGGGCAGTCCCTTGTAGATGATCAGGGCGCCCCCTATTGGTATGATTTTGCCAACCGGTGGCTCATTATCTATGTAGGCAGTGAATGCATTCATTTCAAATTGACAGTTGAAAGGTTAGGCCAACAAAAAAAAGTCTCTGGTTTCTGGTCTCTGTGTGTGCCGCCTCAGACCAGTGTGTCAGTATTTTTAATTTTCTTTTTTTTGTTGCTATGAAACGATGTCCAATTGCAGCCAAAACTGCTGGGTCGATTGGAATTCTGCCGTGCTGTGTTTTAAAGACTTTTTCTGATAGGGGTATGAATGTTTGCCCGATTTGTGAGAAGTATCACTGCACTTATTTTGAAACTGACCTATAACCAGAAAACGCGAGACTTTTTTGGGGGCCTTAAAGCAATAAAAACAATAGACAAATCCCAAGATGATGAAATTAACGTTGATCTGCGCACTTCCGGGTTTGATAACGAGGCTCTCAGTGTTGACGCATGCACTGTATGATGGGAGCACGAGTCGTTCTATTGTCTACCTCGCATCGGTGTTGTGACTTGACACAGAGAGGCTCGGTTTCAATGCGGAAGTGCGCAGACTGGGTCAATTTGAAATTCGTCTATTTGCAATTTTGGTATGATGCGAGATCAATGCTTTAAAAACATATTTCTGAAAAACAAGGTTCGAAATTTTAAGCTCTTTGAAACAAGATTCATTCTGAGCATTGAGGGGTTTTTAGACTAATAAATTCTGCGATAACTTACAGCACCAGAGGCGACATGACGTATCGTCCCACTTAATGGACACCAGCTTGTCAGTGTTCTGTAACTGAATCACGTTGGTCTTGCTTAGTGTGGCAGTATCCCATTCTATTATTTGGCCGTTGAGACTGGCAGTGTACGCAACACTGTTAAAGAATCAAAAACACAAATATAAACATTTTTAGGATGTGAGCAATTCCATGGTTACTCATGTTACATTTTTGAGGTGTTGGGCCCACTCTTGATGCCATGGAGTGCCATGGTCGAGCGGTTTAGTGCATCGGATTTGTGTTCTGATGGCTGAGTCGTCAGAATGTGGGTTCGAATCCCGACCGCGGCCATGGTGCTTGTGTCCTTGAGCAAGACACTTTACCATAATTGTTTCTCTCCACCCAGGGGTAAATAGGTACCTGTGAGGGCAGAGTTGGTTGTTGTGTTTGATTAGACCTATATGCGCTGTAATGGCAGCAATTGAGCTGTATACTCCCCAGGGAGCTGAGATGGATTCAGGAATGATTTATGCACCGGATGAGCCCGGGTAATAATATAATGCGCCTTGAGCACCAGTTTGGTGGATACGTGCACTCTATAAGTCCACATTATTATTATTATTATTATTATTATTATTATTATTATAATTATTATAATTTCCTTACTTATATATTTCACTCATTAGTTTTGTTCACAGTAGTTGCATTATACCCAGACCATACTCAGCACAATTTTTTTTTTCAGAAATGTATTTTATGTACATGTACGCTATATAAAAATTAAATTTTTCAATGATGCATAAAATGTTGCATTTTCTCTTAACCCTAACCTTCCCAAATCCTCCAAAATCCTCTTTGCTAAAGTGAAGGATTTTGGAGGATTGAGGTTATTAGGCATACTTGCCTTTCCATGGTACATCCATGTTTGTTGTAGTGATTGCAAGGTCAGTGCTTTGGTCAGTGGACACTGTTTATTGCTCCATGCATGCAGGGAGGGTCCCTGGCCATGTACATGCATCACAGATTAGAAACACATGTGTGCATACATGCTTGCTTTACTACTGAAGGATTTTGGAGGATTTTGGAGGATTCAGGTTATGTGTAAGCAAATGGGGGTAGGGAGTTAGGAAGGATTCAGGTTATATGTATTAAAGCAAATGGGCCTAGGGAGTTAGGAAGGATTCAGGTTATGTGTAAGCAAATGGGCCCAGGGAGTTAGGAAGGATTCAGGTTATGTGTAAGCAAATGGGCCTAGGGAGTTAGGGAGGATTCAGGTTATGTGTAAGCAAATGGGCCTAGGGAGTTAGGAAGGATTCAGGTTATGTGTAATCAAATGGGCTTAGGGAGTTAGGAAGGATTCAGGTTATGTGTAAGCAAATGGGAGTAGGGAGTTAGGAAGGATTCAGGTTATGTGTAATCAAATGGGCCTAGGGAGTTAGGAAGGATTCAGGTTATGTGTAAGCAAATGGGCCTAGGGAGTTAGGAAGGATTCAGGTTATGTGTAAGCAAATGGGCCTAGGGAGTTAGGAAGGATTCAGGTTATGTGTAAGCAAATGGGCCTAGGGAGTTAGAGTTAATTAAATAGTTCAAATTCATATAAAGCACAATTAGTTCTGCACGCCCAGTCATTCATGATCGACCATTTTACTAGTGACATTCCAGTCAGCTTGTTTTTAAATCCGGAGTATTTACATGTTTTACAAAATTGTTTACGGTTACCCGGGTATCCGGGTACCCGGGTATCCGGTTACCCGGGTATCCGAAGATTTCTAATGTCAGGTATCCGGTTCCCGACATATCCAAAAACACACAGACTTAAAACCAAATAATAATTGTTATGGTTCAGTAATTAATTTACATGTATTGTTAAGACCCGCTCAACCATTAAATACGCACGGAGATGCAGTATACGTAGAATGAAATTCAATTCGAAACCAGAGACGAGTGAGACAACATGCATTTATTTATTCTATATATTGGTTGTAATAATGTATAAAATAACCAATATGAACTCAAGTTTCTCTCGTTTTATTACAGTCAAAATAAATGTGGACTTACTGTAATAATTTCCTGCCTCTTTGTTAAAAACGAACTCGTAGCATCCCCATTCCCCACCCACATTTTGTTAACAAAAAATTTGACACTTAAAATAAATAATATTCAGTCGAAATTTTCAAAAGTCGTTTATACGGGTAATTGGAACCGAAAAACGGAACCAGGTAATGACAGTGTCGGTCAGGACCCGGATACCCGACACAGTGTTAGTTGGTTTTTAATACATAAATCTTGATTCTTTTTTCGAGTACCTTTGGTCTGTGGTGACGGTGATGTCTGAAACAATATCGTTGTGGTCCATCAACTGTTTGTTGGCGGCATATGTATACACATCAATTATGTAAATGGTGGTATCAAATGACCCCGCCCACACCTGCACGCCATTGACACACTCAAGACAACACTGCAAAGAGGTTTATATAAAACAGGTGTAAATGTCAATTACGTAAATGACAGGGGTGTGGTTGGGCAGTTTTGAAAAGTCCATGTAAATGTTGCTAGGGGTATTGGGGCCACTGTTGTGAACAGCGCTGGGGTGAAATCTATAGTTCTGAGCATTTGCTTTGCTTTGCTTTCCTTTATTGCTTAACCCTAACTCCCTAGACAACAAAGGCAGTTGGAGGATTTTGAAGGATTTTTATTGTTCACTAACAATGCTTAGGGAGTTAGGGTTAAATCTTTAAAATCCGGAGGATCACAGCATTGCGATTTATAAAAATCCGAAAATCCAGAAAAATCCAGACATATCACACCCTTGAAATGAACTAAAAAGCAACACCTACACCTGATTATTACCACACTTGCAAGATAACACTACAAAGAGGGTATAAAACAGATGTTAATGTCAATTATGTAAATGTACTAAAAAACCACACCAACATCTGTTCATACCCACACACTCAATACAACACTGCAAAGTGGGTTTAAAACAGGTGTGGATGTCAATCATGTAAATGAACTAAAAGGCCACACCCACATCTGTTCATCACCACACTCTCAATACAACACTGCAAAGTGGGTATAAAACAGATGTTAATGTCAATCATGTAAATGAACTAAAAGGCCACACCCACATCTGTTCATACCCACACACTCAATACAACACTGCAAAGTGGGTTTAAAACAGGTGTGGATGTCAATCATGTAAATGAACTAAAAGGCCACACCCACATCTGTTCATCACCACACTCTCAATACAACACTGCAAAGTGGGTATAAAACAGGTGTAAATGTCAATCATGTAAATGAACTAAAAGGCCACACCCACATCTGTTCATCACCACACTCTCAATACAACACTGCAAAGTGGGTATAAAACAGGTGTAAATGTCAATCATGTAAATGAACTAAAAGGCCACACCCACATCTGTTCATCACCACACTCTCAATACAACACTGCAAAGTGGGTTTAAAACAGGTGTGGATGTCAATCATGTAAATGAACTAAAAGGCCACACCCACATCTGTTCATCACCACACTCTCAATACAACACTGCAAAGTGGGTTTAAAACAGGTGTGGATGTCAATCATGTAAATGAACTAAAAGGCCACACCCATATCTGTTCATCACCACACTCTCAATACAACGCTGCAGTGGGTTTAAAACAGGTGTGGATGTCAATTATGTAAATGAACTAAAAGGCCACACCCACATCTGTTCATCATCACACTCTCAATACAACACTGCAAAGTGGGTTTAAAACAGGTGTGGATGTCAATCATGTAAATGAACTAAAAGGCCACACCCATATCTGCTCACATCACTCACAAGTCAATACTGTAAGGAGAGTAACAAGTGATAACGCGAACATGTCAATTATGTAAATGAACTAAAAGGCCACACCCACACCTGCTCATCTTTAAACACTGTAAGGAGAATATGTAGCAGGGGAAAATGTGTGCAGGTCAATTTATGTAGATTTAGTTTAAGACCACACCCCACCTCCTTACCAGTCTGTGCATCAACCAAATTTCTGAGCCCTACCCTCTTGAAAAAAAAGAAGAAATTCTTGCAATACCCCATTGAGCAAACTACTCCTGTGTTACTCACGACTCTATCTTTTGCCTCCGGGATTTCCGCCTCCAGCAGGAAGTTACTGCCATCAAATACTTTGACCTTCCCTGAACCCATGGCACACCATAGCCTGGGACGTGTGTCTTCCATGTTATTTCCATCACTGCGGTCTGGAATCATTTAGGAAACGGATTAGCATATCAGACTTGTTAGAAACAAGAATTGGTAAGGTTGGTTCATCGGTTTTATTTTTAGTTTTGTTGGCATGAAATGACTAAGAATATTTACTCTGCTGGCTTGAAAGGATCAATTATGATGTTGCTCAAGGACACAAGTACTGAGTATGCAGTGCTATACACACGTCAGTGTAGGGCAAAATTAAATCAACTGATTATCACCCGACGCAAGAATTTCATCTACCTATAAATATTGCGGAACCCGCTGCTACATAGGATTCTAGCCGACCAATCATCATCGGGCAAGCTCGGTGGTCGAGAGGTTAAGACATCTGCACTAGTAAGCAGGAGGTTATGGGTTCGAATCCCGCCCGAGTCGCCTGTGTAGTTTTTGTCACAGACATTCAGAAAGCACTGAGCATGCAGTGCTATACACACATCGGTGTAGGGCAAAATTAAATCAATTGTTTATCACCCGACGCAAGAATTTCATCAACCTATAGACACAAGTACCGCGGTTGCAGCTGGGCTTCGAGACCATATTCTGATGACTAAGTCTGATGCACTTAACTGCTCGGCTGTGGCACCCCAATATCATACAATCTTTGAGGCTTTTGTTTATTTATTTCTTATTTAACCTGGGGAGACCTTTCAGTGAAACACTGTTTTTCAAAGGTGCCCAGGAAACCTGTAAACAAGGGCGCTTGCTACATGTATGTGAACCAGAAACACCGGGGTAACCCCTACTCTTCCATGATAAGTGTTCTGGGTTCTTTTACGTGCATTACTCCAGTACACGGGACCTACAGCTTAACGTCCCATCCGAAGGACGAAGCAATTATAGTTAAGTGTCTTGCTTAGTTGGTGGATACGTGCGCTATATAAATCCACACATTATTATTATTATTATTGCTTAGGGACACAAGAGTCAAGACCGGCCAGGCCGGGATTCGAACCCACATTCTGACAACACCAGAACTTGAGTCCGATGCACTAAACCACTCGGCCACGACACTCCTTGTTTAAAACCAAGGACTTATAACAAAAAGGGAACAAGTGGTCCTCGCTTGGCGGTTATTGTTTGCAAATGTCCTCGGTTGAAAAACGTGTACAAATCAAATGGGAGATGCCTAAAAAAACAAAGGGAACAATGTGTGGGTACACGTTTAAACTGAGGACTTATAACAATAGAGAACAATGGGTCCTCGCTTGGTGGTTATTGTTTGCAAATATCCTCGCTTGAAAAACGTGTACAAATCAAATGGGAGATGCTTAAAAAAACAAAGGGAACAATGTGGGTACATGTTTAAACTGAGGACTTATAACAATAGAGAACAATGGGTCCTCGCTTGGCGGTTATTGTTTGCAAATATCCTCGGTTGAAAAACGTGTACAAATCAAATGGGAGATGCCTAAAAAAACAAAGGGAACAATGTGTGGGTACACGTTTAAACTGAGGACTTATAACAATAGAGAACAATGGGTCCTCGCTTGGCGGTTATTGTTTGCAAATATCCTCGGTTGAAAAACGTGTACAAATCAAATGGGAGATGCCTAAAAAAACAAAGGGAACAATGTGTGGGTACACGTTTAATCTGAGGACTTATAACAATAGAGAACAATGGGTCCTCGCTTGGCGGTTATTGTTTGCAAATATCCTCGGTTGAAAAACGTGTACAAATCAAATGGGAGATGCCTAAAAAAACAAAGGGAACAATGTGTGGGTACACGTTTAAACTGAGGACTTATAACAATAGAGAACAATGGGTCCTCGCTTGGCGGTTATTGTTTGCAAATATCCTCGGTTGAAAAACGTGTACAAATCAAATGGGAGATGCCTAAAAACAAAGGAACAATGTGTGGGTACACGTTTAATCTGAGGACTTATAACAATAGATAACAATTGGTCCTCGCTTGGCGGTTATTGTTTGCAAATGTCCTCGGTTGAAGCGATGTACAAATCAAATGGAGATGCCTAAAAACAAAGGGAACAATGTGTGGGTACACGTTTAAACTGAGGACTTATAACAATAGAAAACAATAGGTCCTCGCTATGGCGGTTATTGTTTGCAAATGTCCTCGGTTGAAAACGTGTACAAATCAAATGGAGATGCCTAAAAACAAAGGGAACAATGTGTGGGTACACGTTTAAACTGAGGACTTATAACAATAGAGAACAACGGGTCCTCGCTTGGCGGTTATTGTTTGCAAATATCCTCGCTTGAAAAACGTGTACAAATCAAATGGGAGATGCCTAAAAAAACAAAGGGAACAATGTGTGGGTACACGTTTAAACTGAGGACTTATAACAATAGAGAACAATGGGTCCTCGCTTGGCGGTTATTGTTTGCAAATATCCTCGCTTGAAAAACGTGTACAAATCAAATGGGAGATGCCTAAAAAAACAAAGGGAACAATGTGTGGGTACACGTTTAAACTGAGGACTTATAACAATAGAGAACAATGGGTCCTCGCTTGGCGGTTATTGTTTGCAAATATCCTCGGTTGAAAAACGTGTACAAATCAAATGGGAGATGCCTAAAAAAACAAAGGGAACAATGTGTGGGTACACGTTTAAACTGAGGACTTATAACAATAGAGAACAATGGGTCCTCGCTTGGCGGTTATTGTTTGCAAATATCCTCGGTTGAAAAACGTGTACAAATCAAATGGGAGATGCCTAAAAAAACAAAGGGAACAATGTGTGGGTACACGTTTAAACTGAGGACTTATAACAATAGAAAACAATAGGTCCTCGCTTGGCGGTTATTGTTTGCAAATGTCCTCGGTTGAAAAACGTGTACAAATCAAATGGGAGATGCCTAAAAAAACAAAGGGAACAATGTGTGGGTACACGTTTAAACTGAGGACTTATAACAATAGAAAACAATAGGTCCTCGCTTGGCGGTTATTGTTTGCAAATGTCCTCGGTTGAAAAACGTGTACAAATCAAATGGGAGATGCCTAAAAAAACAAAGGGAACAATGTGTGGGTACACGTTTAAACTGAGGACTTATAACAATAGAGAACAATGGGTCCTCGCTTGGCGGTTATTGTTTGCAAATATCCTCGCTTGAAAAACGTGTACAAATCAAATGGGAGATGCCTAAAAAAACAAAGGGAACAATGTGTGGGTACACGTTTAAACTGAGGACTTATAACAATAGAAAACAATAGGTCCTCGCTTGGCGGTTATTGTTTGCAAATGTCCTCGGTTGAAAAACGTGTACAAATCAAATGGGAGATGCCTAAAAAAACAAAGGGAACAATGTGGGTACACGTTTAAACTGAGGACTTATAAAAATAGAGAACAATGGGTCCTCGCTTGGCGGTTATTGTTTGCAAATATCCTCGCTTGAAAACGTGTACAAATCAAATGGGAGATGCCTAAAAAAACAAAGGGAACAATGTGTGGGTACACGTTTAAACTGAGGACTTATAACAATAGAGAACAATGGGTCCTCGCTTGGCGGTTATTGTTTGCAAATATCCTCGCTTGAAAAACGTGTACAAATCAAATGGGAGATGCCTAAAAAAACAAAGGGAACAATGTGTGGGTACACGTTTAAACTGAGGACTTATAACAATAGAGAACAATGGGTCCTCGCTTGGCGGTTATTGTTTGCAAATATCCTCGGTTGAAAAACGTGTACAAATCAAATGGGAGATGCCTAAAAAACAAAGGGAACAATGTGGGTACACGTTTAAACTGAGGACTTATAACAATAGAGAACAATGGGTCCTCGCTTGGCGGTTATTGTTTGCAAATATCCTCGGTTGAAAAACGTGTACAAATCAAATGGGAGATGCCTAAAAAAACAAAGGGAACAATGTGTGGGTACACGTTTAAACTGAGGACTTATAACAATAGAGAACAATGGGTCCTCGCTTGGCGGTTATTGTTTGCAAATATCCTCGGTTGAAAAACGTGTACAAATCAAATGGGAGATGCCTAAAAAAACAAAGGGAACAATGTGTGGGTACACGTTTAAACTGAGGACTTATAACAATAGAGAACAATGGGTCCTCGCTTGGCGGTTATTGTTTGCAAATATCCTCGGTTGAAAAACGTGTACAAATCAAATGGGAGATGCCTAAAAAAACAAAGGGAACAATGTGTGGGTACATGTTTAAACTGAGGACTTATAACAATAGAGAACAATGGGTCCTCGCTTGGTGGTTATTGTTTGCAAAGTGACGGTTGTGTCCACGTAGTTGTAAAATTATGTACATGTAGTTGCAAGAATTTCATCATTCTATCACGGCACCCGCTGCTATATAGGATTCTAGCTGGCCAATCGTCATTGGGCAAGCTCGGTGGTTGAGAAGTTAAGATGTCTGCACTAGTAAGCAGGACGTTGTGGGTTCGAATCCCACCCGAGTTGCCTAAGGGAGGAGGGCTACAGTCTTGGTTACAGCCAAGCCTTTGAGAAGCCTGGCCAGGCCCAGGCTTTGCCCAGGTCTAGAGGCCTATATAATCCCCTAGGTGAGCACAAAAGATGTTTTACCAATGAATAGATCTCAAATAGATCTTCTTGTTAACACAAGCTTGACTGACACCTCAGCTGTGTTTTGTTCATAACTGCAGCCATTATAATGAGCTCTACTTGGCATGGGCTAGGCCCTCCAGAAGCCCAGGTTAGGTTGATTGGCAGGTACTGTATTGTTACATGATTAGGACTCACAAAAGACAGATTAGGAGGCCAGGTAGCCTGGGACTAGCTGGGCTTCTCAAAGGCTTGGCTGTACCCTGACATTGGCCCTCTTCCATAAATTAGAAAATGTTTTGATGAGAAGGAATAGTAGCTACTCACTTCCTGGTGTGTATATCATGGCTTCCACAGTGCTACGTTGTGCTTCGTTACTTGACGGGTTGAATTTATGGACGAGGGCGTTACTGGTCTCAGGAGGTACACTCGCCATGCCTTCTTCTTTTAGGCGAGTGAAGTGGCATAAAATCTATAATCATGTTTTGATAAGAACAGGGGGATAAAAATACAGTGCAAGTTTTGTTTTTATATTTAATTCACCGAAAGATAAAGTAAAGACTGTTTTTTTATATTATTTTTTTAAAAACACTGCCTTAGAGAACAAGAAGCATGAGGGACGCCCAAGCTAAAGTTCATATATATCAGAGATGCCAACATTACAAATTGAAAAAGAGTAATTCGCCACGGTGCATCCGCCTCGGACACGAAATTACTCCCTTTTCAAACCTCACACTCGAGGCTTTACATTTTCATAAATCGTAAAAATTGATACAAGGATTGTACAATCATAATTGGACTCAATAAATCGTAAAAATTACGCCCAAATCGTAAATGTTGGCATCGCTGATATATTCTGAGCAGGTGGCAGATTAATCAGATGATGGTGACCATTAGATTTGAAGGACTGACCAGATGGAACATCCACAACAGAGGCAGCAGGGTAAAGGGTTCCAGAGCCTGGCATAAGAAGCTAAAAAATGACCTCTGATGCTGTGAGGTACGAGATTTTGGAACAACAACTGTATGTTGATGGGATGCCCACTTCAAGACTTTCCTTCTAAAGACTTCCACCGCAAACACGGTATGAAGCCTTTTCTCGTAACATTTGTTTGTACGATATACAACTCGTCTCGACATGACTTGGGTGTACCTACCTTAGAAACATGCTCTAAATGCTTGGCGTGCGACGCTCCTGCGTTCTCCGCGCTGCGTATCGCCGCATCCAGCAGACAGATATTCCTTGCTGCTTGTTGTACGATATGAGGGTCCTTCTGAGCATCGGCGATGGCACGACCTGACCACATCTCGTTTATGAGGGTGTACCAACTGTTACGCTCACCTTTCAGATTGGCCATGTAGGGCTCTTTGTCGTCTTCTTAAAAAAAATAATCATTGAGTGGTTAACTGACTATATACTCTTTTCAATGCAACAGCATTCATCGGTTGTCCAAGTGTGAAGCTGCCTTAACCCCCATCAATAACTGGCTAGGCACCCTACTCAATGCAACTACATCCATCAGTTGTCCGAGCGTGAAGCTGCCCTAACTCCCTTCAATAACTGGCTAGACACCCTGCTCAATGCAACAACATCCATCAGTTGTCCAAGCGTGAAGCTGCCCTAACCCCTTCAGTAACTGGCTAGACACCCTGATCAATGCAACAACATCCATCAGTTGTCCAAGCGTGAAGCTGCCCTAACCTCCTTCAATAACTGACTAGACACCCTGCTCAATGCAACAACATCCATCAGTTGTCCAAGTGTGCAGCTGCCCTAACCTCCTTCAGTAACTGTCTAGTTACCCTGCTCAATGCAACAACATCCATCAGTTGTCCAAGCGTGAAGCTGCCCTAACCCCATTCAATAACTGGCTAGTTACCCTGCTCAATGCAACAACATCCATCAGTTGTCCAAGCGTAAAGCTGCCCTAACCCCCTTCAATAACTGGCTAGTTACCCTGCTCAATGCAACAACATCCATCAGTTGTCCAAGCGTGAAGCTGCCCTAACCCCCTTCAATAACTGGCTAGTTACCCTGCTCAATGCAACAACATCCATCAGTTGTCCAAGCGTGAAGCTGCCCTAACCCCTTCAATAACTGGCTAGTTACCCTGCTCAATGCAACAACATCCATCAGTTGTCCAAGCGTGAAGCTGCCCTAACCCCCTTCAATAACTGGCTAGTTACCCTGCTCAATGCAACAACATCCATCAGTTGTCCAAGCGTGAAGCTGCCCTAACCCCCTTCAATAACTGGCTAGTTACCCTGCTCAATGCAACAACATCCATCAGTTGTCCAAGCGTGAAGCTGCCCTAACCCCCTTCAATAACTGGCTAGTTACCCTGCTCAATGCAACAACATCCATCAGTTGTCCAAGCGTGAAGCTGCCCTAACCCCCTTCAATAACTGGCTAGTTACCCTGCTCAATGCAACAACATCCATCAGTTGTCCAAGAGTGAAGCTGCCCTAACCCCCTTCAATAACTGGCTAGTTACCCTGCTCAATGCAACAACATCCATCAGTTGTCCAAGTGTGAAGCTGCCCTAACCCCCTTCAATAACTGGCTAGTTACCCTGCTCAATGCAACAACATCCATCAGTTGTCCAAGTGTGAAGCTGCCCTAACCTCCTTCAATAACTGGCTAGACACCCTGATCAATGCAACAACATCCATCAGTTGTCCAAGTGTGAAGCTGCCCTAACCTCCTTCAATAACTGACTAGACATCCTGCTCAATGCAACAACATCCATCAGTTGTCCAAGTGTGCAGCTGCCCTAACCTCCTTCAGTAACTGTCTAGTTACCCTGCTCAATGCAACAACATCCATCAGTTGTCCAAGTGTGAAGCTGCCCTAACCTCCTTCAATAACTGGCTAGTTACCCTGATCAATGCAACAACATCCATCAGTTGTCCAAGTGTGAAGCTAATTATGTTATGTCGTTATTTAGAAAATAATGAAAATGCATTCAGATTCCTTCATATTCATTTTAACATTAACTTTTTGTAGCCATAGGACAAACATTTGAGTGCTTTTTTTGCTACCACCTCATAAAAATATTTTGTTGATACCATAATATATTTAACAACAAATACGTATATTGTATGGGGTTTTCCTCCCACATCTAAGGAAGGAGGGCCAAAGTCATGGTACAGCCAAGCCTTTGAGAAGCCCAGCCAAGCCCAGGTTTTGCCCAAGCCTATGGGCCTATATAATCCCCTAGCTAAACACAAAAGACCCTTTTACTAATGAATAGATCTCAAATAGCTCTTATTGTTAACACAGACTTGACTGACACCTCGGTTGTCTTTTGTTCACAACTACAGCCACTATAACGAGCTCTACTTGGCTGGGCTAGGCCCTCCAGAAGCCCAGGTTATGTTGATTGGCAGGTACTGTATTGTTACAGGATTAGGACTCAATAGAAGACAGATTAGGAGGTAGACTGGGCTTCCCAAAGGCTTGGCTGTACCAGGACTTTGGCCCTCCTTCCTAAACCAATGAGCGGCCTCTATTTGCCTCTGAATGAGGGCTGTCTTCACTTTGTGATATCATAAGCATTATTCTAAGCAGTGCCCAGACTCAAAGATCATCAGATTGTCAGTGATTTTTTTTTTGTCAACAAGCCAGACTCATCCTTGCCTTGAATCGTTTTCATTTACTCCCCAGGGAGCTGAGAAAGTTTAAGGATTGATATTGGCCAGGTAGCCTGGGCCTGGCTGGGCTTCTCATCAAAGGCTTGGCTGTACCATGCTTTTGGCCCTCTGCCCTTAAACTGAAGATTCCTTTGTCTTCTCTTCACGTTTCTTCAGGTTTCTGAGCTTAGTGTGATAGACACTTTTGAGGAAGCCTTGGTTTCTTTACCAGGATAGACAGAATGGTAATAGTAATACTAACATTGCACCTGTGACATGTTAGGCCAGCAAAAATAAAGTCTCCGGTTTTTGGACTCCGCGAGTGTCGCCTCAGACCCGCATGTCGGCATTTTTAATTTTCCTTTCTTTTGTGCTATGAAATGATTGGAATTCTGCCGTTTTGTGTTTTAAACAAATTTTGATTTGTGCGGCCTCTCGTAGCCACCATGCTTTGTGTATGGAAAATTTGCTCTGTTACCAATAACCAAGTAGACATGTTAACATATATCACACACAAAAAAAAAAAAAAAAAAAAAAAAAAATTACCACAAAAAAACATGTCAACGCACCTATTTTTAAGCCGACCTATGACCAGAAACTGGAGAATTTTAGTTTTTGGCCTTACGGCTGGAGTGAATGAAGACTTACTTTTACTGTAGATCCTGAGGGCAGGGGCACTACTAAGGAGCAAGTAGGATCGCTCAAACCTCTCCAAGCAGTCTATGTCTCGGATACGAATAACTTCATGAAATGTATCATTTCCCTGAGTCAATACGAATAATCTAGAAGGAATCATAAAAAAGCAAATACGATCGCTTAAACCTTTCCAAGTAGTAGGTCTTGGATACGAATAACCTCATGTAAAGGGGTGGAGGGGAGGGGAGGGGGGGAGAGAGAGATACATTATAATTTATAATCAATAACAAAGTTAGGGACCTTAACCATACTCGCCCACTAACTCCACCCGCAAAAATTCTCGTCCTCCCTATTTTTTTTAATCCAAGTTTCTTGCAAGACCTTTAGAAAAACCTTAACAATAGAAGCCGGCCACTCCAGTTTGATGTAACTGCGTCACGATGTAACTGCGATAGTGCGTCACGTTGGCCGTATTTTGCAGTTGATATGCGTACATGCGGAATGTCTGCAGCGATCATTGGCTGCCAGAATTACATGCGCACATAGTACCGTAACATAAGCGCATAAAGTGTACACACAGTGGCTGTCATCAAGACACCAGGCGCAATCGCCACTAGAGGGCTCTTTACGATGTATCGCCTGTGTTTTGGGCTATTTTAACGGCAATTTCAGAAATTGTTATTTTTCATCATAGAATTGCTATTTTACTTGAAGTTAAAAACAAAAAATATTTCTCAAAATAATCATGAGAAGCACGATTTTACAGTAAATATGTACCAAAAATTAATTTATGGTGGGTCCCGTCATACATTAATTTTAACACTTTTTTAATTGTTAACCCAAGCTTCTGACAACTATTTTGCAAAATTAAAAAGAAATTATAAATGTTCCAATGACAATAAAAAAAACAGTAAAAAAAAAACTGTTGGAATATCACAGGTGATACATTTTTAAAAACTTGATAACAAGTCGTCGTGTGCCCGGAAGAAGGTCGTAAGGCTCTACGACCTTCTTCTGGGCACACAAAGTACAACTTTATGTCCCAGCAGAAGGTCGTAAGCAATAAAATGTCTCCGTTGAAAAAAAGAGTAGGGCATATTAACTGTTATATATTTATTGCTAGAATTACTCCCAAGACATGTTTTTCCATTCCCATGTGGAATTTAACTTTCCTACAATGACTTATAAATGGCAGAAAAACGACCAAACTTTCACACTCAGTTTTCTTGAAACACAATTTTGCACATTAATTGCTTATGACCTTTTGCCGGTCACACTTTCGTTAAGTCCTTCTTCCGGGCACACGACAAACTGACCTCTTGTTAGTCAGTACAAGTCTTCCCATGCCTTGGTCTGAGCTGATTAGAGATGAGATCTTCAAAACGCTCTCGGTCTGATCCAGATGTTTCTCATAAATAGCGTCTGGGATCGCTGTTCCTTCGTTCCCTCCTTCCTTCCAAGCGTCGACAAAGAACAGGAATGTTTCGGCATCAAGAACTAACAGAAAAATCCCAGATTAAAGAGAAAGTACAACATTGGTATTTGATAAGGGAGGAGGGCCAAAGTCGTGGTACAGCCAAGCCTTTGAGAAGCCCGGCCAGGCCCAGGCTTTGCCTGTAACTCTCTAAGGGAGGAGGGCCAAAGTCGTGGTACAGCC
This sequence comes from Zoroaster sp. YZ-2022, assembly GCA_029582265.1. Taxonomy (NCBI): domain Eukaryota; kingdom Metazoa; phylum Echinodermata; class Asteroidea; order Forcipulatida; family Zoroasteridae; genus Zoroaster; species Zoroaster sp. YZ-2022. The sequence goes on along the minus strand of CM055826.1, from coordinate 33,789,942 downwards.
AAGCCTTTGAGAAACCTGGCCAGGCCCAGGCTTTGCCCAGACCTACTGGCCAATATGATTTCCTAGCTCTTATTGTTAATGCAGACTTTACTGACACCTCAACTGTCTTTTGTAGGACTCACAAAATACAGATTAGGAGGCCAAGTAGCCAAGGCCAAGATCTACTGTCCAATATGATTACTTAGCTGAGCACAAAAGACCCTTTACTAATGAATGGATCTCAAAAAGCTCTTATTGTCAACGCAGACTTGACTGACACCTCAGCTGTCTTTTGTAGGACTCACAAAATACAGATTAGGAGGCCAAGTAGCCGAGGCCAAGTAGCCGAGGCCAAGTAGCCGAGGCCAAGTAGCCGAGGCCAAGTAGCCGAGGCCAAGTAGCCGAGGCCAAGTAGCCGAGGCCAAGTAGCCGAGGCCAAGTAGCCTGGGCCAAGTAGCCTGGGCCTAACCGGGCTTCTCAAAGGTTTGGCTGGCCCTCCTTAATAATAATAATAATAATGTATAGATTTATATAGCGCACGTATCCACCAACTAAGTGGCGCTCAAGGCGCATTATATTATTATCCCTGCTCATAAGGCTCATAAGTCTCATAAATCATTCCTGAAACCATCTCAGCTCCCTGGGGAGTATACAGCTCAATTGCTGCCATTTCTAGCGCATATAGAGCAAACCATCTCTGCCTTCACAGGTACCCATTTAACCCCTGGGTGGAGAGAAGCAATTATGGTTAAGTGTCTTGCTCAAGGACACAGGTGTCACGGCCGGGGCTCGAACCCACACTCTGCTGCTGGCAACACCAGAACTTGAGTTCAGTGCGCTAGACCGCACGACAATCCACTTTACGTGCATTATACAACACACGGGACCTACGGCTTTACGTCCCATCCGAAGGACGAAGCAATTATGGTTAAGTACCTTGCTCAAGGACACAAGTGTCACGACCGGGGCTCGAACCCACACCCTGCTGCTGGCAACACCAGAACTTGAGTTCGGTGCGCTAGACCGCTCGGCCACGACACTCCATATAAATATATAAATATATAAATATATGTCTATTTCAACCATCTAGTTTTCAAGAAATGTATCATACATTGTATAACCTCCTCTCCCCCCCCAAAAAAAAGAAAGAAGTAAAAATAACAACAACAAAAAGAAGAAGAAATTCTGGAAATCTGTGGAAGAATTGCATGCCGGTTTACAGAAGAATGGCTGGGGTAGACTGGTCTCCTGTCTTTATCCTTTCCAGGTGTACCATTCAAGACATTTCCATGGATACGCTGCACTTTGACGTAAGTTTCCTGCGAGCTATAGCTACCAGCCAAGGTTTGCATCTCCAGACTCAAAGCGGGACGTCAGATCTTCGGGATAGGCCGGAGGGAGCTTGAAAAAGACATTTTGAATAATGGAAGAACATGGTAATTTTTCCATTTACCTGATTTGTTCCCGGTCAGGGCATTGAATAGGCGGTCTATGACATCCATGTCAATGGCGATCTCAAGATTCTGAATATGCTGCACGAAATCAGCCAAGACTGTCAGGAAACAAATGAATGAAAGAAAAAGATGAATGCAACTAATTCTGAGAATTCTGAAAATTAAAGAGAACTGCTTCTATGAGTATGCTTACTCTCTTTGAATCAAGATATACATTGAAGGGAAGGTACAACATTGGTAATGTTGGCCAAACTGCTTCTATGAGTATGCTTACTCTCTTTGAATCAAGATATACATTGAAGGGAAGGTACAACATTGGTAATGTTGGCCAAACTGCTTCTATGAGTATGCTTACTCTCTTTGAATCAAGATATACATTAAATGGAAGGTACAGCATTGGTATGTTGGCAAAACTGCTTCTATGTGTATGCTTACTCTCTTTGAATCAAGATATACATTGAAGGGAAGGTACATCATTGGTAATGTTGGCCAAACTGCTTCTATGAGTATGCTTACTCTCTTTGAATCAAGATATACATTGAAGGGAAGGTACATCATTGGTAATGTTGGCCAAACTGCTTCTATGAGTATGCTTACTCTCTATGAATCAAGATATACATTGAAGGGAAGGTACAACATTGGTATGTTGGCAAAACTGCTTCTATGTGTATGCTTACTCTCTTTGAATCAAGATATACATTAAAGGGGAAGGTACAACATTGGTAATTGTTGGAATCTCCTGGATGTTTAATTTTGGAGGATTTACAGACTCTCCACATCCCCACAAACAAGAAAGGAAAGGTTTGGACACAATACAGGCTACTTCTTTCTTTCCTTGGTGGCTACATCTCTTCTTTCAAGAACATTTTGAGGCAAAGGGAGATTTGTAAAAATCCTGAGAAATCACCGGCCTGAGGTAACATGTATAAAACCAATGTGTTCGTTTATATAATTATATAAATTTAGTGGTATTACAATGTAGTGTTTAATTATTTACCTAGGATGCCCTCTTGTGGTAAATCCTCTGGCATGGTTGGGGACATGGGTGCCGTTGGTCTCTTTCGCTGGCTAATTTTATTCAATATTTCTCCTCGCTTGTAGAAATCCTGCTCCTCAAGCTCAGCTTTCTCCGAGGTGCTTAGGTCCTCAACAACTTTTGTTATTTCCCTGAAAAAGTCAAAATCCCCTTAATGTTTACTGATTTGATTTTAGTCCTTACACTGACGTATGTATGAAGCACTGTATACTCAGTGCTTTCTGAGTGTCTGTGAACAAAAGTTGACAGGTGACTCGGGTGGGATTCGAACCCACAACCTCCTGCTTACTAGTGCAGACATCTTAATAAACAATTGATTTGATTTTAGTCCTTACACTGACGTATGTATGAAGCACTGTATACTCAGTGCTTTCTGAGTGTCTGTGAACAAAAGTTGACAGGTGACTCGGGTGGGATTCGAACCCACAACCTCCTGCTTACTAGTGCTGACATAGATCTTAATAAACAATTAATTTGATTTTTGTCCTTACACTGACGTATGTACGAAGCACTGTATACTCAGTGCTTTCTGAGTGTCTGTGAACAAAAGTTGACAGGCGACTCGGGTGGGATTCAAACCCACAACCTCCTGCTTACTAGTGCTGACATCTTAATAAACAATTGATTTGATTTTAGTCCTTACACCGACGTGTGTATGAAGCACTGTATACTCAGTGCTTTCTGAGTGTCTGTGAACAAAAGTTGACAGGCGACTCAGGTGGGATTCGAACCCACAACCTCCTGCTTACTAGTGCTGACATCTTAATAAACAATTGATTTGATTTTAGTCCTTACACTGACGTATGTATGAAGCACTGTATACTCAGTGCTTTCTGAGTGTCTGTGAACAAAAGTTGACAGGCGACTCGGGTGGGATTCAAACCCACAACCTCCTGCTTACTAGTGCTGACATCTTAATAAACAATTGATTTGATTTTAGTCCTTACACTGACGTATGTACGAAGCACTGTATACTCAGTGCTTTCTGAGTGTCTGTGAACAAAATCCACAGGTTACTTGGGAGCGATTCCAAACCACAACCTCTTGAACACTGAGGCTAGAATCCTATATAACAGCGGGTACAGTGATATACAATGTATATAGATTGATGAAATGTTTGCGTCGGGTGATAAACATTTGATTTGATGTTTCCCTACACCGACGTGTGTATGGCACTGCATACTCAGTGCTTTCCGAGTGCCTGTGATAAAAACTCCATGGGCAGGATTCGAACCCACAACATCCTGCTTACTAGCGCAGACGTCTTAACCTCTTGACCACTGAGCTTGCCCGATGTCGATTGGCTGGCTAGAATCCTATATAGCAGCGGGTACTGCGATATGTATAGATTTTCATCAATCTATTTATAACAATGCTCAAAGGTTGCAATGGTTATGTTAATTTGACTTTATTTTTAATTCTTAAATAATTACTGAATTATTTGTCACTTTTAAAAAAACTACACTGCATCCATATTGTTTGGTTCCATGACTTCTAATACAAAAAACCAATTAAAACATTGTTTGAGAGGCAAAAGTCCATTTTCAAACAAGCCATATTTTTGCATTTGAAGGGTGTATATATATATATAGGGGAAAAAATAAACACCAAAAACAGCCATTTAGTGAACAGGTTCAAATTAAAAACTGATATAATTTTTTCTTCAAAACTAAAATAAAAAATATTAAAAAAAACTTTTAAAGAAACTAAGGACGAGGTATGAAAAATATTAGCAGTATATCAATCTCAATATAGGGCCTTTCTTTTAGTTTACTTACTCCACTGGGAAGATGGACAAATCAGTTGTGTAGAGGTTATGGAAGTCATCTAGACCATTCAGGGGGCGTGAGCATGCTATATGGAACATCCCTCTGAGATACAGATAGGAGGCTTTGACGCTGGCCGACTTTGCTGTCTGGAAAAAAAAATAAAAAAATAAAAAATTAAGAAACTGATTTCCATTTTTAGGTGGACATCTGTTTTTTTTTTAATACACACGTCTACATGTATGTGAATCAAAGTTAAATGGAGAGTCATGGCTGAGTTCTCTAGCGCATCATACTTATGTTCTGATGGCTGAGTCGTCAGAATGTGGCTTCTAATGCTGGACGTGACCATGGTACTTGTGTATGGAGTACCATGGCTGAGTGGTCTAGCGCATCATAATTGTGTTCTGATGGCTGAGTCGTCAGAATATGGGTTCGAATGCTGGATGTGACCATGGTACTTGTGTATGGAGTACCATGGCTGAGTGGTCTAGCGCATCATAATTGTGTTCTGATGGCTGAGTCGTCAGAATATGGGTTCGAATGCTGGACGTGACCATGGTACTTGTGTATGGAGTACCATGGCTGAGTGGTCTAGCACATCATACTTATGTTCTGAAGGCTGAGTCATCAGAATGTGGGTTCGAATCCTGGCCAGGATCATGGTGCTTATGTATGGAGTACCATGGTTGAGTGGTTTAGTGCATCGGATTTGTGTTCTGATGGCTGAGTCATCAGAATGTGGATTCGAATCCTAGCCACAACCATGGTACTTGTGTCCTTGAGCAACACACTTTACTGTAATTCCTTCTCTTCACCCAGGAGTATAAATGGGGACCTTTGAGGGTAGAGGTTGATATTGTGACAAATATTTGTTACATTTTGCAGAGATAATTCTTTTGGCAAACATTCAACAAAATTATTTCAATATCGATAAATATTGAAACAAATCCCTCTTATCAATTTGCAGAACCTAGAAATTGTGTCCGTCCATTTTCCAAATCAAAATGCATTATTTCAGAAATTCATTTTTACTATAACAATCAAGTTGAGTCAAAAATGTCGTGCACCATCCATGCCATGCTAGGAAGCTCAACAACGTCACTAGGAAGATCAAAATATTAAACAGGGTTGTGATTTGACAAAAGTATAAAATCCTGACAAATGGGTAGCGGTCCTGGGTCTCCCTTTGGTCTAGAGGACAAAGCCCCCTGAACCTCCTGTGGGTAGCAGGCCTGGGTCTCCCTTTGGTCTAGAGGACAAAGCCCCCTGAACCTCCTGTGGGTAGCGGTCCTGGGTCTCCCTTTGGTCTAGAGGACAAAGCCCCCTGAACCTCCTGTGGGTAGCAGGCCTAGGTCTCCCTTTGGTCTAGAGGACAAAGCCCCCCTGAACCTCCTGTGGGTAGTGGGCCTGGGTCTCCGTTTGGTCTAGAGGACAAAGCCCCCCTGAACCTCCTGTGGGTAGCAGGCCTGGGTCTCCCTTTGGTCTAGAGGACAAAGGCCCTCTGAACCTCCTGTGGGTAGCGGGTCTGGGTCTCCCTTTGGTCTAGAGGACAAAGCCCCCTGAACCTCCTGTAGGTAGCGGGCCTGGGTCTCCCTTTGGTCTAGAGGACAAAGCCCCCTGAACCTCCCTGGATGTTTAATTTTGGAAGATTTACAGACTCTCCACATCCCCACAAACAAGAAACTAGAGGTTTGGACACAATACAGGCTACATCTTTCTTTCCTTGGTGGCTACTTCTCTTCTTTCAATGCAATTTTGAGGCAAAGATTTGTAAAAAATCCTGAAATCAGGAAAAAATCATGAGAAATCACAAAACCACTCAACTAGACAAATGATTACCGCCAAAGTTGCTCCAGCAGTCAAAACCAGACAGATGACTGTTTTGGACCAGAGAAGAAAATGAGCGAAGTTGGGTTTTAATATTTAGATTTCACAAACATCTAGTTAAAAAAATAAAAAAAATCTATAAACATACCTTAATTGAAATACTTATTTGCTCGATGCAGCTGTCATAGAACTGATGAGCTGAGAAAATATGAAGAAATAGAACAAAAAAGTGTCAAAATATAGCAAGAAGTTAATAATAATAATAATTATTATAACAATAATATTTTTACAGCAGATTGGAGCACACTAATCGAAACGTAGACAAAACCCAGTGAAGCCCCATGGTTCTCCCTGAACCACATTCTCACTTATTGATAGTTGAGAAACGAGTTGCCTAATATTGGTTCTCCCCTGAACCATAATCTAAAAAAAAAAACACAAAAAAAACACTACATGTGATTTGGGGAGGAGGGCCAAAGTCATGGTTCAGCAAAGCCTTTGAGAAGTCCAGCCAGGTGCCGGCTACCTGGTCTACTAATCTATCTCAACCTAACTTGGGCTTCTGGAGGGCCTAGCCCAGCCAAGTGGAGCTCATTATAATGGCTACAGTTGTGAACAAAAGACAGTTGAAGTGTTACTCAAGTCTGTGTTAGGTAAAACTTGTAGCTTTGCATGGTGAAGAACATAAGTAAGACTAATTGCGGTGACACCATGGGAAATTCTCAATTGAGTAGTAATTAGTTCTGAAAAGAACTGGAGGTACAACTTGACGTTTCAATCAGTATGCTCTGATCGTCCTCAGGAAAATGCCGGACTCTGGGAAATCTTGCTGCTTAAGTCTGTGTTAACAATAAGAGCTATACGAGATCTATTCATTAGTAAAGGGCCTTTTGTGCTCAGCTAGGGGGATTATATAGACCCTTAGGTTGGTCTGGGCAATGCCTGAGCCTGGCCGAACTTCTCAAAGACTTGGCTGTACCATGACTTTGACACTCCTCCCTTAACTTGAAGATGGATTTCTCATACTTGTTGTGAGAGGTATTTGAAAGGCTGGAAGGATGAAGTACGTAAATGAGGTGGTGGTTCCTTTAAAACTGTCTGGTTTCCGTCCCATGATGGGGCTCTGAGTTACCAAGCTCCGGCTGCTGAAGTTCCGTCGTCTGAAGAATAAGTAAAAAAGTCAAAGTAAAAAATAACTTAAGTTAAGACTGTTTGTGGTGACACTATGTGAAAATTCTCTTTTGAGTAGTAATTGCATTCAGATTTTTCTTATTCATTTGAAAGTGGAATTTAGGAAAGAGTTCTCTTTCCAATAAACATATCGAGGGCTTAAAACCGTGTCCAAAATCGGCATTTTGAAAAAACAAAAATGAGTTTAAAAGTTTGAATCTTTCTGAAAAATCAGAAACTCCCCAAAACAAAATTTCTCAAACCCCAATATTTTGTAAAAGTTGGCGCTTCAAACTCCTTTCTGCCCTGGGTGGGTCAAAAACACCAAACGTGGACATACCCAGTTCTGGTTTTAAGCCCTCGGTATTTGCTATCATCTCACTTTTCTTCAAAATTACAGCAGCTCAGAAAAATTTATTTCTGGTGAAGATTGATATCATCATAAGGATTACACCAAGTAAGTTTTATTTAATTTTTTTTGTTATTTCGTCATTTGTTCTTTCAAATAACAAATCCTATAGACCATGTGACTTGTTTACACTTTTCGACGCCCTTAGAGTACCAGGGTGATTTCCTGCAGGCAAAAGTGTGTGCATTTGTATGCAGAGTTTGTACATTTTGTAACCTCTAGAACTGTTTTAATTTTCAGATGAATAAGATTTGAGATGTAATGTTTTTTAGTGCCTTAAGTATTAAAAATAAATCACATTAAGAATTTTTCTGCTGATATCTAAAAATATCAATTGATTTAATTTTGCCCTACACCGACGTGTGTATAGCGCTGTATACTCAGTGCTTTCCGAGTGTCTGTGAAAAAAAATACACAGACAACTCGGGCGGGATTCGAACCCACGACCTCCTGCTTACTAGTGCAGACGTCTTAACCTCTCGACCACCGAGCTTGCCCGATGTCGATTGCCTGGCTAGAATCCTATATAGCAGCGGGTGCCGCGATATTTATAGTTTGATGAAATTCTTGAGTCGGGTGATAAACAATTGATTTAATTTTGCCCTACACCGACATGTGTATAGCACTGTATACTCATCAAACTATAAAAATCGGATATAAAAATATCAGATTTGATGATTTCTTAATTAAAGACCAGTGTACATTTTGTGCCCGGCACAGTTTGACCTTGGGGCTCTTTTGTAAACATGTGATGCCATTGGTCACATCGTCTATACCCAGGGATGACGATATTGTGAGAAAATGAATAGGTAGGAAAAAATGTTTGCCATTATCATTAGGCATATGCTAGCCTATAGCGGTTTACCTCTATAGCCATGTATAGCAAGGAAACTGTTTTTTATCTTGGTATTTACAATAAAATGATACACAAGGAAAGTTTCCATGGTCTGAAGTTAGTCGGAAGCCGGTTTCATGGTAGGATTTTCAAAATAAAAAGGTAGGATTTCCTACAAAAGTAAGAAGAATATCACGCCTGATACCTTAAATTTTTTGATTCTAGATCTGTCTAACAGAGACAAAATTAGACTCACGGGTAGGATTCATTTGAACTCAAAGGTCGTCGTTTGCTGAGGTTCAGATAGTAGTCCTTCTTCTTGTCCAGTCTGTCTCGCTTGAATGTCTTGAAAAGCTGCGTCTTGATAAACTAGAACAAAAACATTGTAAAAACTTTCTCTTAGGCAGGAGGGCCAAAGTCACGGTACAGCCAAGCCTTTGAGAAGCCCAGCCAGGCCCAGGCGACCTGGCCTCCTATTCCGTCTTTTGTTGAGTCCTAATCCTGTAACAATAGAGTACCTGCCAATCAACCTAACCTGGGCTTCTGGAGGGCCTAGCCCAGCCAAGTAGAGCTCATTATAATGGACGCAGTTGTGAACAAAAGACAGCTGAGGTGTCAGTCAAGTCTGCGTTAACAATAAGAGCTATTCGAGATCTATTCAATAGTAAAGTGTCTTTTGAGCTCAGCTTGGGAATCATATAGGCCCATAGGCCTGGGCAAAGCCTGGGTCTGGCCAGGCTTCTCAAAGGCTTGGCTGTACCATGACTTTGGCCCTCCTCCCTTAGTGTGGTTCGTACTCCACGCAAACGAGAATGTGAAACAAATTTGTACGTCGTCAATTTACTGCAAATGATTCACACAAGTCAAAATAACTTTTGCGAATCATTTGTGCGATTTTCAGGGTTTGACATCAAAATCTGGTTCACAATTGCATTTTGGTCGACATGTAGTTTGAACTAGCTTTTGTGACTCAACACACTATGAATAACTTTTGCCGTGAAATAACAGTTCTCCATAATTTCACGGCAATTTCATGGTGTCTCTTCCTCTCAGATATTGGCAATAATGTTCACGGTGATTTCAGGGCAAATTCACGGTGCTCTCGAGAATTAATGAGCTGCCCCAAAACGGCCACAAGAAGTTCATGGCATTTTCGCAGCGTTTTCACGGCGAAGGAATCCCAAGAATATTTCATGGCGTTTTCACGGTGTTGTGTCGTCATGAAATTGCAGTGAACTATTTATTTCGCGGTAAAACAGATTTTCAGGGCATTTTCAGGGTAAAGTTATTCATATTGACATGATATATTTTGGCATGTCAACGCAATTTCCCATAAAATGAACCATAAACTGACCCCCTTTCTCGTTATATTTACCACAGAGTAGAATTCCTTCTCATCTTCGGATTTACTCGCGATGAAGTCATCGGCTTTGAATCGTCTCTGATCAATGTACAAGAATTCATAAATATCCCTGGAACAGTAATGAGAACAAAATGACACTGTAGAAAATTAAAATAATAGAATCACAAAGCAGTATTAACCCTAACCCCTTGGGTATTTTTACTAGAAAGTATACTGAATCCACCAAAATCCACCATTTTTGTCACACACAAAATGCTGGTGTCCTAAATCCATCAGAATCCACCAGTGTAGATATTGGACATATCCTGAATCCGCCAAAATCCACCACTAAATTTTTGGCGGATTTTGGCGGATTAATAATAATAATAATAATAATAAGATTTCTATAGTGCCATTCCATCTAGATCATGGCGCTCGGCAACACAAGATAGCGAAAACAGAACATTATCAAAGGGCAATTGGAAATAAGTAAGTTTTCATGTTTGTTTTGAACAATGAAACGGTGTCTAGTGATCTTATGTGGATTGGTATTGTGTTCCAGAGTTTAGGACCGGCAATTGTGAAAGCTTTGTCAGTGGAAGTGTTTTGTGATCTAGGTTCTGACAGCAGTGTACCATCAGAACCGGAACGAAGGCCAGGTCGGCCAGATACACGGAGCTGGATACAGTAATCAAGGTATTGAGGAGCTGTGTGGTGAAGACATTTGAAGATGATGAGGGCGATCTTAAAGTTGATTCTCTGTCGGACGGGAAGCCAGTGAAGTTGAGTAAGTAGTGGGGAAGCTGATTCACGCCTGTCAACCCCAAGCAAAAGGCGGCACGATTTTGTAGTTGCAGTTTATCAAGATTAAATTCAGTAATACCAAAGAGTAGAGAGTTGCAATAATCCATACGGGACAGAACCAGCGCACGAATTACTTGGTGACATGATTCAAAATCAAGATATCTCCGAATTCGTGAAATGTTGCTAAGTTGAAAGTGAATGCTACGGTTGAGGTTGACAACATGTGTTGACATTGACATGTTCACATCAAAATAGGCTCCAAGATTGCGGACGGACTGCGATGGTGTTATAATAGTACCCCCTATTTCCAGAGTGACAGGGGGTAAGTTACGAAGTGTGTGTGCAGAAGCCGCTATAAGAAATTCAGTCTTTGTGTCATTCAGTTTTAGCATGTTTTGGGTCATCCATAGCTTCAAATCTTGGATGCAGGAGGACAGTTTGCTGAGTGCTGATTGTATCGATTCCGGATCCTTGGGGTTGAAGGTGGAGTAGATTTGAGTATCGTCAGCATATTATATGGAAACGAATACCATGTCTACGAATTATCTCACCAATCGGCTTTATATAAATAGTAAATGTCAGTGGACCCAAGACGGAGCCTTGCATGCGCCGTATTCAAGTGATTGTGTGTGTGAAAACTCGCCATCAATACACACACTGCATGATCTGTTGTTGAGATAGCTACGAAACCAAGACAGTGCTTTTCCGTCAGGCCAATGGATTCGCTGAGCGTCCGTAGAAGGATTTGGTGATCCACAGTGTCGGCGGCACTTAAATCCAGAAGGACAAGGAACACACCTTTTTATCACCAATCGCCAGCATTATGTCGTTTTTATTGAGAGTAGAGCGGTTTCGTGCTGTGTCCGGACCTGTATGCTGATTGATGAGATTCCCAAAGATTATGATCATCCATGTGTGCTGTTATGCGAGAAACTATTACCTTTTCAATAACTTTTGAAAGAAAAGGTAAGTTTGACACTGGACGATAGTTGGCAAGTTCATTAATGTCGGCGAGCGGCTTTTTCAGAATTGGAGTAACGATTGCATGTTTCAGTGAATCTGGAAAAATGCCTGTAGAAATCGATGTATTGACTATATGGGTGATGATCGGAAGAAATGAATCAATTGTGGACTTTAAAAACCATGTTGGAATAAGGTCTAGACTGCATGATTTGTTGGCTGAATAGCAAATGATTTGACGAATCTCATTGTCGGATGCAATATCAAAGTCCAAAACTGGTATCACAGGTTGAGTCGTATGATTAGGATTATGTAGGATTGAGTCAATCCCACTCTCCAGGTTGCTGCGAATTTTGGATATTTTGTCAGTGAAGAAGTTGACGAAGTCATTTGCTAATAATTGGCTTGAAGCGCACGGAGGCCGGGTTTAGTATTCCTGTTGAATAGGAGCCAACTGTTCGAAAAATGCTCTTTGTGTCAGCCTTTTTCAACTCATTAGCGAAATAGGTTCGTTTGCTGTTTCAATGAGGCGATTGACGTGTCTCGCTGATCCATAAAGAGTGCGAGTTGCGACTCAAGACGACCTTTTCTCCATCTCCGTTCGCTCTGACTTCGCATTTTCCGGCTGCGTGGATTTCAGCGTTATACCATGGCTGACGAATCGGACTTTACGGCGAGTCGTCTGAAGGGGCGGTCTATCAAGCACTTCTGTGAGAACCTTGTTGAATTGGGACACCAATTCACTCGGGTGGTTACGACAAAGCATGGTGTAGTAGTACTGGCAATATCCGTAATGAACAAGGGCAGGTCAATGGATCGAAAATTTCAAAGTGCGCACAATGTCAGGGTACGAGGCTTAGCAATACGGAGATTGCAACAGACAACATGATGATCTGATAACAAGTTATCATGAACGACACATGATTGAATGAGGTTGTCGTCCTCACGACTAAGGACTAAGTCTAAAATATGGCCACTATTGTGGGTTGGACTTGCCACAAATTGCTTGAAGTCGAAGGCCGACACGGACGACATGAATTGAGACACATCAGACCGAAGGTTCATCAATATGTAGATTGAAGTCACCAACGATAAGGATTTTTGTGAGTTCAGGCTAGAATGCCGATAAATGCGTCAAATTCTCTTAGGAATTGAAGTGAAGTGAACCCATTTGTCGGCGAGGGGTGGTCTGTAGATAACTAGCGTTTATCTTCCGATGAGTAGCAGTGAAATACGATGCTCAAAAGTTTTAGTTGTACAGCCAGAATGTAGAATGAACATGTCCAGTGGAGATTTATAAAGTAAGCCAATCCCACCATAGTTGTGGGTTTGATTAGGATTGGTGGTGACCGGTCGAGGAACATTCAGAAACGAATAGCCTGGCGGGGTAAATTCACCGATTACAACAGAGCTTTCATCATTGAGCCAAGTTTCAGTTATTGCCATTATATCAATCTCATGTTCTAAGACATATTCAGAGAACGGGAGAGTTTTGTTGCGGATCGATCGGGCATTCCAGAGGCGTACATCAAGCTGACTAGGAGCAGTTGATGGGAGAACATTGGGCGTATGAACTATACGATGCTTGGCCTTGCGAGATCCCGCACGGGTCCCTCTGTGGGTCAGAGGCTTTGAATTAATCCCAAGGTTTCTTATGGTGTGCCAGATATGTCGAGAGATGGGTAGTTTGGAACAGGCAGTTCCAATGACTGAAAGTTGAGTTGTGTCATATATACGATTTGATTGCCGTGAATAATTGTCACTTCGATCAAGATTTTGGTAATCTGGGCCAGGATTTGGGTCGACATCACCACAAGATAGTATTGTTACATTAAAGGTGGCCGTGGAGTTATAATAGTAGGGAATACAGGCCTTGCAGAATCCCATAGGCCTGCTGCGACGGCATTTTGTAGCTGCGTTTTCGTTGATACAGTTGCTATCAACAGCGACCCATTGTTGTATGATGTACTGGTTCAATGAACACAATAGTGTTACTAGGAGTAGGGTCTTTAACTTCATTGTTACACTCACTCTTGAGTCCAATTCACTGATTGTTATATGCCCACTCTCCGGTGATCAGGGCAAGATGGCTGTCATCGAGATCGGCTATGTCGATTCACTACATCAAGTTCTACATCAAGAACTAACAAGTTATATCCAGTCAATGAGACCAATCTGAAGATCCCAGTATGTTCTATGAAGTTTACACTATCATCTATCAACGATCAGGAATATAAGTCGATCACAGTCTCAAGAAAAGATGGAATTTTGATGAGAGATGTTGCCAGACGGGCAGCCTACTAGGCGCACACAAATAATATTCAGGATACCATGCTCACATGAAAATTTGTATAGTATGTTGCTGCATAGAATCCATCAAAATCTAACACATACAAGTGTTGGCTGTACATGTACAGTACATGTAACTATAATCCATTGAAATCCTGAATCCATCAAAGTCCGCCATATGCTCAATGTGGAGATATCCTGAATCCGCCGAAATCCTCCAAAACAGTGGGATGGATTTTGATGGATTCAGGGTGGTTAGGGTTAATAATAATAGCTTTATTTAGTGATGGTAACCATGTCACCTGTAGATGATTTTCAATGGGCCATCAATTTGTTACCAGAGACACCGGGGTAAAACCCCTACTCTTGCACAATACGGCTTAACAGCCCATCCGAAGGACGAAGCAACTATTTGGTTAAAGGGACAGTATCGTCACGATCAGAGCAGACTTTTGACAGGACATGGAATCGATGTCCTAGTTCAAGATTAACACAGTCACTGAAAATTACTGGTTCATTTATGCAGCAGCAACGGTAACATGACCTTATCATGTGGGGTATTATGGCAGTCACTCAATTAATCTAAAACTAGCATTCCGATTCCATGCCCTGTTGATCGTGACGATACTGTCCCTGTAAGTGTCTTGCTCAAGGACACGAGCCGTGACCAGCCAGGCCAGGATTCAAACCCACATTCTGACACCACCAGAACTTGAGTCCGATCCACTAGACCGCTTGGCCATGACACTCAAAGGCAATTGGCTGTACCATGACTTTGGCCTTCCTCCCTTAATTACAACAAAATTGTAGCTGACCTGAACAGAACGGCGTACATCTCGGTGAAGCATTCCTGTATGTCTTTCTGGTACTGTCTCTGGATTCTGTCTCGGAATGAGAAGTCACCGTCAAGTGTCGTCGCTGCGGGCCGGCTCAGGGACGCGATCTCGTACTGTTTGGAACTGGCTCTCTGATATCTACAAAATAAACAACTGATCAATCTGCTTCTAACCTGCCACTGATGCGCTGCGAGTGGCAGAATTAAAAACCAGTCGTGATGAAGAAATCATTTCCCTTCATTGCCTTTCCTAAAGATGTCTATAAATTGTCCATTTTGCTTTTGAGAAAGAACCTGCTAGGTTTGAAACGTAAGGCCAATAACTACTATTTTGCATTTACACTACAGGGCCCAATTGCATAGCGCTGGTAAGCAAATTTCTGTGCTAACTATAGCAGAAAAAATTGCTTAGACATATAAAGCGTATTTCACGAGTTAGCAAGAAAAATTCAGAGCGGCGCGTGTGCGTTCACCATGGATTTGTATTGTTGCATCACTCATTTGCTAGCAATAAATGGCTGGCAAATTAGCATGCCTTTCTCTATGCTTAATGGTTAGCAGCGCTATGAAATGAAAAACGTACAGTAAGCACAAAAATCGGCTGCTTAAGCCGTGTTCGCACTGGACTTTTTTGGGGGAAGGTTTTACCGAGACGATGGTAAAATGAAAAATGGTCAAATGTAACCTCTGTCGCACTTGGACTTTCGACACGGGAAAATTTTACCGAGACCGTGGTAGAAGTAACCGAGCTGTCAGTATAATGACTCATGAGGGTGCTTTGCGTGACCTTTCTACGTTGACCTGATTGACCCAACAACGCACAGAAAACTTGCTACACATGCACATGCATTAAATTAGAGCCGATGCGCCCTGCCCGCCCCCACCGCGCGGTGAAACAATGCAAAGCGCATGCGTGGTGTCCCTGTGTAGCACGACCTTGCGCTCGGGCCGGATGTACGCTTTCCTGAGCCGCTTTTACCGACTCACACTGTCCGCACTGGACTTATCGTCTCGGGAAAAGTTACCTGGTTAGTTTTCCTGGGCAGCAGTTGGCCAGTAGAAGTAACCGCTGGACTCAGGAAAAGTAACTGAGAGGAAAATGTCCCAGGCTGTCCGCACTGGACTTAAAATGGGAAAAGTACCCATCGTCTTGGTAAGTTTTACAAAAAAAAGTCCAGTGCGAACACGGCTTTAGTGTCTCTATAAAATTGGGATCTGGTCCTTTAGGTTGCAACAGCTACATTATATTCTCTATTGAACTTACAGTTTCTTAAAGGTTATAACACCAGCTTCGGGAATGGATGGAACCTCAATGGTTTTACACTTGATCACTTGTCTTCTGTCAATATCCACCATCACCAGCCCTTCTATCTGCATATAACAAATTGAAAATGTACACTCCAGCCGTTCTATGACTGCAATCAGTCAAAATGTTGATATACTTGCCAAGGTATATCTAGTGCAGTTAAACGTTCAACGCTGTCAAACCTTACGTGTCATAAGTACATTCACAGGTCAAAATGAGTTGACTGGCAAAAGCATTAACCTTGTATTGTTCAGGGTGATCAAAATGACAGTTAAAACCAGTCAAAAATGCCCCTGTGTGCCCATTTGGGTCAACAGTCAAAAATAGTCAGTTGACTGACTTTTGACCGCTGTAGATACTTGCCACTAAAGTTCAGCTAAAGTAGGAGGGTTAAAGATCAGTTGGAGAGGGGGGGGGGCGTGGGTTGGGTAATAAAAGTTCTTCAGGCGGTCTTTACGAAGATAATAAAAGTTTTTTGCCCAGTCGTTACTGCATGTTAATGACCGGTTTTGGGCGTTGTCACGGGCAATAAGGACTGAGCCGAACGTTCAAAAGCGATTCCTGAGGCAGGAATTGACTCTTTGTAAATAAGATTTTGAGTCTTTACAACACATATGCTGAATGCTAGCCCCAAGCTTTTCTAATTTCTTGCATAAATCCTTAATGGAAAGTCGTCGATGCATTTCCAATGGGCTTCTGATGATCGTTGGAGCCAGCACGTGCGAAGTGGACGTGTTTTATGTTGTAATTATGTCACACCAGAAGCCTATTACCTACAAGAAGTGCGCCACTCATGTACCGACCTAGTCCCTGGCATAGTACTCCAAAAACAATGGATTTGGCCAATTTATGATATTTTGTTCCACAAACTGACGCACAAGGTCTCAAAAAGAACCAGTGTAGTAATAATAATAATAATGTGGACTTATATGGCGCATGTATCCACCAAACTGGTGCTCAAGGCGCATTACATTATTGCCCCTGTTCATCAGGCGCATAAATCATTCCTGAAACCAACTCAGCTCCCTGGGGAGTATACAGCTCAATTGCTGCCATTTCAGCGTACATGTATATGGGCTAATAAAACACAACAACCAACTCTGCCCTCACAGGTACCCATTTACCCCCTGGGTGGAAAGAAGCAATTATGGTAAAGTGTCTTGCTGAAGGACACAAGCACCCCGGTCACGGCTGGGAATCGAACCCACATTCTGACGACTCAGCCATCAGAACACAAATCCGATGCACTAAACCACTCGACCATGGCACTCCATGATGGGAGTCTTACCTGGCGTGTGAGAGAACTGTATCTCACGTGGGTACCTTAGAGTTTAAAAAAAATAAAAATAAATAAAGATAACTTGACACATATGGCTCATCTGTGCCAAGATTAAGATTGTGTTTAGTTCTCTAGGAACTACTTTGCATGTGGAAGTGCCTATCACATGATGCCCCACGGCAGGCCGGGCAGGGGGAGCAAAACCCGTAACCAAGCTTGTTGTGCGTACACGTATTTGGAGTACAATGCCGTGGTATGGATTACAGCAGGCTGGCACACTTCATGTAGATGATAGAGTGCCATGGTCGAGCGGTTTAGTGCATCAGATTTGTGTTCTGATGGCTGAGTCGTCAGAAAGTTGGTTTCGAATCCCAGCCGCGACCAGGGTGCTTGTGTCCTTGAGCAAGACACTTTACCATAATTGCTTCTCTCCACCCAGGGGTAAATGGGTACCTGTGAGGGCAGAGTTGGTTGTTGTGTTTTGATTAGCCCTATATGCGCTGTAATGGCAGCAATTGAGCTGTATACTCCCCAGGGTAGCCGAGATGGTTTCAGGAATGATTTATGAGCCTGATGAGCAGGTGTGATAATATAATGCTAGTACCAGTTTGGTGGATACGTGCGCTATATAAGTCCACATTATTATTATTATTATTATTATAGATATCTGGTCACACTTACTAAACAGGATTGGGATTACAATCATTTCTGTTTTATATTACCTGTGATATTCTTTGTCGATGGACCGAGTTACACCCCATAATGAAACACCCCGGTGCTTCCAGGAGATCTAGGAGAGACGATGATACTACAGGAACGTAGACAAATGGCCATTTGAACGGTAGAATGAAGAGCATAAAACACTGCAAAAAAAAAGTAAACAGTTTAGGCCAGAAAAAAAAATTAAATAAATAAATAAAAAAAGGCTCCCGGTTTCTGGTCATAGATCGGCTTCAAAATTGGTGTGGTGATGCGTTTTTTTTCTTTTTTTGGTAATTTTTTTTTTTTTTGCCAACCAGTGAAATGTGTGAAATATGTACACGTGGTTATTGGAACCAGACCAAATTACCCAAGTACAAAGTATGGTGTCTAATAGAGTCCTGACACACCCCTATGTGAAAAAGTCGTTTAACCAGTTCGCGTTGGAGGCCGTGTATACACGCAATTTTTTTTTGCACCGCGGATCGGAGAGCGTCTAAACACGCCATAGGAAACTCCGGAATATTTGTATGCATGCTCGGTTGAGCCACGCATGTACGGTGACATGCTCGGAAGTGCCGGCCACCCGTTGTGGAAGCTTCCATTAACGTGTGTGTGGGAAAAAGAAACCCGCCACAGGGGCCCAGAAAAACTTTTTTTATTCCCGACGTGAATTGGTTAAAACACAGCACTGCAGGATTCCAATTGATCCAGCAATTTTGGCTGCAACTGGACATAGTTTCATAGCCAAAAAACCCCCCCCAAAAAAACCAAAAACAAATTAAAAATGCTGACGTGCGGCTCTGAGGTGACACGCATGGAGACCAGAAACCGGAGACTTTTTTGAGGTGCCTTAAAGGGGCAGTATCGTCACGATCAACAGGGCATGGAATCGGAATGCTAACTTTAGATTTACTCAGTGACTGCCATAATACTTCACATGATATTACCGTTGCTGCTGCGTAAATGAGCCAGTAATTTTCAGTCACTGTTAACCTTAAACTAGAACATCGATTCCATGCCCTGTTGAAAGTCTGCTCTGATCGTGATGAAACTGCCCCTTTAAGGGATAAATAAAATAAACAAATTACTACGGATAATATGCTTAAAGGAAGAGGTACAACATCGGTAATTACCAGATTACCAAATCAACAAATTATTATCTAAGGGAGGAGGGCCAAACTTATAGTACAGCCAAGCCTTTGAGAAGACCGGCCAGACCATGGCTTAGCCCCAGGCCTATATAATCCCCTAGCTGAGCACAAAAGACTCTTTACTAACCCTAACTCCCTAGGCCCATTTGCTTACACATAACCTGAATTCTTCCTAAATCCCTAGGCCCATTTGCTTACACATAACCTGAATCCTTCCTAACTCCCTAGGCCCATTTGCTTACACATAACCTGAATCCTTCCTAACTCCCTAGGCCCATTTGCTTACACATAACCTGAATCCTCCCTAAACCCATTTGCTTACACATAACCTGAATCCTTCCTAACTCCCTAGGCCCATTTGCTTACACATAATCTGAATCCTTCCTAACTCCCTAGGCCCATTTGCTTACACATAACCTGAATTCTTCCTAAATCCCTAGGCCCATTTGCTTACACATAACCTGAATCCTTCCTAACTCCCTAGGCCCATTTGCTTACACATAACCTGAATTCTTCCTAAATCCCTAGGCCCATTTGCTTACACATAACCTGAATCCTTCCTAACTCCCTAGGCCCATTTGCTTACACATAACCTGAATCCTCCCTAAACCCATTTGCTTACACATAACCTGAATCCTTCCTAACTCCCTAGGCCCATTTGCTTACACATAACCTGAATCCTCCTTAACTCCCTAGGCCCATTTGCTTACACATAACCTGAATCCTTCCTAACTCCCTACCCCCATTTGCTTACACATAACCTGAATCCTTCCTAACTCCCTAGGCCCATTTGCTTACACATAACCTGAATCCTCCCTAACTCCCTAATAATAATAATAATAATAATAATAAAGATTTGTAGCGTGCACATATCCACCCTGCTGGGCGCTCAAGGCGCGGAAACAAAGAAAAAACATTAATACAAACAATATACAATGATAGCATAGGGAAAACAAATTATGTACCGAGATACATGTACCTACAATGCAATTACAAATATACATGTACATGTACATCATCTTTGAAGAGTTGTGACATAAGATGAGTTTTAAGCATAGACTTGAATCTGGTTATACTATGACAAGATTTGAGTTTCGTTGGAAGATGATTCCAGAGTCTCGGAGCTGCGACAGAAAACGACCTATCACCCCAGTTCCGTTTTGAAGTTGGTTCCTTGAGGAGTGACATGTTGCTGGAGCGCAAATTGCGTGATGGAGTGTAGACTTTAAGTAGTTCAGAAATATAAATTGGAGCAATGTTATTAAAAGATTTGTGAACAATTAGCATAAGTTTAAAAACAATTCTCTGTGAAACAGGAAGCCAGTGCAGTTCTTTCAAGATTGGCGTGATATGGCATGACTTTCTGGACAAAGTCACAACACGAGCTGCTGTGTTTTGTATGTGCTGAAGACGAGATATTTGATTCTGCGGAAGACCGTAAGGAGATAATTCCCGTTATCGAGCCGTGATGTGACAAATGCATGTATAATTTGTTCAGCAGCACTTTTATTCAAGTATTTCCTAATTCGCTTATATTTCTGATATGAAATGATGATATGCGAACAATGTTGGAGATATGTGGTTTTAAAGTCATTGTCGAGTCAAATATAACACCCAAATTACGTGCATGTAATGAGGGGTTATCTGCAGTCACCAATTGTAATAAATGGAAGAGAAACTTTAGACAATTGCTGACGTGATCCAAATAGAACAAATTCTGTTTTTTCATCGTTCAATTTCAGGAAGTTTTGTCTCATCCAACTTCGAATCTCTTGAATACATTTCTCCAGTGTTTTAATGCAGGAATCAGCAGGTTCTTGAGAAGATTTAAAAGTAATGTAAAGCTGCGTGCCATCAGCGTAAACATGGTAATTTAAATTATACTTCAAAATGATATCACGAACTGGAAAGGTATAAACAGTAAACCACTGTGGGCCGAGCACAGAGCCTTGGAGTACAGAATAGTCAAGAGTAACAGGCTCGGAGATAGCGTTACCAATACAAACATGCTGAGGCCTATTTAAAAGGTAGGACTTACACCAATCCAGGGCTGTGTCATGTACATGTATTCCAAGATGATATTGAAGGCGGGAGAGAAGGATTTTATGATCGACAGTGTCAAAAGCGGCGCTTAAGTCTAACAAAACTAATGCAG
The DNA here is from genome assembly GCA_029582265.1 of Zoroaster sp. YZ-2022. Classification (NCBI taxonomy): domain Eukaryota; kingdom Metazoa; phylum Echinodermata; class Asteroidea; order Forcipulatida; family Zoroasteridae; genus Zoroaster; species Zoroaster sp. YZ-2022. The sequence continues at coordinate 33,768,640 of CM055826.1, read as the reverse complement.
TGATTTTCCCCTCATCCATGGCAGATAAAATGTCATTGTTGACGCGAAGAAGAGCAGTTTCCGTTCCATGAAATGGTTTGTAGGCTGACTGAAATGTGTCTGACAGGTTATTCGCACGAACATGGTCAGAGATCCAGAAATTGACGGCGGATTTTCCTTGCAGCACGGATATCATCATTGAACCAGGGGGATTCAGATTGTAGTTTAACAGTTCGAGTTTTTTGCGGAGCATGATCATCCAAGATGTTACGGACAGTAGATTCAAATAGACTGACACAAGAATCCAGCTCACCATCTTCAAGGTTTACATTTTCCAGTTGAGATTCAATATCATGACATAAATCTTTAATATTTACTTTTTTCCAGTGGCGAGTAGTTACAGAAATGGTACAGTAGGTATGGGAGGTTTTTTAAGGTTCAAATTTACCATGATTGCATAATGATCAGATAAGCCAGGATGAATAGTTATATTCGAGATAAGAGGTGAAGTATTTTCACGTGTTATCATGAGGTCAAGACAGTGACCATACCGATGAGTGGGTGCTGTGATGTGCTGTATAAGTCCATGAGCAGAGAGCAGATCTTTAAACTGATTTGCATAATTGTTTGAAATAATGTCTATATGAATGTTAAAATCGCCGGTTAAAATAATGTCAGATGGGTGTAAGAGATAATCGACAATTAATTTTTCAAATTCCTGCAGAAAACTGGAGAAGTTTACATGTTTACCATCAACATCCCTTTCTGGTCGATAAATATTAACAAGGCGAACAGATCTAGAGTTGCACGTTACCTCAGCATGCAGAGATTCAAATGTTAGGTAGTCAATGTTAACACTTTTCATACTGACAGATAAACTGGACCTAAAGAGTAGTGCAACCCCTCCACCGGTCTTTATTGGTCTGGGGATATGATGGAGAGAGTAGCCAGCAGGAGTACACTCACGGGGTGGCAAGTCATCATTAGGTTTAAACCATGTCTCGGTTTATATGCAACAAGATCCAAATTGTTTTGAAGTACAAAGTCAACAAATTCATCCGATTTGTTACATGGATTGAGTATTCAAGACACAGAGCTGAAGTTTAGACTCATCGTGAACATTTGGAGTTGAAGTTATGCCAATGTCGCTTGTTGATGTGGTTGAGTTCACTGCTGGGGGTTGGTAATTAGGCTGGAGTGCTAGTTGTGTAAGTCTGTCCATTCTACGGCGACCAGCTTTTTTACCTCTATGTGTGCGGCGGTATGTTTGGGGTTGATTAGCAAGTATTCCAAGACAGTTCAATTGACTCAATCCTAAATAAGATAAAGCTACATCAGTACATGGAGCATTGCGAAGATTGAGTAGTTCATTACGGCTGTAGGAAATTTTATGGAGCTGAGTGGCGTTTGTGGGTGTGTTGATCAGTGTTTCATGTCCAGGGTTTGGGTTTATGTCACCAGAAATTAAGAGTGAAAGGTGAAAGGTGGCAGATGAATTATCATAGTATGATATAGGACGTCTCAAGAATTTAAGATGGCGGATTTTAGTTGAACAATCTGTAGATTGCATCTTGTAGCCATCTACTGATGAGTCATTGAGACACCATGGTCTGGATAGCAGGAGTAGAATAAACAGGATGTAGACCTCGGTTGTCTGATCACAAAGTTGTTGATCCAAACAAAAGGCCTGTGGTCAAGCTACAGGTTATAATCTCTAGCTGTACAGGCTATAATCTAAATCAGAGTTGACTGCACAAATAAAATGAAGATCCAAAATGTGTATACACTCAACAGTAAATTTTTACTGCACAGACATACAAAAAAAAAAAAGTTTTTCACTTATTATAAGAAAACAAATGTACAAATACTCACATAAAACGTCCAGTAGATTCCAGGTGTAATAAGAAATCCATTAGTATAAAAATGAAGACAAACTTGTAGCTACAAAACACTTACTTAGCACAAAAACTGGAGAGCTGTTATGAGTTGCTGCTTGTAAGGCACTCACTCATCAGGCCCATTTACTTACACATAACCTGAATCCTTCATAGCTCCCTAGGCCCATTTGCTTACACATAACCTGAATCCTTCCTAACTCCCTAGGCCCATTTGCTTACACATAACCTGAATCCTTCCTAACTCCCTACCCCCATTTGTAACACATAACCTGAATCCTTCCTAACTCCCTAGGCCCATTTGCTTACACATAACCTGAATCCTCCAAAATCCTTCAGTAGTAAAGCAAGCACATGACATGTATGCACACATGTGTTTCTAATCTGTGATGCATGTACAATGGCCAGGGACCCTCCCTCCGTGATGGAGCAATAAACAGTGTCCACTGACCCAAGCACTGACCTTGCAATCACTACAACAAACATGGATGTACATGTACCATGGAAAGGCAAGTATGCCTAATAACCTCAATCCTCCAAAATCCTTCACAAAGAGGATTTTGGAGGATTTGGGAAGGTTAGGGTTAATGAATAGATCTCAAATAGCTCTTATTGTTAACACAGACTTAACTGACATCTCAGCTGTCTTTTGTTCACAACTGCAGCCATTATAATGAGCTCTACTTGGCTGGGCTAGGCCTTCCAGAAGTGCAGGTTATGTTGATTGGCAGGTACTGTATTGTTACAGGATTAGGACTCACAAAAGACAGATTAGGAGGCCAGGTAGCATGGGCCTGGCCGGGCTTCTCAAAGGCTTGGCTGTACCATTTCATTTCATTTCATTTCATTTCATTTATTAACACATATTCCAATGTTGACAACAAGAATGTTGTTACAAATAATTACACAATATTAAGAGGTCGTACAAAATGCAAAGACAAAATTAGTAACATGAAAAGACTATTTATAAGAGAAAAGCTTGTCAACATTGAGGAAAAGAAGAAGCCGGGGCTTTTATTCCTTTCCCTACCCCCACCCCCTCCCCTTAATTACAAAATGACAAAGTTACTGGACAAATACAGAAGACTACATTCAACCATGACTTTGGCGCTCCTCCCTAAACGTTTGTTGATGTTTCATCTACAACATAAGTAACTATCGTGATTAAACTGTCACAGGTTTAGTTTCATGATATATGATTTTATTAGGTTGTTTCCTAACATGGGGTGTCAACCCCATGGCTATTTGGCATGCCGGTTCAATGACATCTGAAATCAGGAAAAATTCTGAGAAATCAAAGGCCTGCAAATGCTAATGTTGTACCTTCCTTTTGAAAAAATGCCAACAGAAGATGGAGGCTACCATACCTCAACGATAGGAGTAAGAAGCGCGTAGTCTTCAGACATGAAGACAAGTCTCTGCTGAGTCAAGAGGCAAGTTACTATCTCAAGAACATCGTCGACATCGAAACGTAGAAACGGTAAGTTGAGCGGGATGTCGACACATTGCTTCTCTGGGTTGTCCGGAGGGTGGATCGTGATTGGGCGCTGACTGTCTCCGAGGCAAAATGACTAAATTACCAATGAGAACATGAAATCAAATAAGTCATATGATTTAGGCGAAATTTTATGTGGTGGGCTGTCTTGGGATATTAATATGTAGAAGTGTTTATAATTGAAAAATAAAATCAAGTTATGACTCAGGTCCCAAAAAAGTCTTTTTCACATAGAGGTATGAACGTTTGCCCGATTTGTGCAGCCTCTCTTAGCCACCATACTTTGTGTATGGGAAATTTGGTCTGGTTCCAATAACCGTGTATACATATCGCATATATTGCCTGTGCAGTCTCGTGAGACGAAACCTGCCATAAGCCTTATAGCATACTGCACCTGACGAGTCATGCTATTTTTTATTTATTTAAAAAAAAATTATTTTAAATAAATAAAAAAAGGCTGTTTAAGAACTCTTATATTGCCGGCTATCACCTTCTCCTAACCCTTATTATTTTCCTTAATAACCCTTTTTAATAATTTCTATTTATTTTTCTTGTTTTATTGTTATTTGCTAAACAAGCAGGTGATCACCCTAACTATCTTTGACTCCCCAAAATCAAGAGTAAGTTCCATTTGGATAGCTTCTTCCCTTGAACAGCATTACAATGGAACGCCCTTCCAGCTAATTGCTTTCCACCAACTTATGATCTATTTAAGTTTTAGAAAAAACATCAACAAATGTAATCTTACTTAAATGGTGGATGACATATCGCATATGTAACCCCTTACACTCTAGTGGCTATTGGCCTTGTTTGGGGTGACTGATAGTACATAAAAAAAAAATAAAAAAAACCAGAACCATGTATAATGTATTTCACTGGTTAGCAAAAACGCATCACCGCACCGATTTTGAAGCCGACCTATGACCGCCAACCGGAGACTTATTTTTGGGCCTTAAATAGGTTTTGAAGCTTTGCATGTTATCGTTAATGACAAAATGAAATAAGCCAAAAATTTCACAGTATGATTTCCATTTTTTGGAATACTGTTCTGTATTTATTATTGTACGAGGTGATTTTCTACCTAATGAATGAGGTTTTTCTCCCACCACTTTGTCAACCAAATTTTACAGTGGAAAATTATTTCTGGTACCGTGAACATTGGAGCAGATAGCACTGCAGATTACCAGTGAAATCCCTGCCGCCCTACAATTAAATATGACTTACCACACATACTGAGCCTGCAGGAGGTGTGGGTACCATCGTCATTTGTACAGTGAAGTATTTCAAAGTTTGTAGCATACTGTCTCTGTCCAAGCCAAGATCCGGTATTAACCTGTCATAAGATTTTGAAGTTTCATAATGTCTTCTCCTTTAAACCACTGGATTTGCACCAAGGGAGGAGGGCCAAAGTCATGGTACAGCCAAGCCTTTGAGACCCCCAGCCAGGCCCAGGCTACCTGGCCTCCTAATCTGTCTTTTGTGAGTCCTAATCCTGTAACAATACAGTACTTGCCAATCAACATAACATGGGCTGCTGGAGGGCCTAAGCCCAGCCAAGTAGAGCTCATTATAATGGCGGCAGTTGTGAACAAAAGACAAGTTGTCAGTCAAGTCTGCGTTAAAGATAAGAGCTATTTGAGATCTATTCATTAGTGAAGGGTCTTTTGTGCTTAGCTAGGGGATTATATAGAACCGCAGGCCTGGACAAAGCCTAGGCCTGGCCAAAGGCTCCTCAAAGACCAAACACTGGACTCCCTCAGTTACACTTGGCCCTAACCCCAAAAAAGAGGCAATGTTCTTTTTTTCAACTTTTTATCTGCTAATTATTAATACCTAAAAATTAGTGATTATTAAGTAACCTTGTCAAAGTAAATACTTTTGGCATAAAATCCGTTATTCTGGGATAGCTCAGTTTCGTGAAATTTTCGAAACACTTTTGAAATTAAAAAAATAGTCTAGCAACTATTTAGAAAGTGTGTTTTTTCTCTGAAATGAGAACAGGATGATTGGTGCCTTAACCCTCCTACTACTACAAGGGTCAAAATCAGTCAAAATGTTGATATACTTACCAAGGTATATCTAGTGCACTTAAAGTCAAACACTGTCAAACCTTACAGGTCAAATTGAATCGACCGTTAAAAAGCACTGTCTGGTATTGTTCGAGGTGGTCAAAATGACAGTAAAAACCAGTCCAAAATGCCCCCTGTGTGCACATTTGGGTCAACAGTCAAAACAGGCAGTTGACTGGTTTTGACCACTATAGCACCTTCCCACTGAAGTGCAGCTAGAGTAGGAGGGTTAACCAACTTCACATCAATTTAGCATTCCGATGATAATTTGGTTATGTAATCAGGTAATTACCAATGTTATACCTTCCCTAAAAAGGTGCCATGGTTGAGCGGTTTAGTGCATCAGATTTGTGTTCTGATGGCCGAGTCGTCAGAATGTGGGTTCGAATCCTGGCTGCGACCAAGGTGCTTGTGTCCTTCAGCAAGACAATATACCATAATTGCTTCCCTCCACCCAGGAGTAAATGGGTACCTGTGAGGGCAGAGTTGGTTGTTGTGTTTGATTAGCCCTATATGCGCCGAAATGGCAGCAATTGAGCTGAATACTCCCCAGGGAGCTGAGATGATTTCAGGAATGATTTATGAGCCTGATGAGCAGGGGTAATAATGTACAGTGCCTTGATCTAGTCGCTAGGATATGTGCACTTTATAAGAATCGTGTATTATTATTATTAAAAGGAACACTGCACTTACGTAGACAAACACTGCTTCATGACAAGGAAGTACGGCTGTGAAGAAATGACACAAATGCACGACGGAACCCAACACTTGACCGATGCTTTGGTGTGGTCTGTGTCCTTGGAATCGGGTCGTAGGTCAAGCTTGCCATCTTCGGTCTAGAGGTAACAAAAAACAGTGATAACACACACGCGACCGCAACCAGAAACATGTTTGGGCTTCGGTCATTGGTTAAGCGTTTTCGCGAGTTCGGTTGTACTGCGATGTGGCGATGACGTCATTGTTCTGACCAAACATGAACCGAAGTTCAATCAGTTATGCTTGGTTTCAAGATGGCGGTTGTAAAAAGTAACAAAAGTTTGGTTAATTATTTGATAAAACATGATGGAATGATTGTTCGTATACCAGTATATCTTTCAAGTTTATTACTCACAAGTAAGTTCTATTTTGCCAAAATTTGAATTACACCGTATATTTTGAGAAATGTTGATGATTGAACACGTCGCAAACTGAAAACAATGTTCTGGTTATGTTCGCATTTTTGCGTAGCTATGCTGTCTTGTTTCTGGTCAAGAATATGACGTCAAAAACAAGTTTCTAGTTAGGGTCGTGAAAACGCACCCTAGACATAAGGAGCTCTGGTATCTGGCCAACATTACTTATTCGCTTTATTCACAATGTTAACAATATTAGTTCTAGCTTACTTTCTTGGGTCTAGTGGAACAACTACAAAAGCATTATGCTTCACTTCTTTTCGTTAACAACAGCAGTCTCACCAGGATTGTCATTCAGGTTGGGGGAATTTTAAATAATGTTATTTTGAGAAGTTAGTTTAACCAGTTCGCACCGGGAATAAAAAAGTTTTTCCGAACCCTGTGGCGGGTTTATTTTTACCGCACAAACACGACCAATGGTGCTCACCAGAGCGTGACCGGGGAGACCGCGTCTTCCACCGTATGCTTATGGCTCGTTGCCACGTCGACCGGGAATCTATACAAATATTCCCGAGAATCCTGTGGCGTGTTTAGATGCTCTCCGATCCGCTGTCCAAAACAAAATTGCGTGTACACACAGCCTCCGACGCGAACTGGTTAAAAACCATATGTCCCATATACACTGTACATAAACTATGGTGGCTAAGAGAGGCCTCACAAATCAGGCAAACGTTCATACCCCTATGTGAAAAAAAATCGTTTAAAACACAGCACGGCAGAATTCCAATCAATGCAGCAATTTTGGCTGTAATTGGACATTGTTGCATATCAAGAAAAAAAAGAAAACAAATTAAAAATGTTGATGCGTGGGTCTGAGGCAATGTGCATGGAGACCAGAAACAGAAGACTTTTGTTGGCCTAAATGGTTTTGCTTATTTTCAAAACTATGCCACAATTCTATTATTAATTTCCAAGCTCTTTCTCCCTGAAGCATTTGATTCTCCAACATGCTCGGAGAGTAACCCGTAAAGTCCCCATGGTTCAGTAGAGTGACAGTAGAGAAAAACGAGTTGCCCGACATTGGCTCTCCCTTGAACCTTTCTCACTTTAATAGCGACAGTTGAAATTCGTGTTGTGCGACAAGGTTCTTTTCAGAACCTGTACCTCAGCTTCGCGATAGTTGGGATAAACACATGGTGTTACCGCAAAGTGAAAAAATATGCCTGATTTGAAGAGAGATTTTCTGAAAATTACCATTGTGAGTAAGTATTGGCGATGGAATGTAAGGCATGTAGCGTAGGAGTGGCTTCCGCTTATGCTAGTCAGGACAAGGTACTGGAAGGTCTCCGGTGGTTTGATCTGCTGCAAGAAAGCTTCATCTAAGAAAATAAATAAATAATAACTGGATTTATAGAGCGCCAAATTGCCAAAGGATACAAGGCGCTTTTACATTATTATCCCTGGTCATTGGGCCAATATCAATCCTTAAACTTTCTCAGCTCCCTGGGGAGTAAATGAAAACAATTGAGGGCAAGGATGAGTCTGGCTTGTTGACCAAAAAAAATCACTGAAGATCTGATGATCTTTGAATCTCGGCACTGCCTAGAATAATGCATATGAAGCCCACAAAGTCAAGGGCGCCCTCGTTTAGAGGTAGACAGAGGCCACTGATTGGTTCATGTGTGCATGCTGCGCATACATGTGTCATGCCTTTGAGTGCATTGTACATGCAGCGCGCATACATGAACCAATGAATTAACCTGAAGATCTGACGTCACGCTTCGATGCTCGTGAATTATGCCAGATACTGGCTGTGTGGCCGCCATGTTTCCCGGAGATTGAACTTTGACCTTGCGCACAACGTATCCAATGAAATCCCTTGAATGGTATGCCCGGAGCCTGTCTCTTGAAGACAGGAGACCGGTCTACTAATGTGGAGTGCCATGGTCGAGCGGTTTAGTGCATCGGCAAGTACAAGTCTGAATTTTTTTGGCCAAATGTTTTGGGCAAATGAATTGGGCAGCTAGACTTGTTTTCACTGTAAATAGAAGACACGATTCTGCACCATTGTTAAAATCACTTCATTGGCTACCGGTTCAACAAAGAATATCATTTATATTGCTTCTATTTTATATGTGTACAAATCACTAAATGGCTTAGCACCAATATATTTATCAAATTGTTTGAAATTGTATGTTCCAAATAGACATTTAAGATCAACAGATGACTATCTCCGCCTTGAATATCCTATCACAAGAGTCCAAGCTGGTGATAGATCTTTCACTGTTTGTGCATCCAAGCTATGAAACAATCTTCCTGTTTATATCAGACAATCTGTTTCTGTTAATGCCTTCAAGAAGGCTCTTAAAACTCACTTGTTTCCTCATTAATTTTGCATCAATTTATGTCTTATTCTATCCTGATTTGTATTTATTATGTCATATTAACTTTTGTAAGCACCGTGAGCCTCTTGGGAATGGCGCATGATAAATACTTATTGTAATGTAATATAATATAATGTAATGTAATGTTGCTGAGGGTTGAATTTGAGTTATTATGCATCAGAAGTCTAAATAAACTTGAGAACAAGTTCATTATTAACCCTCCTACTATAGCTGCACTTTAGTGGCAAGTAGCTATAGAGGTCAATATCAGTCAACTGCCTGTTTTGACTGTTGACCCAAATGTGCACACAGGGGCATTTTTGACTGGTTTTTATTGTCAGTTTGACCACCCTGAACAATACCAGACAATGCTTTTACCAGTCAAAAATGGTTGACTCATTTTGACCTGTAAATGTACATGTAAGGTTTGACAGTGTTCGACTTTTAAGTGCGCTAGACATACATGTACCTTGGAAAGTATTTCAGCAGAAGGGTTTAAAAACAACTTTGCCACAGAAAGTGAAGGGGAAAAAAGACTGTACCGTCAGTTATGTACCGTACTTTCAAATATTGTTAACCAACCTTCATTTTGGCCTGCTAACCCTCCTACAATCAGTGCAATTTTTGAAACAACCCATTCAGGCCACTCCAAGCCATTAGCTGTTGCCAGTGGCCTCCTATGGTTACCCTTCTGTGCACTGTCACACCACTGAGATTGCAGGGTAAAGTGGTCTCCCATTGATACATTGCAGGCCATACTAATATGTTCAAACATTTACAGTGGTCTTGGGTGGCACACAGTTGATTTTGTAAGATTACTTGGAAAGGACAGCTGGCTTGTACATGTATACAAATGTACTGAAGGTTGCTCAAGAACAGAATTTTGTGGATCGGAGTGGCCTCCATGTGTAGGAGGATTAATGCACTTAATACATTAAAAGGTTTGACAGTATTTGACTTTTCAATGTACTAGATACATGTACATGTACATGTATACCTTGGCAAGTATATCAACATTTTGACTGATTTTGACGCCTGACGTAGTAGTAGGAGGGTTAATCATGCCAGTCTGAAAACAACATGTCACTTGTCATGAAAACTCACTGGGAAAGCACAGAGTTGGCAGAGAGGCAATCATTTCCTGATTGTGTGGAAAAGCCGCAGGACGGGGCTTGATTGACAACCGCCGCGACGTCCCTCGCTTCAACGGGGGCACCTTTCGCAGCCCTTTTGTACATGACTTGACGGCAACGGGCGGGTAGAAGGGGTCAAAGGGTATCGTGGAGGTTGGGAAGTAAGCATCCTGGTTGTTGATGACGGCGAGAATCTGCGGGTCCAGGGGAAGACTGAAAAAACTAGACCAGCTGGTTGCCTCGGAAACCTGGGAAGTAAAAATCAAGAAATATTTCACCAGCTAATACCGATTACTATTGCATGTCACAAGATTTGGGAATAAACAGCAGTTTTGCTTAATAATGAATTATGGAATTGATAGAGTTTCAGATACATACATGTATGTATTTAATAGGGTTGTTCACTGACAATCTTGAAAAAAAAATTACTTTTCATTGTATCAGAAGAACTGTTTTTTATTTATTTATTTATTTATTTATTTTTCATAAATTTAAACAAAGAAATGTCCCCTTAAGTGGGTGCAGCTGGGCCTGACCACAAAACACATTCTTAGAGATGTCTTGGCTAGATTCTATATAATCTCACAATGTACCTGAGCATGCCTTGCACATCGGACTCCAGTGTCTTGGTCCAGACCAACTAGTATACACATTTCAATGAGAGAGTTGGGTAGCTTCGTCAACAGCGTATCAGTCATACTCATCCTGTACATACAAGAACCAAATGGGGGTTATAGGACCATGGAAATAAGATATGTAACCCCCATCGATGGATCAAGTAAAAAGCAGGCCTGGGGCCGATTTCACAAAGAGCTAAGATTGATCTTAACTGTGTATCAATCTTAATTGCTTAGCAAAGTGTGATGTCACAATACAAATCACTATGGTAATACTAACAACTCATCTTAAGATGAATCTTAGTGCTTTGTGAAATCGAGCCCTGGACCTTAACTCTTTCTGGACGGCGCGCCCTTTTAGAAGCCCATTCGCGCGTCGTACGCGAACGGCGCGCCACTTTAGAAGCCCGACGTCATCACCTGACAACATCGTTGTGTTTTGACTTGTTTTGACAACAGAATATGCAAATAACCAATAAGAATTCGAGGTCATGTACCTTCAATGCAAATTAGCTAATAAATATTGATTATTGATGATGTTTATGACTACGAGAACTGACGAAACATTCCGATCCGAGCTCAGACTGTGTCAGGTTTTTGTTTACGTTACTTACATATGACCCTATGCGGTTTACCACACACGTTGATTTACAAAATGGCGGCCTCCATGGAACTCGCAACAAGATGCTAAACACACACTATTTTCATGGAATTATGAAATGGGAAGTACTGATGGAGGTGATTATGCTGATGATGTTGACTTTGAACACCCTGACAGTGATGGAAGTTTTGATTTTTAGGGAAAAAACGACCGTAAAAGCTGTTAATCTGAGGTCATATGTACCAAGTACAATAGCGATATAGCGATACGGTATGTTGTATCAATGTTGTAAATTATGATTTTTGTTACATGAACAGTGGGTTTCAAACCATTATGGGTAATATTATTATGCCCTGACATATTCTAACATAAATAAACCACCTTTGTTTATCATACAATGCATATTTCCAATACCTTGTTGATTTATTGATATTTATTCTACGGAAAGATAAACATAAATTTACATTTGGATGGCTGCAATGCATTATGGGTATTCCCAACATGACCCCCATCTCAATATTCACACTCAGAAAGTCATAACCTTATTATTAATAATTTCCACACTTGACCTTGATTGTTTACATTATTGCATAACAGAAAACAACATACAGTATGTTGTATCAAGGTTGTAATTTATGATTTTTTTTTATACATGTATATAAAGGATGTTACTATGCATTATGGGTAATATTATTATGCCCTGATGTATTCTGACATAAACAAACCTTATTTGTTTGTGGTACAATGCATATTTACAGACTTTCAATCAATAACTTGGTAGATTTAACGACTATTCCCTAGGGAGCGATAAACTATTATTTATATTTGTATGGCCGTAATGCATCCTGTGTAATCCCAAGATGATCCTCATCTCAATATTCACACTCAGTAAGTCATAACCTTTATTTTGATACCTTACTCTCTTCAATTGGAAAAATAAATAAATAATTATTAATAATTTCCACACTTGACCTTGATTGTTTACAGTATCAAATTACAATAATGTAAACAATTCCGTTCATACACGTGCAATAATTCTGGCTAGAAAGAGTTAAGGATTGAGAGGTCACGGCCACTTTGGCCTTGGCTGCCTCAAAATTTCAAGGCCAACCAGAGGAGCATTACAGCCAACTCGGAGGGGCACCACGGCAATGGTGGCCATGGTTAAGATCGAGGCCTGAATAAGGGAATAATAGTTTGTCGTGCGGTCTTTATTGCAGGTTAATGACCGGTTTTGGGCGTGGTCCACACCCAAAACAGGTCGTTATCCTGCGGTAAAGACCAAGCGTCAACTGTTGTGCCCAATCATAAATGCCCGTATCGATTTAGTTTTTCAAAATGTGAACAAATTGTAATTTTTGTTGAATAAAGCCAAATAGAAATGGGCAAATTTAAAAGAACATGAGTCAGCGTGATGCAAAATAATCTTCTGTCACTCTGATTGGTTCAAATTGACAACCAGTGCCAACCAGTGAAATATGTTATTGGAACCAGACCAAATTTCCCATACACAAAGTATGGTGGCTGAGAGAGGCCGCACAAATTGGGCAAACGTTAATACCCCTTTGTGAAAAAGGTAGTTTAAAACACAGCATGACAGAATTCCAAACTATCCAGCAATTTTGGCTGCAGTTGGACATCGTTTCATAGCAAAAAACAGAAAACTAAAAATGCTGATGTGCGGGTCTGAAGCGACGTGCGCGGAGACCAGAAACCGGGGCCTTTTTTTTGGCCTAAGACAGAACTTGTGATATTATTTATGAAGATTTATCAAAAATGACAAGAATTCTTACCTGTGTCTGAGTCTGGGTCTTGCTCTTGATTTTCCCTCTCCTTTTGATGAAACTGACAAGGGTGAACTCTCTGAGGTGGTTCTGCCGAGCTGTGGAAAGGTTGACGCGCCCCCGGGAAAGTTAAACACGTCCCTGAGCTCCTCCTCGTAAACACTGCAGCTTTGCGTCAGCCAGTCGGAGTCATCGCTGGCGTGTAATGGCTCGTTGGACCTGCTGATAGCATGCTCTGCCAAACACCCATCTGATAAGGTGCCATCGGTCGGATGAGTGACCTTCAAATAGCGCACCGATCGGGACATTGTGCCAACAGTTTGAGGAGTCACAAAAGGTGGGCAAAAGTCAATAAAAACCACACGTGGTAGGGATGCTTTGCGGCTTCATTCCGGCTGTTTGTAAATAAAGAAATTTGTTTACTTTTAGTACAGAGTTCAGTTAAAAGGGATTGTTCACCATTGGTAATGTCTAGAAATGCATCTATATTTGTGACTGGCTCTGGCAAAACCCTAAACTCGGACCCAACTTTTCGGAGTGACCTCCTAAAGTTATCGTGAAAATTAACAATGTTCCCAAGAACGTTTCAGGATTTTTATTTTTCCATCAAAATCTAGAGAAAATGCTCTAACTCTATATGGTGACATGAAAATCTCACACTGGTCCCTATGGGGTCAGTTTTTGACCTTTTTATGGCTGTTACGCATTATGGTAAATGCCGAGACATTTCGGGTTTTGCCAGAGCGGGTCACATTTTATAAGAATGAAGAGATATATTCATTAAACCAACCTGTGAAAGTTTAGTTTTATATGGCCTTGCTTCCTTAAAGGGACAGTGTCGTCACGATCAGAGCTGACTTTCAACAGGGCATGGAATCGGTGTCCTAGTTTAAGATGAACACAGTGACTGAAAATTACTGGCTCATTTATGCAGCACCAACGGTAATATGGCCTTATCATGTGGGCTATTATTTTCAGTCACTGAGTTAATCTAAAACTAGCACACTGATTCCATGCCATGTTGATCGTGATGATAATGTTTATGGATTGAAATGTGGAAGTGAAGAATTTGTATTCACATTTTCTCGGAAATGACAACATGGCAGACATAATAACTTCTCAGGATGTTTGGTAACCAGGTAAGTTTTTTCATCTTGATAATAATTCGTTAACACTATAACCCCCTAAAATTTATCGTATCCCGGAGTGGTTGGTCTTGCATGCTCAGAATTCGATTCTGAACCTTTCTTTCAGAACCCTAAACCCCTAGGTATTCTGGCTAGGAACCTTTCTTAACCCTAAACCCCTAGGTATTCTGGCTAGGAACCTTCCTGAATCCTCCAAAATCCATCAGTGCACATTTGGAAACATGCCCTTATCTTTAAAATGCACCGTGCATTTTCGTTGATCTTTCATATTTTCAGTACTTATGGCACTGTACTTATTGCCAGGTACATGTAGTAATATTGCCCCATTTGAAGAGGTGAAAGTACCAGTTTCCAACAGTGCTGAATTTTCCCCAAAAAAGTGCCCCTGGTAGGATTTTGCAGGATATGGGGTGGTTAGGGTTAATTTGCTTCAGGTTATTATCAATGGTGAACCAGCACTGAACACTTCCTTTATGGAAGTTATTGACAGAACACAGTAGTACTGTTTATTCAGTAGAGATTTTGTTGCAGAATTTTATCAATCCAGAAACCACAAAAACTGAATTAGAAGTGGAAAACTATATGACATAAAACACAATAAAGGGGGCCACTTTCCTACCGTCACGTTAGCAGTTTTTCTAACTAATGGTTGTAATTTTTTTTTAAATATCTGAAACCACCCAAAAAGAATTTCAACATTTGAATAGACATGCATGCTTATCATAAAGATAATTTGAGTTGATTATTACTATTATTTTTTTAATTACCCTAAAATTTCCATCAACAAATGGACGGAAAAGTGAGGTAACTTTTTCCGTCCAATTTTTATGGAAATTTGAGGGTAAAAAAAAAATAAAAATAAATAAATAAATAAAAATAAATAAATCAACTCAAATTAGTTGTAGTATAAGCCTGCATGTCCATTCACATGTTGAAACACTTTTTGGTCGGTTTCAGGTACTTAAAAAAATAAATAACAACCATTGGAAAAACTGCTAACGTGACGGATGCAAAAGTGGCCCCCTTTATTGTGTTTTATGTCATATAAACAGGACATATCTTTGGACAACATACATGTAGGTGTAACCCCAATGTTATGGCACTGCATTCAGTGATATACAGGCACCATTTTATGGTTACAGGGTTAGTGGAGAATTTGTGCACTTTATTGTGTAAGCGGTGAATGTTTAGTTACACAAAGTACATGTGTATGCATGAACACTTACTAGTATGTAAGCAGAAAATCCTTGCTTACATTACCATGTTTATGCTAAGCACTACATTTGGACAGATAACCTGAAAACATGGACTGAAGGAAGACTGACTATCCTAGGAAATTACGCAATCAATCGGCAATAGCCGTCTCTGGCAGCTAGGGTTTCCTGAACTGAACTGATAAACATGCCTTGCATAAAATGACGAAGCATATTATTCAGGTAGTTGTACATTTAAATAAAGATTGCTGATACTTAGGCTTAATTCTAATCACAAAAAATAGATTTATTTCTCTTGAATCCTTTTTGGTTGAGAATTGATAGGTGGCCACTCAATAATTGTTTACGAGAAGTTTCTCATATCATTTCATTATTAAAATTATTATTATTTTTTTTTTTAATTAGCATCTAGTCCTGCCTCACAATTGCTATCATCAGCTAGTCTGTCTGTGTGATTGTACGGTCTGGTGGATACATTGCTTGCACCATCCAACTGCTGATTTTTAGGTGTTCGTTTATGGGCAATCAATTTCATGGTAAGAGTTTTTCAATGTGCCCTTGACAAAAGGTTTTCAGGCACTGGAGTTAATTTAAATACAAAATCAATTAATTTTGATTTTGAGACAATAGATCCAGATCTTCTTTTAACTTATGTATTTTATTTATTTTTTTAAATATTATTTTATCAACTTAATTAAATTTAATTTTGCAAATGGAATAATGTGTATAGTTTTAAAACAAAAAAACATCAACAACTTCCAACAATGATTGTTTAATAACCAATGTGGCAGAAAAAGCGTCTAGAACAACAAAATGGTTAGTAACTTTTCCAAAATTGTTGGGTATTTATTTTTAAATATTGGTTTTGGTTAGCCGGTTAGCAAAGTTCTAAATGGTTAGTGCAGGTTTTTTCATTTTAATTTATGCAATAACAAAATGATATGTTTCGTTATATTTTTAGTCTTTGATATTTATATAAAAAGAGCAAAAATAAATAAATAAATAAAAAGATTAAGGCCTAAACATTTTATTATTGTGGTGTTTGTAAAAGTAAGTTTTTTCTTCATTCATAAAGTGACTAGTGAGTTTTCCAAAAAATGTTTCATGACATAATCACAGATCAAAACGCCCCCATCTCAGAAATTGAACCAAACTATTAATGTTATTTTGTCATGACCATTGGATAGATTTCCATCGTAACAAATTTATATTGTTCTTATTGGCTATTCGATTGCTCATGAATATATGTTCACCATGTTACATTTCATTGTTATACCTTGTCTGTACGAACGTAGGCGCTCTGTAAACTATGAAAATGGACTGTATAATAATCTGTAAATTTATTTGTACAGTCAACATAGTTGCGGAGTTCAAAGAACCTTAAAGCTTAACAAGTAATCAGACCTTAACAAATAGTTCCAGGTAACGTTGTGACGTCATGGTGAGGTCATCTAATGAATTATTACATAATTAATTATAATAAAACAATATATTTTATATCTTGTGAACCACAATAGATAATTTCTTGATTTCTTCATAATCATACAGAACATGGAGGACACTACATTTGATACAAAGACATGACCTTATTGACTGTTACTTCCGGTCAAAACTGGAAGTTTTAAAAAAGTGGCAGGTTTAAAACAAGTGACCTTTTGCTATCTTGAGAAAACAGACAGAATTTTAACAAATTTGGCACAATTGACACCCATATTATGAGGAAAAATTTTGTGAAGTATGAATGACGTCACATGATTGAACCTGAACTTACGGATAAAATAATTTAAAATTATATGAGATGATTGAACCGGAAGTTAATGTAATCAGTATAACACGATATGTGGTATTTTAATTATATATTATGAAAACTCATATCTCCTGAAGTAACTCTTGTCTCTTAACAACTTTAGGTGATCAATGACGTCATCACGTATATATGATGCACACTCGAACACCCTAAGTTTGTTTTTAACAAACTCAATACCTCTAGATTTTTTTAATATTCTCTGGTATCATCTACATAAAGCAACAGGAACAAACAAAAATATTCAAGGAATTCAGGAAAAAATAAAATTCTGAATGGAGAAAAGGCCAACGTTTTCACTCCAGTAAGAGAATGCCCTCTGTAGGGTAAAATTAAATAAAGAATGCCCTCAATATAGTTTTCACGAAACAGATACAGTACTACGGTTTCGTCCGTCATGAACCACCATTTGGTTGTGCATGCAATAATAATGTCTACGATAGGCATGTTTGAAAAATGTAACGTGAGTAACCAGCAATTTTCTCTGTAACAAATTTCTGAAATTATTTTTTTGTGCTGTGTACGGTCTGGGTATAATGCAACGTCTGTGAAAAAACTGCTGAGTGAAATATATTAGTAAGGAAATTATGGCATTAAGAGCGGGCCCAATACCTCAAAAATGTAATGTGAGTAACCATGGAATTACCCATAAAACCCCAGTACTGCCACTGTGCAATATATTGTAATTATCACTGTAATTCAGCCTTTTTGGCTGCGATAGTGAAACAATAAATCAATAATAATAATAATAATAATAATAATAATAATAATAATAATAATAATAATAATAATAATAATAATAATAATAATAATAATAATAATAATAATAATAATAATAATAATAATAATAATAATAATAATAATAATAATAATAATAATAATAATAATAATAATAATAATAATAATTGTAATAAACTTACCATATAAATTGTTCAGAGTTATAAGATCCAGACAACACTATACCCTCCTTGACCTTGTCACTCAATAAACCTGGCTTGGATGAAGTCAAGGTACATACATGTATAAAAATAATAATGATATTATTTCCTTTACTTTGACC
Source organism: Zoroaster sp. YZ-2022 (assembly GCA_029582265.1). Classification (NCBI taxonomy): domain Eukaryota; kingdom Metazoa; phylum Echinodermata; class Asteroidea; order Forcipulatida; family Zoroasteridae; genus Zoroaster; species Zoroaster sp. YZ-2022. Next base: position 33,750,345 of record CM055826.1, on the reverse strand, counting down.
TTAATCTGCCATGCACTTCCTAAAGGAAGTGTGACTCTGCTAATGTCATGAATTATACAGAACTACTGAACAGAGGAATACGGAAGGGGGGGGTCTACATGTAGTGGAGTGATCAGTGAGGTCTTGTATTCATTTAGTTCAAAGTCATGTGAGTCTTTCTTGTACGAGTCATTCTGTTGCCTGAATTTATACTCCTAATATCATCCATTTGAATGGTTTGCTGAAATACAATTTTTTGTTTGTGGGATGTGGGTAACTGAATGGAAGAGCACTAACCATTTATAAATTTGCTAACCGGCTTACCGAAACCAATATTTAAAAAAATAAAATAAAATAAAGAATTTTGTTGTTCCGCATTGGTTGTTATTGAAACAATCATTATGGGAAGTTTATTAACCCTAACCTTCCCAAATTTTCCAAAATCCTCTTTGCTAAAGTGAAAGATTTTGAAGGATTGAGGTTACATGCTACATGCTCTTTGCTAACAAATTTCTAACAAATCCTCCAAAATCCTTCACTTTAGCAAAGAGCATGTAGCATGTAACCTCAATCCTTCAAAATCACGCTTTAGCAAAGAGGATTTTGGAGGATTTGGGAAGGTTAGGGTTAATGTAGGCTTGTCATTGCTGAAGAAAAAACAACCACAAAATAAATATTACAGACAAGGTATTAACCAGGATTTAGAAATAGGGTGTCCAATATAACCAATAATGTAATCTTACCTTGCCAGTAAGGTCGAGACCATATGGATGATGATGGACATATGCTTCAAATTATTCCTGGGTATTTATTTCATGAAAAATCTGGCATTTTTGGTATACGATGACTTCCTGTCAGTCATATCTTGTCAACTCACCATTAGTGACCAACACGGTCATTATATATATGCGCAGTGGCAACTATAATAGGATCCTTCTATTTTCTGAAGGGAAGAATTTTTTAGAAGGGAAATAAAGTCCAAAGATTTTAAAGATAGTTTTCGCTTTCTGTACCCCAAAAATCAATAGTTAAAATCATTTTTTAACTGGTTAGTGGTTGCAAAAAAATTCCCCAAAAACCCTTAAAAAGTGGCGGTTGGATACGACATTCTTTCCTCTAAATTTGCTGGAAATTTCAAAACAGGGTGTCCAAGTTATTCACTTACATGTAAAAGACAGATGAAACAGCGTGTCCAAAAAGTGTCTCAGATAAAATTCGCTTACCAGATAAAATTCGCTTACCAGATAAAAATGGCTTACCAGATAAAAATTGCTTACTCAGATAAAATTCGCTTAGCAGAAGAGTTTGCTTAGCAGACTTCTTTGGTTACCAGCCAAACCTCCATACCAAATGTGTGCATTTTGGCTGGTAGTCTGTTTTATATTGCTTAGAAAAAATATTTGTTTAGCAAAATTCTCTGCTTAGCAGCTCTGTGAAATTGGACCCTGATCAAAAAATAAATTATAAAAAATAATACAGAAATAAAAAGAAAAAAATAGACTGGTAATAAAAGTAAAACATAGACACTAACAAAAACAAACTAACAAGATTGGATTGGAAAGAATGCAGTCACTAATAATTTGTCTTTAAAAAAATGTTCAGTTTAAATGAGATTTTTTGGAAGAATAAAAAAATAATTAAAAAGTCCTTAACCCTCCTACTATTGTTGCACTTTAGTGGGAAGTTGCTACACAAGTCAAAACCAGTCAACTGCCTGTTTTGACTGTTGACCCAAATGTGCACACATGGGCATTTTGGACTGGTTTTTTACTGTCATTTTGACCACCCTGAACAATACCAGACAATGCTTTTACCAGTCAAAAAACAGTCGACTCATTTTGACCTGTAAATGTACTTACTACACGTAAGGTTTGACAGTGTTCGACCTGTGCACTACATGTACATGTAGGTATACCTTGGCAAGTACTGTATATCAACATTTTGACTGATTTTGACCGTTGTAGTAGTACAATGTAGGAGGGTTAATACAGTATAACATGTTACTGATGTTTTTTCACTGTATAATCAGATACAAATCTATTATTATTTATTCCACTAACATTGCTTATTAATTTTTATGAATAAGTAACATTACGAAACATAAACAAGGGTATATTTACATGATGTATAAATTATACCCGTATACACATACATACACGTGTGTCTGTAGACATATTCCACATGGTGAGCTGATGGCTGTGTGGGCAGTATTAGCCAGGTAAGGATTTGGAGTAAGCTTTGGCAATATCGATTTTTTTCATACACGATATATCAGCAAACATATATCACGATTTTCGATAATATCGCGAATTCGCGATTATTTTTTCATTCATGCATAAGAGATTGCTTTAGAGCCGATAACCACAGGTGTACCCCTCTAATTCACAATAAATCGCAAATTCGTTTGCAGAGCTGTGTATGAAAAGACTGCTCTAATTTTGTTTTCATGGAATTTCTGACTTGACTCACAATTACGATTTTTTAATCGCAATATATACATAACAGCAAAAGAAACGTCACCCCTAAAAATATTTATTATTTTCATTTTATAATTAATATAATTTGTTTAATGAAGAATATTATGAGTATGGAGTGTAACACGAACACAATGTGGCAAATTTGGTTGACCTGACAGCCAACCATCCCACAACATTGTATATTTATTATGTTTAATAATATAATTACTTAACAAAATTTAGGGGGTGACGTTTCTTTTGCTGTTATGTATATTTTTTTTTAATCGCGATTTGCCGATATCTCGATAACTTAAAAAGGTTCTCGATATCATAATCGAATAAAAAAAGGTATCGCAATATTCGATATTATCGTCTTATCGCCCAAGCTTAATTCTTGGAAAAACACGGTGTCCAAAAGTTTAACTTACATGTACAATACTTTTGCATGTGTATTGCAAATAAAACTGGGTGTCCGTTTAGTAAACGGGGCGTCTGTCTCTGTGCGTCGTGATTTGAAAAATTTGCATAGTAGCAAATTTATAGTGTTCTTATTGGCTGTTCATTATGTTGCATATTCAGTTTTATACCTTGCTTGTATGTAGGCGCTCTGTAAGCTATGAAAATGGATGAATAACTTGTATTTAAGGCCATGAGAATGAAAGTCATAGATTTGCGTCCACCGCCCGCATGTCCCGAAAGCTACCGCCTAAATTTTTCATTATTTGCCAAAAAAATCATTATTTGCACAAAAACGGTATTTCCACCAAACAAATTTAGTTCCAAGTCATCCACATCAGTAAAACGAAGTTTTTACCAAATTTCCACCAGTAGGCCTATGTGCGCTATAATCATTAGCACATGTTCTCTTACAGTCTTAGTCCCGCGTACATGTATGTCGTTCACAAAAAAGGTCGCATCGTGCTAAAACTGTACGGTAAACTCCGTCCGATCCGCACCTGCAACTGTACCGCCTTCACATGCACAACACGTTCGCTGTTGAGCCTTTGTATCTTATGCCTGTGTGTGCAGCCCACACGTATAATGGATGCACGTACGTACACAGGCGACCATACGTACGGCGACGCATCAAATTAGAAGAAACATCTTGTGATTGCGCTGTTATTAATGATCAATGGAAATAATGAATAATGAATAATGAAAAAAAGCCTCATGTGTTTTCGAAATTTCCCGGATGCAAATCTATGACTTTCATTCTCTTGGCCTAATGCATTGAATGTGCCGAACTGAGGTATATTGCGGGCCATATGGGTGCTAAACAATTCATCCAGATCGGGGGGTTGGGTTCGACATTCTTTCCCTTCCCACAAGCAGTGGCTGTATGTGCTCTTCCCACATACTCTACAATTACAAAGTCAAAGGTGGATGACCTTGAACTTGAACTTCCTGACTTTCAAGTTGGCCAAAGTTGCTCACATTCACAATGACAATGATGCTGTTACACTACAGCAGCAGCTGTATACTCCCCAGGGTAGGCAGATTCACGCAAGCCGCCGCTGGCGGCGCACTTCAAAAGCTAACTTTAGACATCGCGATTGTGACCGACTCACTCACATCCGGGTTCTCGCGAAAACGTTCCCCCTGGCTAGCTGTTTATATGTCGTCGCAGCTCGCGTTGTCGCTGTGCGGATTAATCGTTAATCTGTAGACGCCATCTTAGATTCATTCATAAATTTTGCTTCGTTTCAATGCAAAATATCCGAACTCGGACGTTAGAAATATCGCCGTGTTTACGACCCGTTTTTCATCATTGTGCATGACGGAAATTCATCATCAATTTAGAGGTATTGGATGGTCTTCACGAAACTTGAAACCACGAAAAAAGGATACACCGTATCGTGGTGCCAACTGTAACGTTGGTGGAAAAACAGTGCAACTCGCGGAAAATGATCCGACAGCAAATTAAAAAATCACCTCTATCGGCGATTTGACTCGGTGAATCGGGGTCACGCACGCTTAATCGGGGTGTCACGCACGGGTGGATTTTGGTATTCAATGAGATTTTTTTGTTATAAAAGGGGTACATGCTATCATGGAGGTAGAATTACCTCCATGATGCTATATAGACACTTTGTTAGTACTACAAGGATACGTTGCAGGCAAATGCGGTCACAACTTTTCAAATGAAACTGGCCTCCAAAATGACCAAATATTTAAATCAACAAAAAATCGTAACTTTGCACAGGGTTAACCTATCAGTATCATGACCATTGACCCCTCATTTTCTTTCTAATTTTTTGCTCTATCCAGTGATATGACATTTAAAAGAATTGAAGCAACTTCAAATTTTCATGAAACTGCCTACCCAGGGAGCTGAGATGGTTTCAGGAATGATTTATGAGCCTGATGAGCAGGGGTAATAATATAATGCGCCTTGAGCACCAGTTTGGTGGATAAGTGCGCTATAAGTATAATATAGGCCTAAGTCTACATTATTATTCAGCATGAACACATTCAACAAACATTAAACAACAGACTAGTAAAAATGTTTACCGTGTTTGCCTTTGATCTCGTTCTTTACACCAATCAAACAATAACAAACTCCCACAACAAAACAAAACGATACTCCAAAAGGCGTACTTTGTACTGTACTTACATTGGAATTTCTTACAGAGATCATCAGAACACCATATCGTGGCACTTCTTGAAGCAAGGACAGGTTGTAATTACACTCGGTGTTTGCAACGCTCTGTTGACATTTCTGTGCATACTCTGTGCACAAAGTGTTTTGTAGTCAGTGGTACCAGACAACAAAACAGCTGACTTACTCTTAGACTTGTATCAGTCGATCTAGTTTTGGGTAAACTAGTGGGAAACTCCACTGATCTCTATTATTAGGCCAAAAAAAAAAGATGTTGAGTTGCCCTCCACCGACCGACCCAAAAGTGCTGAAATCTCGGGTCGGGTTTTTTTTTTTTTTTTTTTTTCCCCGTCATTCATAGGCCTATTTATGAATGAAACTTACCAATTTTCTTTCTATAAAACATACTACGTTTGATACGGAAGCCCAATCGTGCCAGATTTTTGTGAGGTAATTTTTTTTTATTGCGTTATAACGTAATACAATTGCGTTAAAACGCAATACAATTGCGTTAAAACGCAATACAATTGCGTTACAATGCAATATAATTGCGTTAAAACGCAATGCCATTGCGTTTTAACGCAATACAATTGCGTTAAAACGCAATACAATTGCGTTAAAACGCAATGCCATTGCGTTTTAACGCAATGCGCAATACTTTTTAGAACGCCCTCTATTGTGTTACGCGCCTTGGAGAATGTACAATGTACATTCTCCATGGCGCTCCACACAATATAGAGGGCGTTCTATAAAGTATTGAGCATTGCGTTATAACGCAATTGTATTGCGTTTTAATGCAATTGTATTGCGTTATAACGCAATTGTATTGCGTTATAACGCAATAAAAAAAAAATTACCTCACAAAAATCTTGCACGATTGGGCTTCCGTAGTTTGATTTGTGAAATTTTCAACTTTTTTTTACCGGTAAATTTACCGGTACCCAAGACTCAATCTACATGTTTTCAAATCGAATGGCCCCGGCCCTCACATGGTGCACTGCCTTCGCACACACTGTGTGCCAACGATTGCGACTCAAATCTACACGTTTTCCAATCGAATGGTCCCCTCACATGTTTTCCACTGGCTTCGCGCACTGTTTTGTATGTCAACGATTGCGACTCAATCTACACGTTTTCAAATCGAATGGCCACTCACATGTTGCATGTTGAGCATTGCACGCAATATGGATGAATTTGCTGTGTCAATCACAGCGAAAAGTACAACAAAACTGCTTGGGATACTTTTATTCTGAAGCAAAATTCCTTGCTGATAGGTATACAAATGAAAAACATGGTATGTGGTTTCAGTTCCAATGCATTTCAATCTTAAAATGACAGTCAAGGAGAAAAAAAAAAAAAAAAAAAAAAAAATCCCGACCGACCGACCCCTTCAAATATTTTCACTGGAGGGCAACTAAACAATTTTTTTTATTTGGCCTTGTATAGTACAATAGAAATCAGTGGGAAACACCCACATTATAACAATGGCTGATCAGATTTCTTTTCTGCAGCAAATAATTTCCACTGTACACACTCACCTATGCTCCTTAATGCATTTATTATCTAGAAGAAAAAAAAGAATTTTGGACTTTGTTTTCTTTAGGCCTAAACAAAAAAAATCCCCCTCAACCTGAATTACAATTATACAGAATGGCTTTGCCTCTGGATTGATTTTGTAATACAAAAAAACAAAAAAACAACAAAAAACAACAACAACAAAAAGAAAAGAAAAAACAAGTTCTTTTTCGTTTTTTGAGATAAGAACATATCAAAGTAATTTGAGGGCGCTCTTTTCATCTCGTAAAGTTTCAGATTCGTGCAATTTCTGACATAACACCAGCTATCTCGAGCATATTTTGCGAATTTCTGAGTTTTTATAATTATGACAGAACACTATATGTCAAACATAACAACCTTGTTGAAAATTGTTTGTTTTAAGCCAAAACACTATCTACATTAAATTACAGCAATTTCGTAATATTAACCAGTGCGTAAATCGAGCTCACGGCGAGAGGTCCGGGGCCCACTTAAGGGCCCCAAGAAAAGTTTGCATTCAGGGGTTCTGTGTGAGCATTTCTGAGCTCATTCAGCTTATAAAATGTGATTTTATCGAGTCCATTTTGGAAAACAATTTCTTAATCTTAACCACTGAGCAAAGCGAGTTCGGGGTTCTCCAAAGGTGTTATCTAATCTGGTAGAGCAGGTTGTAATGAATTATGACGTTTTGGCTTTATTTGAATATTTTCCCTAAGTTAACATTTACATGGCAGAACACTGCATCTTTAACACAAGATGCATTGTTTTAATAACAAAAACACACAGGTAATGCTACCAACACAACATGCATTGTTTGCCGTTTATTTTGCGTGTGTTTAAATTCTCAACACCATTTTTACAGTGTAGTTACTAAGACGTTGTGTGTTCATGAACAAAATATGAAAATACACTATATTTTGTTGTGCTTATTATTCCAATTCGGTATTTAGGAAATAGATTTCTCTCGTGTTACTCGTTTTGCTAAACAAGCAGGTGAACACCCTCACTATCTTCGTCTCCCCAAAATCAAGAGTAAGTTCCATTTGGATAGCTTCTTCCCTAGGACAGCATTACAATGGAACGACCTTCCTGCTGATTGTTTTCCACCAACTTACGATCTAATTAAGTTTAAGAAAAATATCCAAAAAATGCAATCTTGCTTAAATGGTGGATGTTATCGCAAATGTAACCCCTTACACTCTAGTGGCTTTTTGGCCTTGTTTGGGGTGACTGACAGTAAATAAAAAAAAACTTAATTCAAAGTGGAAGTTATTTAACTTTCTTAAAATGTACAGCACTTCAGAATTGTTCGTGTTATTTTAACATCTTAGTGATTGCAGGGTATAATCTTTGCAACCAATGAACTAGCCCATGAAATTGGACTAAACTCATCGATGCTGTTGTTACATGAATAAATACTTGTTACAGAAGTTCTTTTCGAAGTGTTGTCAAGTTAATGAAAGGTTTGATTTATTGTAGCAGGTCTCTTAATAAATAGTGCAGAATCTATGTATGAGGTGTTATAAAACAAATTTTGACTGTTTTATTCACTCGTGGTATACAGTAAAACTAGCCTCCCTTGGAGATCCCCGGAGCGTTATTTGTTATAGAAATTCTGTGAATTTTCCAGTTTTACGTGTGGTTTATTCGATTCAGAGTTTCCATCCATGTTCACCATAATGCGTAATTTCTGACTTTGGCCCAAATCTAGATTTGTGTATTGTTTGTTTGCCTCTAAAGACCTATCTTATTGACATGCAGGCAGAGATGTGTTTTCTGAACATTGACGTATATGTTTGAAAGAACATAAGCTTGTTGCTTTGTCCTCCACGGGTTATTATCTTCCACGGGTTAAATGATGTACCGCATTCATAAGCGCCAAAATAATAATTTATTGGCAGTGTCGACTCCTCGTATGTCAAAGAGGGCGCTGTCACCAACTACCATCGTCTCTACGTAGGCCTATTTATTTCTTGGACAATCCCACGAAGTCCGTCAGACCATGGAGGTAGACTACCTCCATGGTCAAACAAACTCGCACCCAGGGGTTTGGATTAAAATCTGTAAATTGAAACAATCGGGATTGTTTAACGCATACATAATGTCTTCCCCTTTAATAATGTCTTCCCCTTTAATAATGTCTTCCCCTTTTATGTCATTTTCGCGGGCTTAACGGCCTTATAACCGTACGTCATTGTTATGAGATGTGCCTACGCCTTGCTAAAGTAGTACAACATTATCAGTAAAACAAACATTCAGTAAATTCTAAGTATGTGTCAAGCTTTATAGCAGTTCATTTAAAAGAGTAGTTAAGTCTTAATTTACACTTAAAATGCCAATCTAGCATGTAATTTTAATAGCGGAACAATTACATCTAAAGTAATGTGGTTTGGCTAAACGTCAGCCTCTCGCTTGCTTGTCCGTGGTTGGCAATACGTACTTTTCTGCAGCTCAGGAAAAACTGAAAAACTTTTCACTTATATTCCACCTTCGATAGACATTTTCAAGTTAAGCATCGGTGACTATAAAGATCATACATTTTTGCTGAGTTTTGTTTAAATATTAATCACCTTTTTAGATATTTACATTGTATTAGGTCCTTGAAACTGAACAACAAGTTTCAGATTGTAATGGCGACTGTGTTTACAATGTGAAGTTTTAACGTGTGTTGTATGTTGCATCATAGATGGTTGCATTGAGTATTGTTTTATACGTGCACAGGACTGGTTGTGTACACATGACATGTGCCTGCATGTATGTATTATATTATGTAGACCAATGTACTCGTAATTTGTCTTTTTTGTGTGTTTTGTGGTAAACTACATGTAGAATTATTGGTTAGTGTGCTTTATTTTGCATTATAGTTCTGTGTGTATACTACATGGTTCTATTTTCCCAAGTAATTACAGACCAGTGTTGGGGGTAAACATGTATTTATCATAACTTCATTATGATCCAAGGGATCGCCTCAGAAGAGGTTTCAGTTCTGGAGTTAACAATAGACCTTATGCATATGACGTCGCAAACGGAAGGTCGCCCTCTATCAGATCAGAGGCTAGAGAAGGTCACTTCATTGGTTCATGTATGCGCGCTGTGCGTGCGTATACGCGCAGCGCGCATACATGAACCAATGAGTGACCTTCTCTAGCCTCTGATAGAGGGCGATATTCAGTTTGTGACATCATATGCATAAGGTCTATACCAACAAACCTCTGTCCAAGGCATGCTCCTAGACATGAGGAATCAGACAATGCATCCCCTTCCCCAAACAAGGTCCCAAGGTTCTGCTAAGTTCCGCAGTAGCAGATCCAGGATCTGGTTTGTTGGGAGGATACGCAAGCTCCTCATCAAAGGCATGTTGCCAAAAATTGCCAAACAATTCACATGTGGAATGTGTGAGAACTCTTTTTACAGGCTAGGCCTGTGTGGCTAACGTTTCACTCGTATATACAAACGGTAAAATAAAAAGTCAAGTCTGTCCCGGGCCATGTTGACTCATCATGTGACATAATATATATTTATTATTATTATTATTATTATTATTATTATTATTATTATTATTATTATTATTATTATTATTATTATTATTATTATTATTATTATTATTATTATTATTATTATTATTATTATTATTATTATTATTATTATTATTATTATTATTATTATTATTATTATTTATTCGGCATGTCATCAAAACAAACAACAATACAACCAAGAACAGTTAACCAGTGGCTCATGCCTGGAGTTAAAAAAGTTTACTTAAAAACTATGACCCGAAGGCCTTCAACTCCAATGCCACTGGCTTACAAATATAAAAATATATAATTAGATTTCTATTGTACAAAAATATGATAAACATTTAAAATAGTAAATGTACTATAATTAAAATTACACTTATTGCACGGTAACATACAACATTAAAAAGGGAAAGGAAACACACGTTACACATATGTAAAAATAAAACAATTTAGAACACCAAGAACAACGAAGTAACACCCCCCCCCAAAAAAAATTACACCCAGCACCCCCACACACAAACACACACCCAATACACTATTTAAAACAACATTTCACTACATTACAACATTTCGCTACATTAAAAAGCCACCCACCAGCCGAAACCCACACAAAACACCGACAATCCAATTCATTGTGGATAGCAGACATGACACCTCAGCGAATTGGCCCACCCTCGAAACGAAAGCTCAACCACCCCAGACCTCAGTGAATCAGGCAGTTCATCCCAATAACGTGCAAAGACATTCACCGCAGAGCAGTGAAGTCTTTGCGTACGAGCTCTGAGGTGGTTGAACCTTACAGTCTCTGTGTGCCGACCACTCACCGAGATGTCTCGCCTGACTATATCGCACGTAATAAAATCATACAATGATTTCATTACATAACTTATTAATAAAAACTTCCTTCTGGAATTAAGAGAAGACCAATTGAGAAGTTTGAGTCGGTTATCATAATCCATTTCCATCCTTCTTTGTCCAAGTATTATCCTGATGGCACGACGCTGCACTTTTTCTAATTTGTCAACAAGAGTGGAAGTGTAAAGGTGCCACACCGGTTGGCCATATTCTAAAATTGGCAAAACAAGAGCCTTATAAAGTGATAATTTGGCATTTTGGCATAGGTCTCTAGCAACACTAGTTATGTAACCCAACATTTTGTTAGCCTTAATAACAACATACTGCACATAATTATCACAAGTCAGTTTGTTGTTTAGGACAACACCCAAGTATTTATATTATGTTACAACATCAAGATGAGCATTGTTAAGGGTATACATGGGAACACCTGGATATCTAGACCATGTAATTCGCATAACTTTGGTTTTGTTAACATTAAGACGCATCCTGTTCTTAAGACACCAATAATGAACTTGGTCAAGATCGTGCTGCAGAACGATTTCATCCTCTGGACAAGTTATTAGCCTGTACAGTAAAGTATCATCAGCAAACAATAAACAAGTAGACAAAGTACACAGTGGAAGATCGTTAATAAATAAATTCAACAAAAATGGGCATAAAACACTTCCTTGAGGAATACCCAAGGACACTGGTAGCCACGGTGACAGCGAGCCTTTGTATAAAACACGTTGGTCTCTTCCAGAAACAAAAGATTTTATCCACTTCCAAATATTACCGGATATGTTATACTGCTTAGCCAACTTATAGAGTAAAACATCATGGGGCATCATATCAAAAGCTTTGGCAAAATCAAGAAAAACTGCATCAATTTTGGATGGACAGGGTTTGTCCAGAATGTTTAACCAAGTGTTGGTAACATTAAGGAGTTGTGTTACACACGAGCGACCTTTAATAAATCCATGTTGCTCTGGTGACAACAGTAAGTAATCACTAAGATGGAATCTGACGGTGCTAGCTCTCCATAACAGTCTCCATAATTTTACACACAGCAGAAGTCAAGGCAATGGGACGGTAGTTAGAAATTACACTAGTATCCCCTGATTTAAAAACGGGGGGAATATTAGCTCTTTTCCACATGCTTGGGAGTTCACCCTGTGACAGAGACATACAAAACAATTTGCAAAGAATTGGTGAAATTATGCCAGAACATGATTTCAATAGCCGAGGGGTAATATTATCCGGACCCGGAGATTTATCATTCGGCAAGTTGTCGATAATTTGAGCATTGCCATGACTACTGATTTTAGCAGTCCGGACTGCTGGGAGGTGGAAAATCACACTCAGGCGGAGTACTAGGTAATTTTGTTTCGGAAGGAACAAAAACAGAGTTAAAATACTCGCCAAACATCTGAGAAATCATATCCGGTTTATGAATAACCTCACCATGATGATTAATAACGGGAGGACATGGGCTTTTTCTTCTACTGCGCAAAAAAGCAAAAAAAAACACCGTTTTTTGTTGTCATTCCTTCCACAAAAAAGCTTGTTAACATATCTTGAATAAGAAATGTTAACAGCAGTTTTAACCATATTACGAGCCTTCTTGTAGGAGTTCCAATGATCAACAGAGCCTGTACATTTAGCAAGGTTAAAAGCACTCAATCAATCCAAGGGCAGATTGCTTGGAACGCCGTGTTTTACGAGGGATAGCATCATGCGCTGCAGCTTCAAACAAATCCAAAACCCATTCCAAGAAGCATGCATCAATATTAGTAGTATTACAATCTCCCATGAAAAGCTCCCATGGAGCTAGGCTGAGTAATTTGTTGAAATATTCAAAGTCAGCATGTTTTAGAGATAAAAACTGTCTCATGACTGTTCTTGCTGGTTGAACTTTGCTACATTTAAGATCAAAACAAGTTGCATGGTGGTCACTCCCCACTGGGTTAGGACAAACAGTTACACTGCTGACCAAGTTCGGTTGATCCGTGAACACAAGGTCAATGATGGTTCCATTCTCCGGGTTATGTGAACACTGACGTGTGACATCGTCCACAAGCTGAATCAAGTCCATTGTTGATACAACACGGGTAAGACTTTGCATGTTCGATGATTCAGGATCACCCCAGTTTACATTAAAATAACCAGCAATGATGACACCTTGATGATCGGTAAGTGCTAGCTGGATATCATCTAGGGTAACCTGGAGTTTGTCCCAGTAATCTGCTGTTGAATTGGGTGGTCGGTACAGGATACAAAGCAGCCACCTGCTACTTTTGAGGGTGATTCCCACACAGCAAATCTCTAAGTCAACATGTTCAAGCTTAGGAACATGACGAGGGCAGAGGTTAGATTTCACTGCAATGAGAACACCCACTCCTTTACGGCCAGCCTCAGGTCCAGCATTACGATCATGTCTAAATGTAACGTAGTTGTAGCTTTGAAGAATAGGTTCAATGACAACATCGTCGACAGTCAACCATGTTTCCGTGATCCCAAGAATGTCTGGTTGTGTAGACTCCAGTGATGCACAGAGTTCCGTAATTTAGTTTTTAATGCTCCGTGCATTAAAAATCATACCGGATACGAGGTTACTTCTGCCAGAAATTGACGTATCTCCTAAGGAAGGGAGAGCGAGAACATCCTCATTTGTACCCATGACAGCTGAGGTCGAGTCGTCAAAGAACGAGTCAGACAGAGAGGCAGGTGAAAACAAATGCAGGTACGACACAGCCATGATGATGTAGGTTTGGCGATAAGACAGCGTGCGTGGCATCTGGTATCACAGCTGTCACATTGAATACTCAACTGATTTTTCCTCACTGGTTCAGTACACACATCACAAGGATTTTTAGCAGGACCAGGGTTTGCATGAATATCCCCGCCAAGTAATATTCTCCGTGCTAGGTGGCATGATTTAGGTGAAATACATTTATCGCTCATGGTGTTACATACACACACAAACCGCAATCTGTGCGTGACCGCGTGTTGACCCCAAAGGGGGCGGGATTATGTTTACATATTATGACTAAAATGTTCTGGAAGTTTCTTTTGGAAAATGATGTATTTTTCAGAAATTTCTAGAAGTGAAGTGGTGAAGAAATCTCTAGTATTTTCTAGAAGGGATTAAAAACTATAAATACGGGCTGGTAGAGGATTTTAAGCAGGACTTGAGCAAACCATTAAGACTTCGGTATACAGTACTTGAGAAACGACACTTCAGTGTACACCAGCTAGGACCTGTGATGTCGCTTACGACTCGTCTGTGGAGTGTTTTGAAACAGTTCGTCTTGACCGAGTGAAGTGTCTGAGAGCTGAATTTAATTCCGGAAGAGACATTTTGTGAACTAAATCTACAGTTCAGTATTTTTGGGATTTCTTCTTTCCCACATTTTTGTCACGATAGTCGACTTGCGTCCCCGTGGTTTCGTCTATTTCCGGCCGTTTGTTGCAGGTGAATTCGCCCCACGTCCAGCTCTATTTACACCGTGTCACAGAACTGTTTTTGTGTCGTTTTCGCTGGAGCCTGCTCAGTCCTCGCCCGTAAGATCTTCTTATTTAGTATAAGATCTTTTCTTAATGTACACTTGTTTACCCTAATCATTTTACTCTTGTTAAACCCATCGATATTTGGAACAGTTGATATTTTCATTATTAAATCACAATTTGTTTCTTTGTTCTTTATATCAGTGTGACCTTATTTGATTTCTTTGTTGCATCTGAGAAAATTCAGGCTTTTTGAGTAATTTGCATTCATGGATAGTTTGAAGATTTTCGGATCGTAACAATGGCAACCTGTAGAGTGCTTGTGGAGTTGGAGTATCGGCATATTGGGCGCCCATGAAAGCGTCGTTTATGCACAAGCATAAGATGTATATCAGGCAATGTAGCGTTGCACAGGGGACTAATAAAGTCTAACTGCATTTATTATACAGGCTAACAGAAACACATAATTATCGATTTTATAATTTTTTTGCCCTACACCGACATGTATATAGCACTGCATACTCAGTGCTTTCCGAGTGTATTCTTGTCATTTGATTGGTGGAACACACATCATGTGCAATCCAATAGTTTTGCCCATTGTACCTTCTCTCCAGAAGACTGTCCAATAGTGCACTATTGGACACTGTTGGAGTGTTTCTATAGAAAAACGAGTGTAATAGACACTCCGAGCGTCCCTCCGAGCTCCAGGTATGAAATATGCTAATTACACTCGCGCATGCGCTCAAACACCACTGGTTGGCAAACTCAAAAGCGGGATCGTCACGCAACGCCTAGCACGCTATAGCGCCTAATGCACGCTAAATCCAGTCAATATAATAGAGATCAATGCTAAGTGCAAGTTATAGCAGGCTAGGCGTTGCGTGACGATCCTGCTTTTGAGTTTGCCAATCTCTGATGCTTGAGCGCATGCGCGAATGTAATCAGCATATTTCATACCTGGAGCTCGGAGGGACGCGTGATTAAAAAAATATATATATTTATGTTTTTAAATATTTTTTTATTTACTGTCAGTCACCCCAAACAAAGCCAAAAAGCCACTAGAGTGTAAGGGGTTACATTTGCGATAACATCCACCATTTAAGCAAGATTACATTTGTTGATATTTTTCTTAAACTTAATTAGATCGTAAGTTGGTGGAAAACAATCAGCAGGAAGGTCGTTCCATTGTAATGCTGTTCTAGGGAAGAAGCTGTCCAAATGGAACTTACTCTTGATTTTGGGGAGTCGAGGATAGTGAGGGTGTTCACCTGCTTGTTTAGCAAAACGAGTAGCACGAGAGAAATCCCTGCGCATGCACGAAATAAAAAAGCTTTAGAAATAAACCTTTCAATAAAATATTGGTAAACAAAACCCGATCTCTTGGGTTGAAAAAATCCTAATGCTGGTGAGAGCGGCCAGCTACTTAAAACATCAGGAATGGGATGACATCCATAAGAAGGTGAGCGAGAAGCTGTATGCGGCCAGAAGCATTTCTGGTTCTCATTAAAAATTACTTTATTTAGGATATATAGGAGAATATAGGAGACGGAAAACGCCGATAGTTGTAACGTTGTGCTGAATGGAAGGCGCTATACACATACTTATGCATGTATATGGAACTCATGTATAACTTAGTGTTTTAGACATAAAAAAGCATCTATGATTGAGTTAGTTACATAAAATAAATGTTGAGTGCATTTTTTTCGTCTAATGAGAGCATTTATTATAAATGACTTCATTTTATTATAGCCAATATCTGTGCTTCACGATAACCTCCATGCGTTTTCAGCGCCATCCAGTCATCTACTTGTAAAAGAAAACAAATTTGAAACAATATCAACATTTGCGATTCTGGGTGATAGGGATGAACCTTTCCCACATGAAGCCCCACCCCTCCCTCTAGACTCAGCCAATGGGGATGCGCCACGGCGCCTTCACGTCATGGACTCCCGATGTGATAGAAACGGAGCACAATATACATGTGTAACAGTTCCACCAATTACAAATGGCTTTGACGTCAACCTATTACAGTGATGCGTTGATGATCGGGCACAGCACTCCACTGTATAAATGTTGATTGTTAATTCGATCATAACCATTATTATAGCAGTTATTCGCACGGACAACGGACGAGCTCTGATTTACATGCGGATAAACTACACCAGCCATAAGATATTTTACATTTTGGTGATTTTTGAAACGGACTATCAACAGTTTCAAGGTAAGTGGGCAATTATTATTATTTACAAGAAAATTAAAATTTGGATAATGGACATAGTATTGTGGAAATAATGTTTAGTTCATTACGTTTTTTCCTGTAATAAAGAGACTTAATACGCCATTGGCAATCACTCGAAAAGTAACTGAGCGAGTTGTTGATATAAGCTTAATACTTGGTTTTAAGATGGAAATTACATAAACATCTTCTGCCGTCTGACATGTTCAACAAATAAAATAAACACTAAATACACATCAAAAATGACTAAAAAATAGGTGCACAAATGCAAATCTGGATCATCAACTGATGAACACTTTCAACATTAGAAGAAATACACCAATTTGAATGCATTTTCACTATTTTCTGGTGAACGAGGAAATAAAATAAGCCGAAACCTTCACAAACAGGCCTGTGTCTCTTGATTGTGTTTCTTTAAATGGATTCATTTAGGACCTACATACATTACCAAAAGTGTATAGATTTAATTTTTTTGATAGCAACATATCCATGTTGATGCAAGACTCTAAATCGGACATTGCCTATACACTGGGGTGTAAAACACACTCTAAAAACATTCTTTGTAAATTTGATTAGAAAAGTGCTGTCAACAGAGTTGCCAGCACTTTGCCTATTATTTTATTTAACCGTTATTTTGTAAAATATAATTACAGACCTGTTGTTATTATTTTGCTGTAGAAAGCAAAACACATGCACATTTACTACACAACTGCTGTAAAAAAAACAAAGAATTCGCATAATTCGACGGTATTTTTACAAATTCTATGGTTAAATTATGAAAGTATGGGTAAAATTACAAAAATATGTGAAAATAAAATAATATTGACAGATACAGGTTTATTTACATCAAAATAAATGTACAAGGAAAAAAACAGACAAAAAATCTGTGTAAAAATACAGAAATCTTTTACAGTGCACCGTTGTCAATTAATTAATTAATGATGTTTAAATTGGCAAAGTACTCAATATAAACAAAAACGGTGCAGATCAGTTTTTACAGCGTAAAACCTTAAACGTCTGTTTTTCTTCACCATTTTTTGGTAAAAAAAGGATTGCCTACAATCGATGATTGGACAATTGTATGTAAAACAAACCCCAAATATATTGATATTTCAAAAGAACACCCAACCAGAAGATGTAACACTTTCACATAAATTGATGAAAATCTGTTTAAAGTGCTCTCCTTTCGAGTATAGTTGCTATGGACAAAATAAGTCTCCTGAAAATTGGTACTTATCCCTTTTTTTATGAATATATGCCGAACATTTCAACAAGAAACGTCCAGTTCGTGACTGATTCATTATTTATTATTAAAACACAATACCCAGGCCTATATAGACATAACATTCTTAAAGGCTATTTTGCATCTGAAGTTGGAAAAAATACTAATGAAACGTTCTCCCACCAAAAATAGTGAATCATAAATAAGGAAAAGTAAATTTGGATACATGTACATGTAATTTTGGGCAATTTAATTGGACATTATTAATTTTAAGGAGTCTGCACTAGTAAGCAGGAGGTCGTGGGTTCGAATCCTGCCCGAGCCTGATAATTAATATGCGCATTCCTTTCCATATTTAAAGTATTATTTGAAGGGCCCATGAAGTGTGTTTTTGTCTTAACATATTTTAAAATTTTTATTTTATCAGTTGATATGAATAAAAAACAAATTTAAATTTGTTTTGTGCCTTGAGTGGATTTGTTAATTTTAATTAAATTAAAATAAAAATTGTTTCAAATTGTGCACGACGCGAGGTGGCGCTGTTCGTGACGTACACATCGGCAGGGCTTCCAACGAGATTCTGCGAGAGAACAAAGCAAACATGGCTCAAACCCATTATTCTTGGCCGTCACTGTTGCCACTAGGTAATGAAACAGGCATGAACTGCTAGCAACGTACACACGACTTGTCCTAAACATGTACTTGCAAGCCCCGATCACCACCAGCTCGGCCATGCGGGAAAACAAAATAAAATAAAAAATAAAATAAATAGAGATTCAGAGTTTGTCTTGGTGTACAGGTTAAATTGGGGTCAACTTTGTTTAAATATTTTGTGACAATCAACGATCTGTACAATGGTGCAAAGATTGTGAATATACCTCTTGTGGAAGATTTTGTTTTAAATATTAAACTTTGACTTCCGGTTTGGACAGGAAGTAAAGCTCAAATTGGGGTCACCTTTGTGTAAATATTTATTGACAATTAACAATCTAAACAATGGTGGAAAGATTGTGAATTTACCCTTTGTGGTTGTTGAGATATGATTTTTTTAAATATTAAACTTTGACTTCCGGTTTGGACAGGAAGTAAAGGTCAAATTGGGGTCATGTTTTTGTAAATATTTTTGAAAATTAATAATCTGTACAATGGTGCAAAAACTGTGAATTTACCTCTTGTGGTTGTTGAGATATGATTTTTTTCAATATTAAACTTTGACTTCCGCTTTGGACAGGAAGTAAAGGTCAAATTGGGGTCATGTTTTTGTAAATATTTTTGAAAATTAACAATCTGTACATTGGTGCAAAAAACTGTGAGTTTACCTCTTGTGGTTGTTGAGATATGATTTTTTTCAATATTAAACTTTGACTGCCGGTTGGGACAGGAAGTAAGGTCAAATTGGGATTAGGCTTGGGCGATATCGATTTTTTTCATCCACGATATATCGTCAAACATATAGCGCGATTTTCGATAATATCGCGATTATTTTTTTCACGCATGAGTGCTTTAGAGCCGATAATAACAGGAATGTACCCATATACACGCGTCACAATAAATTGCCAGTGCTTACCTGAGAGACACGTGGAATCGCGCCGTTCACTAGTGCACCATGGCCATTGGCAAATTCATTTGCGTAATAATTATGTGGGACGGTTACTGCGTCGTGCGTCCCAATCAAATCATTAGCCCAAGTTCATTTGACTCGTGTTCCACGTGACTATGTCATAGTGTAAACATGTGACTTGGTTTTTTCCTGCATAGTACCGTGGATAATAAAACCATGTGATTGTGACACGTCATTTGCACTTCGGAAAATGTGACCGAATTTAAACACACACTATATTTTAAATAAACGTCACGTGGTTTATCAAGAGCAGTGTATGTGTTTTGTCACTAGGCAAGAGTCCCAGTATGGTATAATAGAATAGTGTACTAATCCCCCAACTATGATCGAGCCGCTGCCGATCCATGCTTTGATTTATTTCAAGACTAATGTGAGCACAGAGCACCTGCAATTACTGCAAGGTAACGCCCATATTCTGCATATATTTAAATATGCATGATATGTTGTCGCACGTGGCGCGCCAGCCAAGTCACATACCACCATGGATAGACAGTGAGATGTTAAACAACGCCTTGTTAGGCGGCTCCTTTGTGATATGACAGTCGGCTTATCACAGAAGTAGTTCGATTTTGTTTCTCACTTCCGCCCAAAAACTGAGGACTTCATAAGTTTATATATATTTTTAAATCGCGATATATATTTTTTAATCGCGATACATTTTTTTCATCGCGATAATTTGAAAAGTTCTCGATATCATAATCGCATAAAAAAATATCGCGATATTCGATATCATCGTGTCATCGCCCAAGCCTAATTGGGATCACTTTTGTGTAAATATTTTTCGACAATCTATACAATGGTGGAAAGATTGTGAATTTACCCATTGTGGTTGTTGAGATATGATATTTTTAATGTTAAACTTTGACTTCCGGTTTGGACAGGAAGTAAAGGTCAAATTAAATAATGTTTTTGTAAATATTTTGACAATTAACAATCTGTACAATGGTGCAAAACCGAATTTACCTTCTGTGGTTGTTGAGATATTATTATTTTTTAAATAATAAACTTTGACTTCCGGTTTGGACAGGAAGTAAGGTCAAATTGGGGTCACCTTTGTGTAATTTTTTTTCGACAATTAACAATCTATACAATGGTGCAAAAAATGTCAATTTACCTCTTCTAGTTGTTGAGTTATGATTTTTGTTAATATTAAACTTCGACTTCCGGTTTGGACAGGAAGTAAGGTCAGACTGAGGTCACCTTTGTGTAATTTTTTTTCGACAATTAACAATCTATACAATGGTGCAAAAAATTTCAATTTACCTCTTATAGTTGTTGAGATATGATTTTTGTTAATATTAAACTTTGACTTCCGGTTTGGACAGGAAGTAAGGTCAGATTGGGGTCACGTCTGTGTACGAAAAATCACATAATTCAAGATCTATAACATGGTGTAAATATTGTGAAAATATCTTTTGTGGTTCATGAGATATAATTTTTTTAAATATTAAACTTTGATTGAGTGTAATTCGATATCTGATGACCTCACTATGACGTCACAACTATGACAGTTAACTATGACAGTTAACAATCTGTACAATGGTGGAAAGATTGTCAATTTACCCCTTGTGGTTGTTGAGATATGATATTTTTAAATATTAAAATTTGACTTCCGGTTTGGACAGGAAGTAAGTTCAAATTGGGGTCACCTTTGTGTAAATATTTTTCGACAATTAACAATCTATACAATGGTGCAAAAAATGTCAATTTACCTCTTGTGGTTGTTGAGATATGATTTTTTTCAATATTAAACTTTGACTTCCGGTTTGGACAGGAAGTAAGGTCAAATTGGGGTCACCTTTGTGTAAATATTTTTCGACAATTAACAATCTATACAATGGTGCAAAAATGTAAATTTACCTCTTGTGGTTGTTGAGATACGATTTTTTTAAATATTAAACTTTGACTTCCGGTTTGGACAGGAAGTAAAGTAAGATTGGGGTCACGTCTGTGTACGAAAAATCACATAATTCAAGATCTATAACATGGTGTAAATATTGTGAAAATGTCTTTTGTGGTTCATGAGATATAATTGTTTTTAAATATAAAATTTTTATTGAGAGTTATTCGATATCTGATGACCTCACTATGACGTCACAACTTAAGATACAACTACATGTTAAGGTCTAACTATGTGTGAAGTTTTAAGGTTCTGTGACCTCCGCAACTATGTTTTTGTCTCTGGATATGTTTCACTGAGAAAAAGACGAAGAAAAAGTTTAAAAAAAACGAACAATAACAAGAGGTGTTCGTGCTGTCGCTCGAACACTTAGAAAGACTGTTAACATTAAAACTTCGTGAAAAGCATGACACAAAAGTGCCACGTAAGCACGGGCTAGTGCTACAATCTCCTAAGTCTACGTCACAGACTTTATGTTAATGAGGAGGTATGGGAGTAGCGCGGCGGCCCCCCTAAAATTTAAAAATGATTTTTTTTTATGGTATAAACGGGTGAGAACAAAATGACAACGGACAAATATATGTTTAAATAGGCATAGGCTCGAGTCAGGAAAGAAGTGGAATCGTAAAAAATATATTATCCAGTCGGCTTAGAGCAGAAATGCCTTAATATAAGAGATAAAAGGCC
This sequence comes from Zoroaster sp. YZ-2022, assembly GCA_029582265.1. Classification (NCBI taxonomy): domain Eukaryota; kingdom Metazoa; phylum Echinodermata; class Asteroidea; order Forcipulatida; family Zoroasteridae; genus Zoroaster; species Zoroaster sp. YZ-2022. The sequence continues at coordinate 33,728,247 of CM055826.1, read as the reverse complement.
TTGTAAAGCGAAATTGAGTTAACATAATGCATAAATATGGTGAAAGTTACAATTCAGTCTTTAATTTAACTGAAATCATATAGCTAATTACAAAATTTAAGTCATACTTTGAAACGTATTGTTTATTCTGCTACATACATTACAAGGTTATATTCCAGAATTTGGAATTGAAATTTATTATTTCTATGTTTCTTGCTATGCAGACAGAACTGCGTTGTCATTGTATGTTTTGTTCCCTTAATAATTATACAAATGAAGTATATAGCGAAATATAAATCTGTTTTGTTGAAAAATAAGTTAGCGTTGTTTGCTGTCATGCATTGAGAGGTAATTTCCACTCTAGACTCATCTGAAATTAATTAAATAAATTGCCATATTACTCGTGGGTGGCAATATAGACTTTCAAATGATGCACTGAATGACCCGGGCCCGCGCACCTAGTACGGTTCAATTGAATACTGACATTTAATATGGTTTTTGCATTATGTGTGCAATGGCTGTAACGGGGTTTTCGGAAAGCTGAGCGGGGCAACATTATGCGACCAAACCGTTCCGATGCGCCTTGGTCAAGACTAGTTATAGTTATGGACTGTGGGGGTGGTACAATATTCCCAATGAATTTGTTTCTACCGATTACGCAATATTTTCCTAATTACTCTTTTTAACCTCCCACATACTCAGAGCAGCGATATGGGGTGTTCATGGTTCAATTGAACTTCCAAATATGATGCTGACACTGAATTTGTTTTTCCAACTTCTGAACACTGATCCGAATAATAATAATAATAATAATAATAATAATAATAATAATAATAATAATGTGGATTTATATAACGCACGTATCCACCAAACTGATCCTCAAGGCATATTACATTATTACCCCTGCTCATCAGGCTCATGAAATCATTCCTGAAACCATCTCAGCTCCCTCACAGGTACCCATTTACTCCTGGGTGGAGAGAAGCAATTATGGTAAAGTGTCTTGCTCAAGGACACAAGTACCCCGGTCGCGGTTGGGATTCGAACCCCCATTCTGACGACTCAGCCATCAGAACACAAATCCGATGCCTTAACGCTCTCCATGGCACTCCATAACCCAATAAATGACCACTTCCAATGCATTCTGGTAATCCAACATGGCCACCGTTACGTTACCATGCCAACTCATAATTTATTGCCATTGCATTTGTTTTTTAAATGCACGGTTTTGGCAATTGTTATGTCAAGAAGGTATATCTTTCTTTCTTTGTGTACAGATATTCGATGTCTAACAGTATCATCAATCTAGTATCTACCACTGAAAAGTGGAAATTCAATTCAGTGAGTTCGTCCTTTGATCAAATGACTTTGTAACAACAATTATTACGTATATACACAATGATAATTAGGTGAAAACTTGTACACGCTCAATCGCAAATTAAATTTAAGTTAAGTGGTAGCCCGTAGTAAATGCTTTACATTTATATAATTGCTGGTTAAGAGTGAAAAAAGTGTGTTATTTCGCAAGATAATAGTTACAATTATTTTTAATAATATAAAATAAATATAAAATAAAAACACATACAGTTGTTGTATGTATGCGTGTGTATATAGCGAAATATATATGTTTTGTTGAGAATCAGTTTAGTGTATACAAGATGTTTGCTGTCACGTTATTACCGCTCCACGCATCGACAGGTAGCTTTCACTCTATACGCATTATAAATCTGAATTCAATTTACTAAATTGCCATGTTATTCGCTGATGGTAATATAGACTTTCAAATGATGTACGTCATGACCTGGGCCCAATGTTATAGATCCCGCACTAAAGTATCTGATGTTTGGCCTACGTGATGTTCTCATGCTATAGCGTAGCCATGAACAAGGCTGTTGTTGGGGTGCGCACTTACCATGGTACCAGCAATGTGCCGTGTTCATGGTTGCCAACACATTGTATGGTTTTGCACTGTGTGTGTGTAATGGCTGCAACGGGGTTTGGGATAGCTAAGTACAAATTTTGACATATTATGCGACCAAACTGTTCCAATGGAGTGCCATGGTCGAGCAGTTTAGTGCATCGGATTTGTGCTCTGATAGCTGAGTCGTCAGAATGTGGCTGCGAATCCCAACCGCGACCATGGTGCTTGTGTCCTTGAGCAAGACACTTTACCATAATTGCTTCTCCACCCAGGGGTAAATGGGTACCTGTGAGGGAAGCGTTGGTTGTTGTGTTTGATTAGCCCTATATGCGCCGAAATGGCAGTTATAAGCACATGTTTGATAGTCTCTTATTCTGTATGGAGTTCAACACTCATTTCAGGGACCAAGGGAGTTCCAATTTAAAATGTGTTACTGTAAGAAGCAATTATATAACAATGCAATATTTTATTGGAGTTTTGAGAAGTTTATACAAAAAATGCATAAAGAAGAAAATTTACCAAAAAAATACATTTAGATAATTTCAATTTACTTTGATTAAGGATAGGACAGAGCAACAAGTCTTAAAAATAACGAAAGTAATAAACTATTCGGATAAGATGTTTTCCCATTCGTCTGTGTACAAATCTTTTCCCCATAGAGTTTGTGCACAGTTCTCCTATATCTAACAACCGAATGCGCTATTTTCCGATGTTAATTTTCTAATTAAGATAACTCATTAATGTGCAGTTTTTCCCACTGGCGAATTTTATATTCTTATTAAGGACTATCAGAAGTACATTTGTGAAAACAATCAGGTAGTTTCTGAGGGTAAACTACAGAACTTAAAAACTAGAGGTCTTTTTGATGATGATCCCACGGCCTACATGCTATATGCGTGGTTATGATCATATCACGCTATCATGTGATACACTCTCCACTATATAGTGAGGTGAATGTTGGACGTATAAGGGAGGTTTGTTAAGTACATAGCAGGTTAATTAGTGTAAGTTCGCCAATTGATGGCGCATCTCCGGATGCATGCACTTTAACCGTTGACTGAGATTTGACACCCGATTCAATTAGCAAAGTTACACCTTCAGTTGGCGAATTCTGGGTGGCAAGGTTTGACCTTTCCCACATGAAGCCCCACCCCTCCCTCTAGACTCAGCCAATGGGGATGCGCCACGGCGCCTTCACGTCATGAACTCCGGATGTGGAAGAAACGGAGCACAATATACATGTGTAACAGTTCCACCAATTACAAATGGCTTTGACGTCAACCTATTACAGTGATGTGTTGATGATCGGGCACAGCACTCCACTGTATAAATGTTGATTGTTAATTCGATCATAACCATTATTTTATAGCAGTTTTTCCACAGACACTCGGAAAGCACTGAGTACAAGTGTTATACACACTTCGGTGAAGGGCAAAATTAAATCAATTGTTTATCACCCGACGCAAGAATTTCATCAAACTATAAATATCGCGTGCACCCACTGCTATATAGGATTCTGGCCGGCCAGTCGGCATCGGGCAAGCTCGGTGGTCGAGACGTCTGCACTGTAAGCAGGAGGTCGTGGTTTCGAGTCGCCTGTGAAGTTTTTTCCACAGACACTTGGAAAGCACTGAGTATACAGTGCTATACACGCGTCGGTGTAGGGCAAAATTAAATCAATCATAATTATAGCAGTTATTCGCACGGACAACGGACAAGCTCTGATTCACATGTAGATAAACTAAACCGGTCATAGGATAAGCATCTTACCTTTTGGTGATTTTTGAAACAGAATATCAACAGTTTCAAGGTAAGTGGGCAATTATTATTATTTACAAGGAAATTAAAATTTGAATAATGGAAACAGGATTTTGGAAAAAATGTTTATTTCGTTACGTTTTTTTCCTGTAATAAAGAGGCTTAATACTTCATTGGTAATCACCCAAAAAGTAACTGAGCGAGTTGTTGATAAGCTTGTTTTAAGATAGAATTGACATAAATATCTTCTTCAGTCTGACATGTTCAACAAATAATATAAACAATAAATACACATCAAAAAGAACTAAAAAGTATGTACACAAATTCAAATCTGAAATGGATCATCAACTGACGATCAGTTTCTACATTAGAAGAAATACAACAATCTGAATGCATTTTCACTATTTTCCGGTGAACGACAAAACGAAATAAGCAGAAACCGTCACAAACAGGTGTCTCTTGATTGTGTTTATTTAAATTGATTCATTTAGGGCCTACGTACATTTAACCAAAAGTGTACACATTTTAATTTTTTTGTGATAGCAACATATCCATATTGATGCAAGACACTAAATCAGACATTGCCTATACACTGGGGTCTACAAACACCGTTGTCAATTAATTAATCAATAATGTTTATATTGGTAAATTACTCAATATAAACAAAAACGGTGCAGATCAGTTTTTACAGTGTAAAACCTTAAATTTCTGTCTTTCTTCATTGTTTTTTGGTTAAAAAAATGAGCGTTTCAAAGGATTGCCTACAATTTATGATCGGACAGTTGTATGTAAAATAAACCCCGAATGTCTTGATATTTCAAAAGAACACACAACCAGAAGATTTAATACTTTCACATTAATGGATGAAAGTCGGTTTAAAGTGCTCTCGAGTATAGTTGCTATGGACAAAATAAGTCTACTGAAAATTGATACACTTATCCCTTTTGTATGAATATATGCCGAACATTTCAACAAGAAGTTAGCGACATGCGGACTAGATTCGCCCTGCTGACTACAACTTCAGAAGGTTCAGAAGGCAGAAGAAACTTCCAGTTCGTGATCTTAATTTATTATTTATTATTAAAACACAGTACCCAGGCCTATATAGACATAACATTCTAAAAGGCTATTTTGTATCTGAGGTTGGAAAAAATACTAATGAGACGTTCTCCCCCCCCCCCCCCAAATAGTGCATCACAAATAAGGAAAAGTAAATGTGGATATATGTACATTTACATTTGGGCAATTTATTTGGACATTATTAATTTTGAGGAGTCTTCACTAGTAAGCAGGAGGTCGTGGGTTCGAATCCCGCTCCAGTCGCCTATGTATTTTTTCCCCACAGACACTCGGAAAGCATTTAGTATAGAGTGCTATACACACGTCGGTTCAGTTGATATGAATAAAAAACAATTTTAAGTTTGTTTTGTGTCTTGAGTGGATTTTTTTAATTTTAATTAAATTAAAATAAAAATTGTTTCAAATTGTCTGGAAAGAAGTGGAATCGAAAAATATATTATCCATTCGGCTTAAAGCAGAAATGCCTTATAAGAGATAAAAGGCCGTATAAAGCGAAATTGAGTTAACATAATGCATAAATATGGTGCAAGTTACAGTTCAGTCTGTAATATAATTGAAAATATTATAGCTAATTAACTACAAAATTTAAGTCATACTTTGAAGCGTGTTCTTTATTCTGCTACATTACAAGGTTATATTCCAGAATTTGGAATTGAAATTTATTATTTCTATGTTCCTTGCTATGCAGACAGACCTGCGTTGTCATTGTATGTTTTGTTCCCTTAATAATTATACAAATGAAATATATAGCGAAAGATAAATCTGTTTTGTTCAAAAATAAGTTAAGCGTTGTTTGCTGTCATGCATCGAGAGGTAATTTTCTCTAGACTCATCTGAAATTAATTAAATAAATTGCCATATTACTTGTGGGTGGCAATATACAAATATAACATGTTTGAGGGAACTAGTTTGTCAACTTCCAATACCTTGGGGAGCTAATATCGACTGTCCACCCGAAATTAACCATGTTATATTTGTTTTACTATACCTCATACATATTCTCTAGTTCGGCATCATTGAGTTCGGGAAAACGCGAATTGACATTTACGTGTGCCGCCATCTTTTCATGTGTATGTAGCTAGGGCGATGTTCACGCGTGCGTACTACACCCGTGCGACTGTTCCCCGCCGGGACTGTTCCCCGATGCGACAGTCTACTGCACTACTACGCATGCGTATTTACCCTGTGCGTGTGCGTGAATAGTACTCGCGCAGGCGCTTGGTAAAAAGCCAAAATAGCATCTGGCACGTGATGGTGAATGGACCAGTGAGAAGTCGGCTCTCGACCATGAATATGAAAAAGAGGGCAAAATGGTTCGGGCCGTCTCCAACCAGCGTGATATGTGTAGCGATCATTTTACCGCTGAAGACTTCGAAACGAGCCTTCATGGGGAATTTGTATGTCAAGGGCACCCAGACTCAAGAAAACTTCGATTTCAACGAAAATAAAGAAGCCTGTGAATCCTTCAATCGACAAGCCAAAGTGACGAAGCGATGCTTCGTTAAGACGTGAGAACAGACTTACCAAGAGGGGGAAGTTAGTTCTAAGAACACCCAACCAGAAAAAAAAGATTGTTGACATTAAAACTTCGTGAAAAGCATGACACAAGAGTGCCACGTATAAAGCACGTGCTAGTGCTACAATCTCCTAAGTCTACGTCACAGATTTTATGTTAATGAGAAGGTATGGGAGGGCGCGGCGGCCCCCTTAATTTAAAAATGAAAATGTTTTATGGTATAAACGCGTGAGAACAAAATGACAACGGACGAATATATGTTTTAATAGGCATAGGCTCGAGTCTGGAAAGAAGTGTAATCGGAATATATATTATCCAGTCGGCTTAGAGCAGAAATGCCTTATAAGAGATAAAAGGCCTTATAAAGCGAAATTGAGTTAACATAATGCATAAATATGGTGCAAGTTACAGTTCAGTCTGTAATTTAATTGAAAATATATAGCTAATTAACTACAAAATTTAAGTCAACGTGTTGTTTATTCTGTTTATTCTGCCCCGAATTTTCGAAGTTTTAATGAAACGTTCGTGACGTACACAAAGGCAGAGAATTTTACACTCGCGGAGCAAGGCGGTATGGTTTGGTGCCAGACTTTGATCGGATAACAGTCTAATAATTATAGAGGGTCGAGTTGTCCCCGTCACGGTGCAATGCACGCCTAGCGTTGTCATGCACACACAGACGCATTTTAGGCCAGAAGCACGGGAGAACTACTCTACGAAAAGCTAGCAGTAACACGCGAAAAACATGTCCGAAAGAGAAGAGAGTTATCCGTGAAACGCAAGCCCCCATCATGCGGTCGGAACACACACCGAAGGCAATGCTAACATTACGGTGTTATTTTATGAAATAACAGAAACAGTTGAGTCAAAGTTCTGATCATTTAAAAAAAACTCAAAACAAGCGCAGGCATAATGAGAAAGGTTTAATGTTTTATGTTTGTCTTGCCAGGATATAAAATCAGACACGATGTTTTTGTTAATGCGGAAAATCACGGCATGTTTTCATGCCGTGAACACTAAAACGGTGAGCATGGTGTGAACATGTCGTTTTGCACGGAAGTGGACTGGGTTATGCATGGGAGTATTACTAAATGGCCACTTACCCTGAGTCTTTCTCGCTTTAAAAAACACCCCTCTTCTTCGTTGGAGCCTTCACAGCCTTCTTACTTAGCGGGAATATCGTTGGATTTGCATCTGGTAGCAGCATGTCCTTATAAGCCATACCAAACTGGCTGTGAAGGCCCCGTTCAAAGCATGTCTGCTCGAAGTGTGCACTTCGGTCTGGTCAGCTTCACTTTAGTCGTCCAAATTCGTCTATATTTTAGATCAGACGGAAATCGGTGTAGACTAACACCGTATTTGGTGGTGTTGCTGCAAACCTGACAGAAAACTTTAGTAAACCTTTTCTCTAGCAACACTCTGCATGTAGTGGTGCGCTGTATACGACGCTTGGGCAAGTCCTGTGGATGATCGCGGATCGGGAATTGCCTCAGTGTACGTCACAAATGTTATGTTAATGAGGGGTATGGGCGTGTCGAAAAGCACCCCCTAAATTTAAAAATTAATATTTGTATGGTATAAACGTGAGTGGAAAATTTTACAAATGACAAATATATATTCCAGTAGGCATACTTTATTGTACACAATGAAAAAACACCTATTTCATAGGACCTTTAAATCTATCTGGACTGTGGGGGGGGGGGGGTACAATATTCCCAATGAATTTGCTGCTATATCTCCAGAACGCTTCTACCGATTACGCAAAATTTTCTGACTTTTCCTAACTACTCTTTTTAACCTCCCACATACTCAGAGCAGCGATGTGGGGGTGTTCGTGGTTGCCATGACATTCCTTTTTGAACAGGATCTATTGATGCTGACACTGAATTTTTTTGCCAACTTCTAAACACTGATCCGAATAACAGTAATAACAATAATGTAGATTTATATAACGCACGTATCCTCCAAACTGATGCTCAAAGCACATTACATTATCCCTGCTCATCAGGAGCATAAATCATTCCTGAAACCATCTCAGCTCCCTCACAGGTACCCATTTACACCTGGGTGGAGAGAAGCAATTATGGTAAAGTGTCTTGCTCAAGGACACAAGACCCCGGTCACGGTTGGGATTCGAACCCCCATTCTGACGACTCAGTCATCAGAGCACAAATCCGATGCACTAAACCGCTCTCCATGGCACTCCATAACCCAATAAATGACCACTTTCAATGCATTCTGGTAATCCAACATGGCCACTGTTACGTTACCATGCCAACTCATACTTTGTTGTCATTGTATTTTTTTAATATGCACGGTTTTGGCAATTGTTATGTCAAGAAGGTATATCTTTCTTTCGTTGTGTACAGATATTCGATGTCTAACAGTATCATCAATCTAGTATCTACCACTGAAAAGTGGAAATTCAATTCAGTGAGTTCGTCCTTTGATCAAATGACTTTGTAACAACAATTATTACGTATATACACAATGATAATTAGGTGAAAACTTGTACACGCTCAATCGCAAATTAAATTTAAGTTAAGTGGTAGCCCGTAGTAAATGCTTTACATTTATATAATTGCTGGCTAAGAGTGAAATAAGTGTGTTATTTCGCAATTTTAGTTGCAATTATTTGTAATAGTACAAAATGCGTGTGTATATAGCGAAACATTTTTTTGTTTTGAGAATCAGTTTAGCGTATACAAGATGAAAGTTACAGTTCAGTCTGTAATTTAATTGAAAATAATTATATAGCTAATTAACTACAAAATTTAAGTCATGCTTTAAAACGTGCTGCTGATTCCGCTACATACATTACAAGGTGATATTCCAGAGTTTGGAACTGAAATTTATTATTTCTATGTTTCTTGCTATGCAGACAGACCTGCGTTGTCATTGTATGTTTTGTTCCCTTAATAATATACAAATGAAATATATAGCGAAAAGATAAATCTGTTTTGTTGAAAAATAAGTTAAGCGTACAACGTGTTGTTTGCTGTCATGCATTGAGAGGTAATTTCCACTCTAGACTCATCTGAAATTAAGTAAATAAATTGCCATATTACTCGCAATTGGCAATAATTTATAGACTTTCAAATGATGTATTGAATGATCCGCCCGCGCTTATTACCGCTTCACGCATCGACAGGTAGCTTCCCTGAATTCAATTTAGCGACATGCGGACTAGATTCGCCCTGCTGACTACAACTTCAGAAGGTTCAGAAGGCAGAAGAAACTTCCAGTTCGTGATCTTAATTTATTATTTATTATGAAAACACAGTACCCAGGCCTATAGACATAACATTCTAATAGGCTATTTTGCATCTGAGGTTGGAAAAAATTCTAATGAGAATAAAAAAATAGTGCATCACAAATAAGGAAAAGTAAATTTGGATACATGTACATTTACATTTGGGCAATTTATTTGGACATTATTAATTTTAAGGAGTCTGCACTAGTAAGCAGGAGGTCGTGGGTTCGAATCCCGCTCCAGTCGCCTATGTATGTTTCCCCCACAGACACTCGGAAAGCATTGAGTATAGAGTGCTATACACACGTCGGTTCAGTTGATATGAATAAAAAACAATTTTAAGTTTGATTTGTGTCTTGAGTGGATTTTTTAATTTTAATTAAATTAAAATAAAAATTGTTTCAAATTGTCTGGAAAGAAGTGGAATCGAAAAATATATTATCCATTCGGCTTAAAGCAGAAATGCCTTATAAGAGATAAAAGGCCGTATAAAGCGAAATTGAGTTAACATAATGCATAAATATGGTGCAAGTTACAGTTCAGTCTGTAATATAATTGAAAATATTATAGCTAATTAACTACAAAATTTAAGTCATACTTTGAAGCGTGTTCTTTATTCTGCTACATTACAAGGTTATATTCCAGAATTTGGAATTGAAATTTATTATTTCTATGTTCCTTGCTATGCAGACAGACCTGCGTTGTCATTGTATGTTTTGTTCCCTTAATAATTATACAAATGAAATATATAGCGAAAGATAAATCTGTTTTGTTCAAAAATAAGTTAAGCGTTGTTTGCTGTCATGCATCGAGAGGTAATTTTCACTCTAGACTCATCTGAAATTAATTAAATAAATTGCCATATTACTTGTGGGTGGCAATATACAAATATAACATGTTTGAGGGAACTAGTTTGTCAACTTCCAATACCTCGGGGAGCTAATATCGACTGTCCACCCGAAATTAACCATGTTATATTTGTTTTACTATACCTCATACATATTCTCTAGTTCGGCATCATTGAGCTCGGGAAAACGCGAATTGACATTTACGTGTGCCGCCATCTTTTCATGTGTATGCAGCTAGGGTGATGTTCGCGCGTGCGTACTACACCCGTGCGACTGTTCCCCGCCGGGACTGTTCCCCAATGCGACAGTCTACTGTGCACTACTACGCATGCGTATTTACCCTGTGCGTGTGCGTGAATAGTACTCGCGCAGGCGCTTGGTAAAAAGCCAAAATAGCATCTGGCACGTGATGGTGAATGGACCAGTGAGAAGTCGGCTCTCGACCATGAATATGAAAAAGAGGGCAAAATGGTTCGGGCCGTCTCCAACCAGCGTGATATATGTAGCGATCATTTTACCGCTGAAGACTTCGAAACGAGCCTTCATGGGGAATTTGTATGTCAAGGGCACCCAGACTCAAGAAAACTTCGATTTCAACGAAAATAAAGAAGCCTGTGAATCCTTCAATCGACAAGCCAAAGTGACGAAGCGATGCTTCGTTAAAACGTGAGAACAGACTTACCAAGAGGGGGAAGTTAGTTCTAAGAACACCCAACCAGAAAAAAAAGATTGTTGACATTAAAACTTCGTGAAAAGCATGACACAAGAGTGCCACGTATAAAGCACGTGCTAGTGCTACAATCTCCTAAGTCTACGTCACAGATTTTATGTTAATGAGAAGGTATGGGAGGGCGCGGCGGCCCCCTTAATTTAAAAATGAAAATGTTTATGGTATAAACGCGTGAGAACAAAATGACAACGGACGAATATATGTTTTAATAGGCATAGGCTCGAGTCTGGAAAGAAGTGTAATCGGAATATATATTATCCAGTCGGCTTAGAGCAGAAATGCCTTATAAGAGATAAAAGGCCTTATAAAGCGAAATTGAGTTAACATAATGCATAAATATGGTGCAAGTTACAGTTCAGTCTGTAATTTAATTGAAAATATATAGCTAATTAACTACAAAATTTAAGTCAACGTGTTGTTTATTCTGTTTATTCTGCCCCGAATTTTCGAAGTTTTAATGAAACGTTCGTGACGTACACAAAGGCAGAGAATTTTACCCTCGCGGAGCAAGGCGGTATGGTTTGGTGCCAGACTTTGATCGGATAACAGTCTAATAATTATAGAGGGTCGAGTTGTCCCCGTCACGGTGCAATGCACGCCTAGCGTTGTCATGCACACACAGACGCATTTTAGGCCAGAAGCACGGGAGAACTACTCTACGAAAAGCTAGCAGTAACACGCGAAAAACATGTCCGAAAGAGAAGAGAGTTATCCGTGAAACGCAAGCCCCCATCATGCGGTCGGAACACACACCGAAGGCAATGCTAACATTACGGTGTTATTTTATGAAATAACAGAAACAGTTGAGTCAAAGTTCTGATCATTTAAAAAAAACTCAAAACAAGCGCAGGCATAATGAGAAAGGTTTAATGTTTTTATGTTTGTCTTGCCAGGATATAAAATCAGACACGATGTTTTTGTTAATGCGGAAAATCACGGCATGTTTTCATGCCGTGAACACTAAAACGGTGAGCATGGTGTGAACATGTCGTTTTGCACGGAAGTGGACTGGGTTATGCATGGGAGTATTACTAAATGGCCACTTACCCTGAGTCTTTCTCGCTTTAAAAAACACCCCTCTTCTTCGTTGGAGCCTTCACAGCCTTCTTACTTAGCGGGAATATCGTTGGATTTGCATCTGGTAGCAGCATGCCCTTATAAGCCATACCAAACTGGCTGTGAAGGCCCCGTTCAAAGCATGTCTGCTCGAAGTGTGCACTTCGGTCTGGTCAGCTTCACTTTAGTCGTCCAAATTCGTCTATATTTTAGATCAGACGGAAATCGGTGTAGACTAACACCGTATTTGGTGGTGTTGCTGCAAACCTGACAGAAAACTTTAGGAAACCTTTTCTCTAGCAACACTCTGCATGTAGTGGTGCGCTGTATACGACGCTTGGGCAAGTCCTGTGGATGATCGCGGATCGGGAATTGCCTCAGTGTACGTCACAAATGTTATGTTAATGAGGGGTATGGGCGTGTCGAAAAGCACCCCCTAAATTTAAAAATTAATATTTGTATGGTATAAACGTGAGTGGAAAATTTTACAAATGACAAATATATATTCCAGTAGGCATACTTTATTGTACACAATGAAAAAACACCTATTTCATAGGACCTTTAAATCTATCTGGACTGTGGGGGGGGGGGTAAAATATTCCCAATGAATTTGCTGCTATATCTCCAGAACGCTTCTACCGATTACGCAAAATTTTCTGACTTTTCCTAACTACTCTTTTTAACCTCCCACATACTCAGAGCAGCGATGTGGGGGTGTTCGTGGTTGCCATGACATTCCTTTTTGAACAGGATCTATTGATGCTGACACTGAATTTTTTTGCCAACTTCTAAACACTGATCCGAATAACAGTAATAACAATAATGTAGATTTATATAACGCACGTATCCTCCAAACTGATGCTCAAAGCACATTACATTATCCCTGCTCATCAGGAGCATAAATCATTCCTGAAACCATCTCAGCTCCCTCACTGGTACCCATTTACACCTGGGTGGAGAGAAGCAATTATGGTAAAGTGTCTTGCTCAAGGACACAAGACCCCGGTCACGGTTGGGATTCGAACCCCCATTCTGACGACTCAGTCATCAGAGCACAAATCCGATGCACTAAACCGCTCTCCATGGCACTCCATAACCCAATAAATGACCACTTTCAATGCATTCTGGTAATCCAACATGGCCACTGTTACGTTACCATGCCAACTCATACTTTGTTGTCATTGTATTTTTTTAATATGCACGGTTTTGGCAATTGTTATGTCAAGAAGGTATATCTTTCTTTCGTTGTGTACAGATATTCGATGTCTAACAGTATCATCAATCTAGTATCTACCACTGAAAAGTGGAAATTCAATTCAGTGAGTTCGTCCTTTGATCAAATGACTTTGTAACAACAATTATTACGTATACACAATGATAATTAGGTGAAAACTTGTACACGCTCAATCGCAAATTAAATTTAAGTTAAGTGGTAGCCCGTAGTAAATGCTTTACATTTATATAATTGCTGGCTAAGAGTGAAATAAGTGTGTTATTTCGCAATTTTAGTTGCAATTATTTGTAATAGTACAAAATGCGTGTGTATATAGCGAAACATTTTTTTGTTTTGAGAATCAGTTTAGCGTATACAAGATGAAAGTTACAGTTCAGTCTGTAATTTAATTGAAAATAATTATATAGCTAATTAACTACAAAATTTAAGTCATGCTTTAAAACGTGCTGCTGATTCCGCTACATACATTACAAGGTGATATTCCAGAGTTTGGAACTGAAATTTATTATTTCTATGTTTCTTGCTATGCAGACAGACCTGCGTTGTCATTGTATGTTTTGTTCCCTTAATAATTATACAAATGAAATATATAGCGAAAGATAAATCTGTTTTGTTGAAAAATAAGTTAAGCGTACAACGTGTTGTTTGCTGTCATGCATTGAGAGGTAATTTCCACTCTAGACTCATCTGAAATTAAGTAAATAAATTGCCATATTACTCGCAATTGGCAATAATTTATAGACTTTCAAATGATGTATTGAATGATCCGGGCCCGCGCTTATTACCGCTTCACGCATCGACAGGTAGCTTCCCTGAATTCAATTTAGCGACATGCGGACTAGATTCGCCCTGCTGACTACAACTTCAGAAGGTTCAGAAGGCAGAAGAAACTTCCAGTTCGTGATCTTAATTTATTATTTATTATGAAAACACAGTACCCAGGCCTATAGACATAACATTCTAATAGGCTATTTTGCATCTGAGGTTGGAAAAAATTCTAATGAGAATAAAAAAATAGTGCATCACAAATAAGGAAAAGTAAATTTGGATACATGTACATTTACATTTGGGCAATTTATTTGGACATTATTAATTTTAAGGAGTCTGCACTAGTAAGCAGGAGGTCGTGGGTTCGAATCCCGCTCCAGTCGCCTATGTATGTTTCCCCCACAGACACTCGGAAAGCATTGAGTATAGAGTGCTATACACACGTCGGTTCAGTTGATATGAATAAAAAACAATTTTAAGTTTGATTTGTGTCTTGAGTGGATTTTTTAATTTTAATTAAATTAAAATGAAAATTGTTTCAAATTGTCTGGAAAGAAGTGGAATCGGAAAATATATTATCCATTCGGCTTAGAGCAGAAATGCCTTATTGAGATAAAAGGCCTTATGAAGCGAAATTGAGTTAACATAATGCATAAATATGGTGCAAGTTACAGTTCAGTCTGTAATTTAATTGAAATCATATAGCTAATTAACTACAAAATTTAAGTCATACTTTGAAACGTGCTGCTTATTCCGCTACATACATTACAAAGTTATATTCCAGAATTTGGAATTGAAATTTATTATTTTTTATGTTTCTTGCTATGCAGACAGACCTGCATTGTCATTGTATGTTTTGTTCCCTTAATAATTATACAAATGAAATATATAGCGAAAGATAAATCTGTTTTGTTGAAAAATAAGTTAGCGTTGTTTGCTGTCATGCATCGAGAGGTAATTTCCACTCTAGACTCATTGGCGGATCCAGGGGGGGGGGGGCTAAGGGGGGCTGTAGCCCCCCCCCCAAATCGTTAAAAAAAGGAGAGAAAGAGAGAGAGAGAGAGAGAGAGAGAGAGAGAGAGAGAGAGAGAGAGAGAGAGAGAGAGAGAGAGAGAGAGAGAGAGAGAGAGAGAGAGAGAGAGAGAGAGAGAGAGAGAGGGGGGGGGGGGGAGGAGAGGGGATAACGCACACCCATTCTCACATTGTGCGGGATAAACATAAGGAGGTGACCTACTTAGTACTGTACTAACCGTTGCGCATAGGAAGTGGCGGCACCCTTTGTAGTACTGAAAAATAATTGTTTTTGATTCTTAGCCCCCCTAAAAATGTTCTGGATCCGCCCATGAGACTCATCTGAAATTAATTAAATAAATTGCCATATTACTCGTGGGTGGTAATATAGACTTTCAAATGATGCATTGAATGACCCGGGCCCGCGCACCTTGTACGGTTCAATTGAATACTGACATTTAATATGGTTTTTGCATTATGTGTGCAATGGCTGTAACGGGGTTTTCGGAAAGCTAAGCGGGGCAACATTATGCGACCAAACCGTTCCGATGCGCCTAGGTCAAGGCTAGTTATAGCGCTGCTGACCGTTAAAGGTCCTGTGAAGAGTGTATTTACCAAACTTCATTTTTTGGTGCTGTTATATTGATTGGTATGAATTAAATACAATTTTAAATGTTTTTTTTGTCGAGTGGATTATTAATTGTTTATCTAATAATCACAATTTGACCCCCCGAATTTTCGACGTTTTAATGAAACGTTCGTGGCGTACACAAAGGCAGATAATTTTACACTCGCGGAGCAAGGCGGTATGGTTTGGTGCCAGACTTTGATCGGATAACTGTCTAATAATTATAGAGGGTCGAATTGTCCCCGCCACGGTGCAATGCACGCTTAGCGTTGTCATGCACACACAGACGCATTTTAGGCCAGAAGCACGGGAGAATTACTCTACGAAAAGCTAGCAGTAACACGCGAAAAACATGTCCGAATGAGAGGAGAGTTATCCGTGAAACGCAGCGCAAGCCCCCATCATGCGGTCGGAACACACACCGAAGGCAATGCTAACATTACGGTGTTATTTTATGAAATAACAGAAACAGTTGAGTCAAAGTTCTGATCATTTAAAAAAAAACTCAAAACAAGCGCAGGCATAATGAGAAAGGTTTGATGTTTTTATGTTTGTCTTGCCAGGATATAAAATCAGACACGATGTTTTTGTTAATGCGGAAAAACACTAAAACAGTGAGCATGGTGTGAACATGTCGTTTTGCACGGAAGTGGACTGGGTTATGCATGGGAGTATTACTAAATGGCCACTTACCCCGAGTCTTTAAAAAACACCTCTCTTGTTCGTTGGAGCCTTCACAGCCTTCTTACTTAGCGGGAATATCGTTGGAATTGCATCTGGTAGCAGCATGGCCTTATAAGCCATACCGAACTGGCTGTGAAGGCCCCGTTCAAAGCATGTCTGCTCGAAGTGTGCACTTCGCTCTGGTCAGCTTCACTTTAGTCGTCCAAATTCGTCTGTATTTTGGATCAGACGGAAATCGGTGTAGACTAACACCGTCTTTGGTGGTGTTGCTGCAACCTGCAGCGACTCACCTCGATGGCATTATCAAAAATAATAAGCTTCAAACCTGACAGAAAACTTTAGGAAACTTTTTCTCTAGCAACACTCTGCAAGTGCTGTGGATGATCGCGGATCGGGGGGGGGGGGGGGTTACAATATTCCAAATGAATTTGCTGCTATATCTCCAGAACGTTTTTACCGATTACGCAAAATTTTCTGACTTTTCCTAACTACTCTTTTTAACCTCCCACATACTCAGAGCAGCGATGTGGGGGTGTTCATGGTTGCCATAACATTCAACATTTGATGCTGACACTGATTTGTTTTTGCCAACTTCTAAACACTGATCCGAATAATAGTAATAACAGTAATGTAGATTTATATATATATATATATATATATATATATATATATATATATATATATATATATATATATATATATATATATATATATATATATATATATATATATATATATATATATACTTGGGGCGAGCTGTAGCTACCAGGCGGGTCCACAGGCAGCGGATAGTGGAACGGCCTCTCGATAGGGAGGTTAGCTACGAATATATGGAATAAGCAGTCCCGGACCACAGCGGCAGGATGACAGGACGTGGTGGATGTGAGCTGGTAACTCACATTCTATAAAAAGCCACATAAGTCTGCTCATCACCCTGTGTCAGTGCGAGCGCAGATCGCATAAAGTCTGCTACCCCCATCTATGGGTTAAATAGTGAAGCCATGGCAGCAGGTGGTGGATGGCCCATTAGGCACCTAGGACATACTCGTAGTAGTGGCTGAAGGACCGTGTTGTCCATTGTTTTGGATACTGCGGGGCAGTTGTAACTCCATCCAGCTGTCGGGATTAATCCTGCCGCTGGTATCTTTGGTTTTTGCAACCCAGAGGGTTTGGAAGCGCCTGCACAACACTATCCACACCTTAAACTCCTAGTGCAAGCCCTTTTCTGGGATCGTCGAAAGTCACATGGCGATGGGGCTTCTTGCAGTGCCAGCAGGTTTGAGAGACTGGGAGCTGGTAGCAAGGTCTCACACATGCGCGGTCCAGGAGTGATGGTCGTAGCTGTGCTGACTGGATGACAGCATACTAAGGTCCTTCCTGGATGACCAGGCGGCCCTTTACAGGGATGACCCGCCTGCCTCAATCCGAGGACACCTCTATAAAAAGGTGAGGTAAAAAAGGCTCATCCACATATATCCTGGCTGGCTGCCCACGGTCAGCGGGACTCCATAATAGTGGGAGAAATAACAAGAATATATGTATACCCTTTTCACTAGCGAGCTGGAATGTCAGGTCGCTACTTGATGTGAATCCATTGGCTCCAAAGTGGAAGACTGCTCTTGTGGGTATGGGGCTTCAACGCCTCAACATCGATGTCGCTGCACACAGCTCCCAGACCTCTGAGAAGACTTGATGTTGGCAGGCTGAAAGATGAGAGTGTTCAGGCAGCGCTGGAAGATCAGTTCTCTCAGGCGTATATACCTGATGATGGGGCCGCCCCACAAGATCAATGGGAGCATTACCGCAAATGTATCTCTGAACAAGCCACTCATGTTCTGGGTCACCCTAAGCGCAGGAGTGCTGACTGGTTTGATGATATTGATTGACCAACCGAGGAGTTGATTGATAAGAAAAGAAAGGCATTTCTGGCTTATCTCAACAACCCGAATTCCACCAAGCTTCAGCAGCAATTCAGAACCGTCAAAGCTCAACTACAAAAACAACTCAGGGCCTTGGAAGACAGATGGTGGTCGAAAAAGGCCAATGAAATACAGGCACTTGCTGACTCTGGTGACACGAGAGCATTCTATCAAGCTCTTAAGATGGTCTGTGGTCCGCGGGGATCTCAGAGCAGCCCGGTCATGGACACAGATGAGTCGACTCTCCTGTCAGAAAGGTCTGAAATTCTGGAGCGATGGAAAGTGCATTTTCAACAACTTCTCAATCAGACTTCCCCTGCAGATGTCTTTGCCATAAACAACATCCAGCAAAGGCCAATTCACCATGATGCAGACGCCGATCTCCAGCCTGAGGAGATTCAGAAGGCACTGATGAGTCTAGCTAAGCACAAAGCTCCCGGGCCTGATGGAATCCCAGCAGAAGTGTACCAAATGGGTGGGTCCACCATACAGTCGTCATTGCAGAATGTGCTTGTCGCCATCTGGAAAGATAAGAAAGTACCACAGGACTTCAAGGGTGCTACTGTCATACCCGTATACAAGAGAAAGGGTGACAGACATTCATGTGGAAACTATCGTGGGATTTCCCTCCTCTCAATTGCAGGGAAAATACTGGGCAAAGTGATACTAAACAGATTGAAATCTATTACAGACAGTGTTCTTCCAGAATCTCAATCAGGGTTTAGGAGTAACAGGAGCACCATAGACATGATTTTCACCTTGAGGCAGCTGCAGGAAAAGGCCACAGAACAAAATTCACCTTTGTACATCGTGTTTGTTGACTTCAGGAAGGCCTTCGACACTGTCAACAGAGAATGTCTTTGGGCGCTTCTTGGCCGATTTGGATGTCCACCTGGAATCTCCTCGTTGATAGAACAGCTTTACACTGGTACACAGGCCCAGGTTTCTGTGTCTGGATGCTTGTCTGAAAAATTCCTAGTGGCACAGGGAGTCAAACAGGGCTGTGTGCTGGCTCCTACTCTATTCTCCCTCTATCTGGCTGCCGTTCTCGAGCTCTGTCCCTGCTCCTCAGTTGGTGTTCTCCTCAACACTCGCTCGGATGGAAAGTTCTTCAACCTGTCTCGCCTCAAAGCCAAGACCAAGATCAGAGAAATGTGCGCCCGTGAGCTGCTGTACGTTTAGTAAATTGAATTCAGATTTATAATGCGTGTAGACTGGAAGCTACCATGGAGTGCCATGGAGAGCAGTTTAGTGCATCGGATTTGTGTTCTGATGGCTGAGTCATCAGAATGGGGGTTCGAATCCCAACCGCGACCGGGGCACTTGTGTCCTTGAGCAAGACACTTTACCATAATTGCTTCTCTCCACCCAGGAGTAAATGGGTACCTGTGAGGGAGCTGAGATGGTTTCAGGAATGATTTATGAGCCTGATGAGCAGGGGTAATAAAATAATGTGCTTTGAGCATCAGTTTGGTGTATACGTGCGTTATATAAATCTATATGCGGTCACTCTAATCAGAGCATGACTTCCGGCATCGTCGCATGTGGGATATTAGTCCAATTCGGTGAGTGGTGGCGAAGTTGCAGTTGTTACATGTAAAGGAGGGGGAGGAGGGCTTGAGATATCCCATCTCGTCTGATGTTTCTTATTCCTCCTTCTGTGTAGGGTCTCATTGGCAGACTGGGAAGCCTGTCTAACAGCTCCACGCCATTTGCATCTGTCAGCAGCAGTGGCCTCCCATGACCTCAGATCTACGCCACCAGTCTTCAATTGCCGCTTGATGCAGTCTTTGTATCGAAGACGTGGTCTTCCTACACCCCTGGATTCTAACTTTTCCTAACTATTCTTTTAACCTCCCACATAATCAAAGCAGTGATACGGGGGTGTTCATGGTTGCCATGGCAGTCAGTTATTAACAGTTTCAATTGAACTTCAACTTTTGATACTGACACTGATTTTTCATGCTGACATTGAATACGGTTTTTTGCACTAAACACTGATATGAATAACCCAATAAATGACCACTTCCAATGCATTCTGGCAATCCAACATTGCCGCCGTTACGTTACCATGCAAAATCATAATTTATTGCCATTGTACTTTTTTAAAGGATCACAGAAATAAAAACCATTATGGCTCTTAATATATGTGTTTTGCATAATAAAATAAGATAATTGTTAGTTTTTTCACAATTAAAGTTTGTTCTGTTCATTTTGGAGACTTTTATACCACTTCATAAGCCCCACTTTATTGGCAATTGAGTGATGTAATGCATCACGTGATACCGTGACGTCAGTTAAAGAACGATTTCCTAGCACTGCACAGCTGTTTGTTTGTGTGTGTACGTGTCCGATGCGCTTATGTCAACACTCCAATAATTATGTGTATACATGGTTTTCATCCTAAATTTCGCTGAAAATATACATCATGCCTACAAGATGTGTCGTAGCAGGTGTAAGCCTCCATAGGTTCCCTAAAGACGAGGCACTACGACAAATTTGGGCCACAAAAGTGCGAAAAAGAGGGCAAAATGGTTCGGGCCAACCAACGTGATATATGTAGCGATCATTTTACCCCTAAGACTGTGCCTTCACGGGGGAATTTGGGATGTCAAAGGCACCCAGACTCAAGAAAACTTCGATTTCAACGAAAATAAAGAAGCCTGTGAATCTTTCAAACGACAAGCCAAATCGACGAAGCGATGCTTCGTTAAAACTTACCAAGAGGGTAGACTTACCAAGAGGGTAGAAGTTAGTATTATACTTGCTACAATGCAAATGATTAATACAATTTCATTTGCTAGCGCTTTTGCCACGTTTCATGTCGTGCTCATACATTTGCCACGTACTGATGTTTTTATTGAGACTCCCTTAACCGAATTGATTAACAACAATGAATGTATT
This sequence comes from Zoroaster sp. YZ-2022, assembly GCA_029582265.1. NCBI lineage: Eukaryota > Metazoa > Echinodermata > Asteroidea > Forcipulatida > Zoroasteridae > Zoroaster > Zoroaster sp. YZ-2022. The sequence continues at coordinate 33,706,958 of CM055826.1, read as the reverse complement.
AATAAGTGACTTTATTATATATTATTCCTAGATTATCTAATGGCTGACCTTTTATGCAATTTAAAAAAAAAAATCTGGTAAGTGTATCTCGTGCGTTGTACGGACGAAGGGTATGCCTAACGTTAGCAGGTATAATGTTATAGATTGGAGACTTAAAAAATAGGTCTCCTTTGGCACACTTCCTTTAATTAAAGTATTCTATTAACAAGGGTTTCTTGTCATTCTTCTGATTTTTGAGACCTTTTTGAGGCTATTTATAATTTTACATAGATTTGGGATACTGAATTTTCATTATTACTTTGGTACGATTCACTCAATTAAAGACAAGGATTTTATTAACAAGGGTTTCATTTAATTCTTGTGATTTTTTGAGATTTTTGGACAACTATTTATATTTGTAATATTTTTTATGAAAAACATGTTCCATTCACATACGTGCGTTGTGTACGGCTCTGCTCAGTGCCGTATAGCCTACACGTACCTTATACAGGTGTTTCTTTTTGGTCAAACACCACGAGTGGATCTGTTTTTTTGGATTTGTAAGTACTACTTAGGTACAAATCACTCAATAAAAGACAAGGATTCTATTAATAAGGGTTTAGTTTATTTTTTGTGATTTTGTGACATTTTTTGGACAACTATTTATATTTTTAATATTTATATGAAAAACATGTTCCACTCACGCCCGTGCGTTATGTACGGCTCTACTCAAATACGGCTGTATTTATCGCCAAATACCACAGGGCGAGTTTGGATTTTGGATTTCCAGTAAACTTTACAGGTACAATTCACTCAATTAAAGACAAGGATTCTATTAACATTTCTATTTAATTATTGTGATTTTAAAGATTTTTTCCCACTCAAAATATAACCATCATCAAGTGATCTGTTCTTATTTCTATCCATTATTAATTATCGGCCAATTGAATTCTTCCATTACAATAAATGTATGATCAAGTATACTAAGTTTGGATTGTAAACATCATATTTTTTAAATTTAATTATTCAACACAATGTGTTATTAAAACAATAATTACACGACACATATTCATCATTCTATGTAAACATAACTATAATTGTTTATTACAAATGGATTATATTGTTTTGTTATTGTTTAAGTCTGTTTTGGCACTTGTACAAAGGTACATGATACACTTTGCAAGATAATTTGAAAAGCACGGTTTAGTTTGGTTTTGTTGCATGTTTAATTGAAACTCGATTGAAATCATGCATACTTTTGAAAAATTGTTTTTAAGAAATATTTAATTTTAATGTCGGCCCTATTTCATTTTGTGTGCCAACTGAACCCCTTGTTTGTTCTTTATACACTGTACAACAAGTCGTGTTCTTGTACGTAGGTGTACTCATTGCAAATTACTATTTTTTGCTATCTTAATAAAACAAAATCTAGCTTGTGCCCTACAACGAACTGCAGATAAATACTATTGTACTCATGAATTATTTATGAAAATTGAGTGTACTACAGTAAATGTTTTGACCTATTAAACAGAATTCTTTAAATCATCACTAAGCGCAAGTCCAAAAAAGGTCTCCGGTTTCTGGTCTCCGCGTGTCGCCTCAGATCCGCGTGCCTGCACGTTTATTTATTTATTTTGATGGATCGATTGGAATTCTGCCGTGCAACAAGTGTTAAACAACTTATTTTCACACAGGGGTAAGAACATTTGCCCGATTTGTAAGGCCTCTCTTGGCCACCGTACTTTGTGTGGGGGTAATTTTGTCTGGTTCCAATATATACATGGAAAAATGTATTTAATGTGTGTGGGGTGTGGGGAAAATCAGGACCTTTTCTAGAGTGGGGCATATTGCCACCTTTTGACCCCCTCCGCTTCCGCCGCCTATATTAATATAGTTATAGAACAAAATTATATAATTATTATAACAATTTTATAGGATTCATTTTCCTGAATTTGATCAATTCAGTCGATGGAGTCAATTCACAAACTAAGTCAAACGTATTTTGAACAAATTTATTGAAAATCCAAGCAGTCCTTCAATATACGTTTATATGATGTGTTAAAACTGGTGTGACGGCCATAGGGGGTGGGTGGTGGTGGGTGGGGGTGGATACCGGGTGGGGCCGGCAGAGGGAGGCCGTCCCCAATTGTTCGCAAAAAAGTCTTTCTCGTCACAAACTTTTGTATGCATGCAAAAAACGAGTGCAAAATAATATTGGCACACTACCCCCCCCCCCCCCCCCCTCACTTATATACGAACAGACACATTTGGTCAAGGGAACTTGTTGGTAGGTTTTGAAGCTGGGCCACACCAAGCAAATTCATTATCTTTCAGATTGGCGAGGCCTGAATATTTGACGCCTCCAACATAGAAATGGTATGATTCATTAATGTCATCACAACTGTGCAATCAGGTCGATCACATTCACTGGCGTTGCATGGTAATAATTATAGGTTACCTGGAAATAACACATCTCCACCATCTCCAACGTTGTTTCTCATAACATGGGCTTCGTTCTTTTCTTCCAATTCACACATTATTCTCACTTGACACTGAACACTCCCGTACTGGGCACACAAGGTTAACATGTACCGGTATTCTTTGCTCATGATCCCAAAATATTTGCTAAATTAACACCCTGACACTCATTGATCTTAACAAACTTCAAATGGGCACTTTCATGTTCAAATAGACCAATCATCTTCTGCCTTACATAATTGTTTAATTACTTTTCCTCGGTTATTGAGTCCACTGTTATACACGATTACGTAATATCTTTATGCCATTTTGCATGCACATCCTTCTCTATCAACACAATCACGGACCTCGTCTTTGGAAAGCTATTGATCAGGGTATTTAACACAGCCTTCTGTCTCCCACTAGGCCTATATGAAACATAATCTCCATTCTTCATGTTTTTCTGTTATTAGCGACAGCGCGAAGACCTCTTGACATTGTTCTGGTTTTTTAGGTGTTCGAGCTATAGCGCGAAGACCTCTTGTTATTGTTCGGGTTTTTAGGTGTTCGAACGACAGCGCGAACACCTCTTGTTATTGTTCGGTTTTTTAGGTGTTCGAACGACAGCGCGAACACCTCTTGATATTTTTTTTTTTTTTTTTAAAGTGTTCAAGCGACAGCGCGAACACCTCTTGTTATTGTTTGTTTTTTGTTTCTTCTTCTTCTTCTTCTTCTTCTTCTTTTTAGGTGTTCGAGCGACAGCGCGAACACCTCTTTTTATTGTTCGGTTTTTTAGGTGTTCGAGCCACAGCGTGAACACCTCTTGATATTGTTAGGTTTTTTTTTTTTTACTTTTTGCTTCTCCTCAGTGAAATATATCCAGATACAAAAACATAGTTGCAAAGTTTACAGAACCTTAAAACTTAACACATAGTTAGACCTTAACATGTAGTTGTATCCTAAGTTGTGACGTCATGGTGAGATCATCATATATCGAATTACACTAAATCAAATTTTAATATTTTCAAACAATTATATCTCATGAACCACAAAATATATTTTCACAATCTTTGTACCATGTTATAGATCTTGAATGATGTAATTTTTCGTACACAGACGTGATCCCAATCTGACCTCTCCTTCCGGTCGAAACCGGAAGTTGAATATTAAAAAAAAAATCATATCTCATGAACCACAGAAGATATTTTCACAATTTTTGCATCATCTTAAATACCTTGAAATATGTCACATTTCATATACAGACATGACCTAATCTGACCTCTTCTTCCGGTCGAAAACGGAAGTTTAAGTGAACAACTATTCAGAAGTTTCATAAACACACAGCCCATTCCGCGTGTGAACGGCCTTGACACACATAGACAAGAGGCATATACAGTGTATAATACACTGTATACACTGTATTACAATCACTGTACACTGCAGTATCTAATCAGAAAATAATACACCACCAGCACATGTATGTCCACACAGTTTACGGTAATTTCACTATCGTCATTTATTTCGAGCTGTCATTTTTATACACAGTTTTGGAATTGTTAACGCTTGTTCTAAATCTAAGAGATAATTCTAACAGATCGTTTTTGGCATTCATGACTTCAATTACCTCATCGTGAAATATGATGTTTCACATCATTTCGCTATTGTTAGAAAACAAATAAGCTTCTTCATTCCCATGTTTGCACAACACCTTAAAACATATAGTAAATGTAAGCTATTTCATGAGCAACGTATTTCGGGTCTGAAGTAGGTACTAAACGTAATTTTTTCATGACTAGGAGGAAATATTATTGTCAAATAATTATATGACCTTTCAATAATCTGATATAACCTTTACTCTGAAGAACCATTCTCTACATGTACTTCTGGCCAAACTAAAGATATGTAACTTTTTAATGGTTTGGTATGATGACCTTTACTTCCAGTCCAAACAGGCACTTCAAATTATATTTAAAAATATTTTGAAGCACTATTCTTTACATGTACCTATGCGGCAAATCAAACACCTAATGTTTGTTTTCAAACAAACAACAAGTTTATTTATTTGTTTTGTTTTCGTAAGAACTAGTGAAAAAGCATTAAGTTTGACAACGAGCATCATAATAAATGACACATACAAATAAAGCATTTCAAATGTTACTTTTTTATTGAATACAACACACAAACAGTTACAAACGAAATAATTAACTAGAGCTAATGTGCTTCACGAAGCACGAATATCAGCCCAATAAACTAAATTTAAAATGTAAAAACGACATTTTTATATTTGTTACAAAATTACCACTGCTGACCAATAGGTGACCAATAGGTAACCACTGGCCAAAATCTGTGTATTCGAGCCAATTAAGCATTGGACCAAGTTAGGCTGCAATCAGCTAAAGAATGTGGGAGAAGAAGCATTTTGTAAATATTGATTAAATGACCACTACTGACCACCAGATGACCATCGGCCAAACTTTATGAAAATCCCCAGATAGATGAAATACATTGAAAATATGAAAACGACATTTTTTTTCTTCATAAAATGACCACTGCTGACCGATAGGTGACCACTGGCCAAAATCTGTGTATTCGATCCAATGAAGCATTGGACCAAGTTAGGCTGCAATCGGCTAAAGAATGTGGTAGAAGAAGCTATTTGTAAATATTGATTATAATTAAATGACCACTACTGACCACTAGATGACCATCGGCCAAACTTTAGCAAAATCCCCAGATAGATGAAATACATTTAAAATGTGAAAAATACCTTTTTAATTTGTTTTCATAAAATGACCACTGCTGACCGATAAGTGACCACTGGCCGAAATCTATGTACACCCCAAATGGTACTCGAGTCAATGAAGCATTGGACCAAGTTAGGCTGCAATCGGCTAAAGAATGTGGGATAAGAAGCATTTTGTAAATATTCATGAAATGTCCACTACTGACCACCAGATGACCACTGGCCAAATTTTATTAACATCCCTATATAGAGCAGGTGTCAAGGTTGAATTTGACCAAGTTTGTTTAAAATCGGCCAAATAGTTTAGGAGTTATGGCCATTTTTATTATGGTCACGTGACCGTTTGCCCGAAGAAAGAAAGAACTAGAGCTAATGTGCTTCACGAAGCACGAATATCAGCCCCATAAACTAAATTTAAAATGTAAAAACGACATTTTTATATTTTATTTACAAAATTACCACTGCTGACCAATAGGTGACCACTGGCCAAAAATATGTGTATTCGAGCCAATGAAGCATTGTACCAAGTTAGTCTGCAATTGGCTAAATAATTTGGGAGAAGAAGCATTTTGTAAATATTGATTAAATGACCACTACTGACCACTAGATGACCATCGGCCAAACTTTATGAAAATCCCCAGATAGATGAAATACACTGAAAATGTGAAAACGACATTTTAATTTTTTTAAATAAAATGACCACTGCTGACCGATAGGTGACCACTGGCCAAAATCTGTGTATTCGAGCAATGAAGCATTGGACCTAGTTAGGCTGCAATCGGCTGAAGAATGTGGTAGAAGAAGCTATTTGTAAATATTGATTATAATTAAATGACCACAACTGACCACTAGATGACCATCGGCCAAATTTTATGAAAATCCCCAAATAGATGAAATATATTTAAAATGTGAATAAGACATTTTTGTATTTTTTCATAAAATGACCACTGCTGACCGATAAGTGATCACTGGCCGAAATCTGTGTGCACCCCAAATGGGACTCGAGTCAATGAAGCATTGGACCAAGTTAGGCTGCAATCGGCTAAAGAATGTGGGAGAAGAAGCATTTTGTAAATATTCATGAAATGACCACTGCTGACCGATAGGTGACCACTGGCCGAAATCTGTGTACACCCCATATGTAGCACAGGTTAATGGTGCATCTGTCCAAGTTTGGCCGCAATAGGCCACAAAATGTGGGAGAAGAAGCATTTTGTAAATATTCAGTAAATGACCACTACTGACCACTGGGTGACCGTTGGCCGAAATTTATGAACATGCCTCGATGGCGCATTTATTCCTCCATGATTTGACAAAGTTTGTTTGAAATCGGCCGAATAGTTTTAGAGTTATGGCCATTTTTATTTTAGTCACGTGACCGTTTGACCGAAGAAAGAAAGAAAGAAAGAACTAGAGCTAATGTGCTTCACGAAGCACGAATATCAGCCCTATAAACTAAATTTAAAATGTAAAAACGACATTTTTATATATTTTTTTACAAAATTACCACTGCTGACCAATAGGTGACCACTGGCCAAAATATGTGTATTCGAGCCAATGAAGCATTGGACCTAGTCAGGTTGCAATCGGCTAAAGAATGTGGGAGAAGAAGCATTTTGTAAATATTGATTAAATGACCACTACTGACCACTAGATGACCATCGGTCAAACTTTATGAAAATCCCCAGATAGATGAAATACATTGAAAATGTGAAAACGACATTTTAATTTTAAAAAATAAAATGACCACTGCTAACCGATAGGTGACCACTGGCCAAAATCTGTGTATTCGAGCAATGAAGCATTGGACCAAGTTAGGCTGCAATCGGCTGAAGAATGTGGTAGAAGAAGCTATTTGTAAATATTGATTATAATTAAATGACCACAACTGACCACTAGATGACCATCGGCCAAACTTTATGAAAATCCCCAGATAGATGAAATACATTTAAAATGTGAATAAGACATTTTTGTATTTTTTCATAAAATGACCACTGCTGACCGATAGGTGACTACTGGCCGAAATCTGTGTACACCCCATATGTAGCACAGGTTAATGGTGCATCTGTCCAAGTTTGGCCGCAATAGGCCACAAAATGTGGGAGAAGAAGCATTTTGTAAATATTCAGTAAATAACCACTACTGACCACTGGGTGACCGTTGGCCGAAATTTATGAACATGCCTCGATGGCGCATTTATTCCTCCATGATTTGACAAAGTTTGTTTGAAATCGGCAGAATAGTTTTAGAGTTATAGCCATTTTTATTTTAGTCACGTGACCGTTTGACCGAAGAAAGAAAGAACTAGAGCTAATGTGCTTCACGAAGCACGAATATCAGCCCTATAAACTAAATTTAAAATGTAAAAACGACATTTTTATATTTTTTTACAAAATTACCACTGCTGACCAATAGGTGACCACTAGCCAAAATCTGTGTATTCGAGCCAATGAAGCATTGGACCTAGTCAGGTTGCAATCGGCTAAAGAATGTGAGAGAAGAAGCATTTTGTAAATATTGATTAAATGACCACTACTGACCACTAGATGACCATCGGCCAAACTTTATGAAAATCCCCAGATAGATGAAATACATTCAAAATGTGAAAACTACATTTTAATTTTTTTAAATAAAATGACCACTGCTGACCGATAGGTGACCACTGGCCAAAATCTGTGTATTCGAGCAATGAAGCATTGGACCAAGTTAGGCTGCAATCGGCTGAAGAATGTGGTAGAAGAAGCTATTTGTAAATATTGATTATAATTAAAAATCCACAACTGACCACTAGATGATCATCGGCCAAACTTTATGAAAATCCCCAGATAGATGAAATACATTTAAAATGTGAATAAGCTATTTTTGTATTTTTTCATAAAATAACAACTGCTGACCGATAAGTGACCACTGGCCGAAATATGTGTGCACCCCAAATGGGACTCGTGTCAATGAAGCATTGGACCAAGTTAGGCTGCAATCGGCTAAAGAATGTGGGAGAAGCAGCATTTTGTAAATATTCATGAAATGACCACTGCTGACCGATAGGTGACCACTGGCCGAAATCTGTGTACACCCCATATGTAGCACAGGTTAATGGTGCATCTGTCCAAGTTTGGCCGCAATAGGCCACAAAATGTGGGAGAAGAAGCATTTTGTAAATATTCAGTAAATGACCACTACTGACCACTGGGTGACCGTTGGCCGAAATTTATGAACATGCCTCGATGGCGCATTTATTCCTCCATGATTTGACAAAGTTTGTTTGAAATCGTCCGAACAGTTTTAGAGTTATGGCCATTTTTATTTTAGTCACGTGACCGTTTGACCGAAGAAAGAAAGAAAGAATTTTTGCATTACAATATATCAGCCTGCTTCGCAGGGCTGATATAACTAGAGCTAATGTGCTTCACGAAGCACGAATATCAGCCCTATAAACTAAATTTAAAATGTAAAACGACATTTTTATATTTTTTTAAACAAAATTAGCACTGCTGACCAATAGGTGACCACTGGCCAAAATATGTGTATTCGAGCCAATGAAGCATTGGACCCCAAGTTAGGCTGCAACCGGCTAAAGAATGTGGGAGAAGAAGCATTTTGTAAATATTGATTAAATGACCACTACTGACCACTAGATGACAATCGGCCAAACTTTATGAAAATCCCCAGATAGATGAAATACATTGAAAATGTGAAAACGACATTTAAATTTTGTTTTCATAAATTGACCACTGCTGACCGATAGGTGACCACTGGCCAAAATCTGTGTATTCGATCCAATGAAGCATTGGGCCAAGTTAGCCTGCAATCGGCTAAAGAATGTGGTAGAAGAAGCTATTTGTAAATATTGATTATAATTAAATGACCACTACTGACCACTAGATGACCATCGGCCAAACTTTATGAAAATCCCCAGATAGATGAAATACATTGAAAATGTGAAAACGACATTTTAAATTTTAAAAATAAAATGACCACTGCTGACCGATACGTGACCACTGGCCAAAATCTGTGTATTCGAGCCAATGAAGCATTGGACAAAGTTAGGTTGCAATCGGCTGAAGAATGTGGTAGAAGAAGCCATTTGTAAATATTGATTATAATTAAATGACCACTACTGACCACTAGATGACCATCGGCCAAACTTTATTAAAATCCCCAGATAGATGAAATACATTTAAAATGTGAAAAAGACCATTTTAATTTTTTTTCATAAAATGACCACTGCTGACCGATAAGTGACCATTGGCCGAAATCTGTGTACACCCCAAATGGTACTCGAGTCAATGAAGCATTGGACCAAGTTAGGCTGCAATCGGCTAAAGAATGTGGGAGAAGTAGCATTTTGTAAATATTCATGAAATGACCACTACTGACCACCAGATGACCATTGGCCAAATTTTATGACCATCTCTAGATAGGGCGGGTATCAAGGTTTAATTTGACCAAGTTTGTTTAAAATCGGCCGAATAGTTTAGGAGTTATGGCCATTTTTATTTTGGTCACGTGACCGTTTGCCCGAAGAAAGAAAGAAAGAAAGAAAGAAAGAAAGAAAGAACTAGAGCTAATGTGCTTCACGAAGCACGAATATCAGCCCTATAAACTAAATTTAAAATGTAAAAACGACATTTTTATATTTTTTTACAAAATGACCACTGCTGACCAATAGGTGACCACTGGCCAAAATCTTTGTATTCGAGCCAATGAAGCATTGGACCTAGTCAGGTTATCGGCTAAAGAATGTGGGAGAAGTAGCATTTTGTAAATATTGATTAAATGACCACTACTGACCACTAGATGACCATCGGCCAAACTTTATGAAAATCCCCAGATAGATGAAATACATTGAAAATGTGAAAACGACATTTAAAAAAAAATAAAATGACCACTGCTGACCGATAGGTGACCACTGGCCAAAATCTGTGTATTCGAGCAATGAAGCATTGGACCAAGTTAGGCTGCAATCGGCTGAAGAATGTGGTAGAAGAAGCTATTTGTAAATATTGATTATAATTAAATGACCACAACTGACCACTAGATGACCATCGGCCAAACTTTATGAAAATCCCCAGATAGATGAAATACATTTAAAATGTGAAAAAGACATTTTTTAATTTTTTCATAAAATGACCACTGCTGACCGATAGGTGACCACTGGCCGAAATCTGTGTACACCCCATATGTAGCACAGATTAATGGTGCATCTGTCCAAGTTTGGCCGCAATAGGCCACAAAATGTGGGAGAAGAAGCATTTTGTAAATATTCAGTAAATGACCACTACTGACCACTGGGTGACAGTTGGCCGAAATTTATGAACATGCCTCGATGGCGCATTTATTCATCCATGATTTGACAAAGTTTGTTTGAAATCGGCCGAATAGTTTTAGAGTTATGGCCATTTTTATTTTAGTCACGTGACCGTTTGACCGAAGAAAGAAAGAAAGAAAGAAAGAAAGAAAGAAATAATTTTTGCATTACAATATATCAGCCTGCTTCGCAGGGCTGATATAAAGAAAGAAAGAAAGAAGTTGTAGCATTACAATATATCAGCCTGCTTCGCAGGGCTGATATAACTAGAGCTAATGTGCTTCACGAAGCACGAATATCAGCCCTATAAACTAAATTTAAAATGTAAAAACGACATTTTTATATTTTTTTACAAAATGACCACTGCTGACCAATAGGTGACCACTGGCCAAAATCTGTGTATTCGAGCCAATGAAGCATTGGACCAAGTTAGGCTGCAATCCGCTAAAGAATGTGGTAGAAGAAGCTATTTGTAAATATTGATCATAATTAAATGACCACTACTGACTACTAGATGACCATCGGCCAAACTTAATGAAAATCCCCAGATAGATGAAATACATTTAAAATGTGTATAAGACATTTTTGTATTTTTTCATAAAATGACCACTGCTGACCGATAAGTGACCACTGGCCGAAATCTGTGTGCACCCCAAATGGGACTCGAGTCAATGAAGCATTGGACCAAGTTAGGCTGCAATCGGCTAAAGAATGTGGGAGAAGAAGCATTTTGTAAATATTTATGAAATGACCACTGCCAACCGATAGGTGACCACTGGCCAAAATCTTTGTACTCCCCAAATGGGGATCAAGTCAATGAAGCATTGGACCAAGTTAGGCTGTAATCGGCTAAAGAATGTGGGAGAACAAGCATTTTGTAAATATTCATGAAATGACCACTGCTGACCGATAGGTGATCACTGGCCAAAATCTGTGTACACCCCATATGTACCACAGGTTAATGGTGCATCTGTCCAAGTTTGGCCGCAATAGGCCACAAAATGTGGGAGAAGAAGCATTTTCTAAATATTCATTAAATCACCACTACTGATCACTGGGTCACCGTTGGCCGAAATATATGAACATGCCTCGATGGCGCATTTATTCCTCCATGATTTGACAAAGTTTGTTTGAAATCGGCCGAATAGTTTTAGAGTTATGGCCATTTTTATTTTAGTCACGTGACCGTTTGACCGAAGAAAGAAAGAAAGAAAGAAAGAATTTTTGCATTACAATATATCAGCCTGCTTCGCAGGGCTGATATAAAGAAAGAAAGAACTAGAGCTAATGTGCTTCACGAAGCACGAATATCAGCCCTATAAACTAAATTTAAAATGTAAAAACGACATTTTAATATTTTTTTACAAAATGACCACTGCTGACCAATAGGTGACCACTGGCCAAAATCTGTGTATTCGAGCCAATGAAGCATTGGACCAAGTTAGGCTGCAATCGGATAAAGAATGTGGGAGAAGAAGCATTTTGTAAATATTGATTAAATGACTACTACTGACCACTAGATGACCATCGGCCAAACTTTATGAAAATCCCCAGATAGATGAAATACATTGAAAATGTGAAAACGACATTTTAATTTTTTTTCATAAAATGACCACTGCTGACCGATAGGTGACCACTGGCCAAAATCTGTGTATTCGAGCCAATGAAGCATTGGACCAAGTTAGGCTGCAATCGGCTAAAGAATGTGGTAGAAGAAGCTATTTGTAAATATTGATTATAATTAAATGACCACTACTGACCACTAGATGACCATCGGCCAAACTTTATGAAAATCCCCAGATAGATGAAATACATTTAAAATGTGAAAAAGACCTTTTTAATTTTTTTTCATAAAATGACCGCTGCTGACCGATAAGTGACCACTGGCCGAAATCTGTGTACACCCCAAATGGGGATCAAGTCAATGAAGCATTGGACAAAGTTAGGCTGCAATCGGCTAAAGAATGTGAGAGAAGAAGCATTTTGTAAATATTCATGAAATGACCACTACTGACCACCAGATGACCAGTGGCCAAATTTTATGACCATCCTTAGATAGGGCAGGTGTCAAGGTTTAATTTGACCAAGTTTGTTTAAAATCGGCCAAATAGTTTAGGAGTTATGCCCATTTTTATTTTGGTCACGTGACCGTTTGCCCGAAGAAAGAAAGAAAGAAAGAAAGAAAGAAAGAAAGAAAGAATTTTTGCATTACAATATATCAGCCTGCTTCGCAGGGCTGATATAAAGAAAGAAAGAAGTTGTAGCATTACATTATATCAGCCTGCTTCGCAGGGCTGATATAACTAGAGCTAATGTGCTTCACGAAGCACGAATATCAGCCCTATAAACTAAATTTAAAATGTAAAAACGACATTTTTATATTTTTTTACAAAATTACTACTGCTGACCAATAGGTGACCACTGGCCAAAATCTGTGTATTCGAGCCAATGAAGCATTGGACCTAGTCAGGTTGCAATCGGCTAAAGAATGTGAGAGAAGAAGCATTTTGTAAATATTGATTAAATGACCACTACTGACCACTAGATGACCATCGGCCAAACTTTATGAAAATCCCCAGATAGATGAAATACATTGAAAATGTGAAAACGACATTTTAATTTGTTTAAATAAAATGACCACTGCTGACCGATAGGTGACCACTGGCCAAAATCTGTGTATTCGAGCCAATGAAGCATTGGACCTAGTCAGGTCCCAATCGACTAAAGAATGTGGGAGAAGAAGCATTTTGTAAATATTGATTAAATGACCACTACTGACCACTAGATGACGAACGGCCAAACTTTATGAAAATCCCCAGATAGATGAAATACATTGCAAATGTGAAAACGGCATTTTATTTTTTTTTTATAAAATGACCACTGCTGACTGATAGGTGACCACTGGCCAAAATCTGTGTATTCGAGCAATGAAGCATTGGACCAAGTTAGGCTGCAATCGGCTGAAGAATGTGGTAGAAGAAGCTATTTGTAAATATTGATTATAATTAAATGACCACAACTGACCACTAGATGACCATCGGCCAAACTTTATGAAAATCCCCAGATAGATGAAATACATTTAAAATGTGAATAAGACATTTTTGTATTTTTTCATAAAATTACCATTGCTGACCGATAAGTGACCACTGGCCGAAATCTGTGTGCACCCCAAATGGGACTCGAGTCAATGAAGCATTGGACCAAGTTAGGCTGCAATCGGCTAAAGAATGTGGGAGAAGAAGCATTTTGTAAATATTCATGAAATGACCACTGCTGACCGATAGGTGACCACTGGCCAAAATCTGTGTACATCCCAAATGGGGCTCGAGTCAATGAAGCATTGGACCAAGTTAGGCTGCAATCGACTAAAGAATGTGGGAGAAGAAGCATTTTGTAAATATTCATGAAATGACCACTACTGACCACTGGGTGACCGTTGGCCGAAATTTATGAACATGCCTCGATGGCGCATTTATTCCTCCATGATTTGACAAAGTTTGTTTGAAATCGGCTGAATAGTTTTAGAGTTATGGCCATTTTTATTTTAGTCATGTGACCGTGATTTTAGTCACGTGACCGTTTGACCGAAGAAAGAATTTTTGCATTACAATATATCAGCCTGCTTCGCAGGGCTGATATAAAGAAAGAAAGAAAGAACTAGAGCTAATGTGCTTCACGAAGCACGAATATCAGCCCTATAAACTAAATTTAAAATGTAAAAACGACATTTTTATATTTTTTTAAACAAAATTAGCACTGCTGACCAATAGGTGACCACTGGCCAAAATATGTGTATTCGAGCCAATGAAGCATTGGACCCCAAGTTAGGCTGCAACCGGCTAAAGAATGTGGGAGAAGAAGCATTTTGTAAATATTGATTAAATGACCACTACTGACCACTAGATGACAATCGGCCAAACTTTATGAAAATCCCCAGATAGATGAAATACATTGAAAATGTGAAAACGACATTTAAATTTTGTTTTCATAAATTGACCACTGCTGACCGATAGGTGACCACTGGCCAAAATCTGTGTATTCGATCCAATGAAGCATTGGGCCAAGTTAGGCTGCAATCGGCTAAAGAATGTGGTAGAAGAAGCTATTTGTAAATATTGATTATAATTAAATGACCACTACTGACCACTAGATGACCATCGGCCAAACTTTATGAAAATCCCCAGATAGATGAAATACATTGAAAATGTGAAAACGACATTTTAATTTTTTTGTATAAAAATTAAAATGACCACTGCTGACCGATACGTGACCACTGGCCAAAATCTGTGTATTCGAGCCAATGAAGCATTGGACAAAGTTAGGTTGCAATCGGCTGAAGAATGTGGTAGAAGAAGCCATTTGTAAATATTGATTATAATTAAATGACCACTACTGACCACTAGATGACCATCGGCCAAACTTTATTAAAATCCCCAGATAGATGAAATACATTTAAAATGTGAAAAAGACCATTTTAATTTTTTTTCATAAAATGACCACTGCTGACCGATAAGTGACCATTGGCCGAAATCTGTGTACACCCCAAATGGTACTCGAGTCAATGAAGCATTGGACCAAGTTAGGCTGCAATCGGCTAAAGAATGTGGGAGAAGTAGCATTTTGTAAATATTCATGAAATGACCACTACTGACCACCAGATGACCATTGGCCAAATTTTATGACCATCTCTAGATAGGGCGGGTATCAAGGTTTAATTTGACCAAGTTTGTTTAAAATCGGCCGAATAGTTTAGGAGTTATGGCCATTTTTATTTTGGTCACGTGACCGTTTGCCCGAAGAAAGAAAGAAAGAAAGAAAGAAAGAAAGAAAGAACTAGAGCTAATGTGCTTCACGAAGCACGAATATCAGCCCTATAAACTAAATTTAAAATGTAAAAACGACATTTTTATATTTTTTTACAAAATGACCACTGCTGACCAATAGGTGACCACTGGCCAAAATATGTGTATTCGAGCCAATGAAGCATTGGACCTAGTCAGGTTATCGGCTAAAGAATGTGGGAGAAGTAGCATTTTGTAAATATTGATTAAATGACCACTACTGACCACTAGATGACCATCGGCCAAACTTTATGAAAATCCCCAGATAGATGAAATACATTGAAAATGTGAAAACGACATTTAAAAAATAAATAAAATGACCACTGCTGACCGATAGGTGACCACTGGCCAAAATCTGTGTATTCGAGCAATGAAGCATTGGACCAAGTTAGGCTGCAATCGGCTGAAGAATGTGGTAGAAGAAGCTATTTGTAAATATTGATTATAATTAAATGACCACAACTGACCACTAGATGACCATCGGCCAAACTTTATGAAAATCCCCAGATAGATGAAATACATTTAAAATGTGAAAAAGACATTTTTGTATTTTTTCATAAAATGACCACTGCTGACCGATAGGTGACCACTGGCCGAAATCTGTGTACACCCCATATGTAGCACAGATTAATGGTGCATCTGTCCAAGTTTGGCCGCAATAGGCCACAAAATGTGGGAGAAGAAGCATTTTGTAAATATTCAGTAAATGACCACTACTGACCACTGGGTGACAGTTGGCCGAAATTTATGAACATGCCTCGATGGCGCATTTATTCATCCATGATTTGACAAAGTTTGTTTGAAATCGGCCGAATAGTTTTAGAGTTATGGCCATTTTTATTTTAGTCACGTGACCGTTTGACCGAAGAAAGAA
Organism: Zoroaster sp. YZ-2022; assembly: GCA_029582265.1. Classification (NCBI taxonomy): domain Eukaryota; kingdom Metazoa; phylum Echinodermata; class Asteroidea; order Forcipulatida; family Zoroasteridae; genus Zoroaster; species Zoroaster sp. YZ-2022. The sequence goes on along the minus strand of CM055826.1, from coordinate 33,690,756 downwards.
AGAAAGAAAGAAAGAAAGAAAGAATTTTTGCATTACAATATATCAGCCTGCTTCGCAGGGCTGATATAAAGAAAGAAAGAAAGAAGTTGTAGCATTACAATATATCAGCCTGCTTCGCAGGGCTGATATAACTAAACTAATGTGCTTCACGAAGCACGAATATCAGCCCTATAAACTAAATTTAAAATGTAAAAACGACATTTTATATTTTTACAAAATGACCACTGCTGACCAATAGGTGACCACTGGCCAAAATCTGTGTATTCGAGTCAATGAAGCATTGGACCAAGTTAGGCTGCAATCGGCTAAAGAATGTGGTAGAAGTAGCTATTTGTAAATATTGATCATAATTAAATGACCACTACTGACTACTAGATGACCATCGGCCAAACTTTATGAAAATCCCCAGATAGATGAAATACATTTAAAATGTGTATAAGACATTTTTGTATTTTTTTCATAAAATGACCACTGCTGACCGATAAGTGACCACTGGCCGAAATCTGTGTGCACCCCAAATGGGACTCGAGTCAATGAAGCATTGGACCAAGTTAGGCTGCAATCGGCTAAAGAATGTGGTAGAAGTAGCTATTTGTAAATATTTATGAAATGACCACTGCCAACCGATAGGTGACCACTGGCCAAAATCTTTGTACTCCCCAAATGGGGATCAAGTCAATGAAGCATTGGACCAAGTTAGGCTGTAATCGGCTAAAGAATGTGGGAGAACAAGCATTTTGTAAATATTCATGAAATGACCACTGCTGACCGATAGGTGATCACTGGCCAAAATCTGTGTACACCCCATATGTACCACAGGTTAATGGTGCATCTGTCCAAGTTTGGCCGCAATAGGCCACAAAATGTGGGAGAAGAAGCATTTTCTAAATATTCATTAAATCACCACTACTGATCACTGGGTCACCGTTGGCCGAAATATATGAACATGCCTCGATGGCGCATTTATTCCTCCATGATTTGACAAAGTTTGTTTGAAATCGGCCGAATAGTTTTAGAGTTATGGCCATTTTTATTTTAGTCACGTGACCGTTTGACCGAAGAAAGAAAGAAAGAATTTTTGCATTACAATATATCAGCCTGCTTCGCAGGGCTGATATAAAGAAAGAAAGAAAGAACTAGAGCTAATGTGCTTCACGAAGCACGAATATCAGCCCTATAAACTAAATTTAACATGTAAAAACGACATTTTAATATTTTTTTTACAAAATGACCACTGCTGACCAATAGGTGACCACTGGCCAAAATCTGTGTATTCGAGCCAATGAAGCATTGGACCAAGTTAGGCTGCAATCGGATAAAGAATGTGGGAGAAGAAGCATTTTGTAAATATTGATTAAATGACTACTACTGACCACTAGATGACCATCGGCCAAACTTTATGAAAATCCCCAGATAGATGAAATACATTGAAAATGTGAAAACGACATTTTTATTTTTTTCATAAAATGACCACTGCTGACCGATAGGTGACCACTGGCCAAAATCTGTGTATTCGAGCCAATGAAGCATTGGACCAAGTTAGGCTGCAATCGGCGAAAGAATGTGGTAGAAGAAGCTATTTGTAAATATTGATTATAATTAAATGACCACTACTGACCACTAGATGACCATCGGCCAAACTTTATGAAAATCCCCAGATAGATGAAATACATTTAAAATGTGAAAAAGACCTTTTTAATTTTTTTTCATAAAATGACCGCTGCTGACCGATAAGTGACCACTGGCCGAAATCTGTGTACACCCCAAATGGGGATCAAGTCAATGAAGCATTGGACAAAGTTAGGCTGCAATCGGCTAAAGAATGTGAGAGAAGAAGCATTTTGTAAATATTCATGAAATGACCACTACTGACCACCAGATGACCAGTGGCCAAATTTTATGACCATCCTTAGATAGGGCAGGTGTCAAGGTTTAATTTGACCAAGTTTGTTTAAAATCGGCCAAATAGTTTAGGAGTTATGCCCATTTTTATTTTGGTCACGTGACCGTTTGCCCGAAGAAAGAAAGAAAGAAAGAAAGAAAGAAAGAAAGAATTTTTGCATTACAATATATCAGCCTGCTTCGCAGGGCTGATATAAAGAAAGAAAGAAGTTGTAGCATTACATTATATCAGCCTGCTTCGCAGGGCTGATATAACTAGAGCTAATGTGCTTCACGAAGCACGAATATCAGCCCTATAAACTAAATTTAAAATGTAAAAACGACATTTTTATATTTGTTTACAAAATTACCACTGCTGACCAATAGGTGACCACTGGCCAAAATCTGTGTATTCGAGCCAATGAAGCATTGGACCTAGTCAGGTTGCAATCGGCTAAAGAATGTGAGAGAAGAAGCATTTTGTAAATATTGATTAAATGACCACTACTGACCACTAGATGACCATCGGCCAAACTTTATGAAAATCCCCAGATAGATGAAATACATTGAAAATGTGAAAACGACATTTTAATTTGTTTAAATAAAATGACCACTGCTGACCGATAGGTGACCACTGGCCAAAATCTGTGTATTCGAGCCAATGAAGCATTGGACCTAGTCAGGTCCCAATCGACTAAAGAATGTGGGAGAAGAAGCATTTTGTAAATATTGATTAAATGACCACTACTGACCACTAGATGACGAACGGCCAAACTTTATGAAAATCCCCAGATAGATGAAATACATTGCAAATGTGAAAACGGCATTTTATTTTTTTTTTATAAAATGACCACTGCTGACTGATAGGTGACCACTGGCCAAAATCTGTGTATTCGAGCAATGAAGCATTGGACCAAGTTAGGCTGCAATCGGCTGAAGAATGTGGTAGAAGAAGCTATTTGTAAATATTGATTATAATTAAATGACCACAACTGACCACTAGATGACCATCGGCCAAACTTTATGAAAATCCCCAGATAGATGAAATACATTTAAAATGTGAATAAGACATTTTTGTATTTTTTCATAAAATTACCATTGCTGACCGATAAGTGACCACTGGCCGAAATCTGTGTACCCCAAATGGGACTCGAGTCAATGAAGCATTGGACCAAGTTAGGCTGCAATCGGCTAAAGAATGTGGGAGAAGAAGCATTTTGTAAATATTCATGAAATGACCACTGCTGACCGATAGGTGACCACTGGCCAAAATCTGTGTACATCCCAAATGGGGCTCGAGTCAATGAAGCATTGGACCAAGTTAGGCTGCAATCGACTAAAGAATGTGGGAGAAGAAGCATTTTGTAAATATTCATGAAATGACCACTACTGACCACTGGGTGACCGTTGGCCGAAATTTATGAACATGCCTCGATGGCGCATTTATTCCTCCATGATTTGACAAAGTTTGTTTGAAATCGGCTGAATAGTTTTAGAGTTATGGCCATTTTTATTTTAGTCATGTGACCGTGATTTTAGTCACGTGACCGTTTGACCGAAGAAAGAAATTTTGCATTACAATATATCAGCCTGCTTCGCAGGGCTGATATAAATACAATATATCAGCCTGCTTCGCAGGGCTGATATAACTAGTGCTAAATGTGCTTCACGAAGCACGAATATCAGCCCTATAAACTAAATTTAAAATGTAAAAACGAAATTTTTAATTTATTTTTTACAAAATTACCACTGCTGACCAATAGGTGACGACTGGCCAAAATATGTGTATTCGAGCCAATGAAGCATTGGACCTAGTCAGGTTGCAATCGGCTAAAGAATGTGGGAGAAGAAGCATTTTGTAAATATTGATTAAATGACCACTACTGACCACTAGATGACCATCGGCCAAACTTTATGAAAATCCCCAGATAGATGAAATACATTGAAAATGTGAAAACGACATTTTAATTTTTTTAAATAAAATGACCACTGCTGACCGATAGGTGACTACTGGCCCAAATCTGTGTATTCGAGCAATGAAGCATTGGACCAAGTTAGGCTGCAATCGGCTGAAGAATGTGGGAGAAGAAGCATTTAAAAAACAAAAATGACCACTACTGACCACTGGGTGACCGTTGGCCGAAATTTATGAACATGCCTCGATGGCGCATTTATTCCTCCATGATTTGACAAAGTTTCTTTGAAATCGGCCAAATAGTTTTAGAGTTATGGCCATTTTTATTTTAGTCACGTGACCGTGATTTTAGTCACGTGACCGTTTGACCGAAGAAAGAATTTTTAGATTACAATATATTAGCCTGCTTCGCAGGGCTGATATAAAGAAAGAAAGAATTTTTGAATTACAATATATCAGCCTGCTTCGCAGGGCTGATATAATTTTTAGATTACAATATATCAGCCTGCTTCGCAGGGCTGATATAAAGAAAGAATTTTTAGATTACAATATATCAGCCTGCTTCGCAGGGCTGATATAACAAACAGTAATTTATCTTTTAAATCACAAACAATACTCTATGAGTACTGTATATGTACACCATAATATCAGTTATACCCCCAATGCTTTTTACACAAACTCAAGGCTGTACCAGGTACCCGGACACCCGACCGAAACGGTCATTATCGGTCATTACCTGTGGAAGTCTACCATTTTTTTGTTAACATATATTGTGTGGGCAATGTAGATGCTACAAGTTGTTTTTAATGCAGAGGTAGGTAATTATTATTGATTGCACGTTTATCCCATAATACATAATAAAGTTATCTTCCCTCACCCAACACAAAAAATACTTTTTACACAAACTCCCAATATCATTATCCATGTGTACACATGTATGCCAAAATACAAGTTGTCTTCCCTCCCCCATCACAAAAAATACTTTTTACACAAACTCCCAATACTAACATTGGATTCATATTATGAACAAACCTTTTTTCAGTTTAAAATGATGACATTTAAATACATAAATTAGACCAAACTTATTGACAAGGCAGGAAGACCATGTACATGTAGGTAAGAAAGATGTTGTAACTTACGGTTGGAAGAATTTAAAATTATATGGGATGACTGAACCGGAAGTCAATGTATTAAGTATAGCACATTATATGATATTTTAATTATATATATATTTTTTTAATGACAGTATGAAAAAGGGAAATTTGCAGACACCAACGTCATAAAAAAAAACTTCTACAACATCTTGTAATTGTACAAAGGAAGTACGTCATGCTCGCGCAGTGAAGTGATGCATGATGGAAATGAATGTACTACTGATCGGCTCAGTGCGCTTAAACAACCTCAATGTATTTTTCACATGTTAAAAATGTCAACTAAATCTAAACAGTAGGCTATCAGTTCTTCGAAAAGAAAACTAGCACTGAACTGTTCCAATTTTGGTTGTTTTTGTTTTGGAAGAGTAATGATCGATGTATGTAAAACCATCCGGTGAACAATAAAGATTCCGTGGCCAGTTTTCATTATGTTATTATACCATTGCATTTGAAATGAAGTTTGAATTTGGTGTAGTGCCTAATGTGATTAAGTTCAAATCATTGAAATGGACTTCAAACAAATCATCGTTGGTGACCACATCATATTTTACAGGGTACTCTTTAATATGAAAAAAAAAGAATAATGCAAAGTTTCTTTAAAAAACATTCTGACGTCATCATCACTGCCCTGACAAAACCCGAACACCTATGTGTTTGTAATATAACAAACTCTTCTTCTTCTTCTTCTTCTTCTTCTTCTTCTTCTTCTTCTTCTTCTTCTTCTTCTTCTTCTTCTTCTTCTTCTTCTTCTTCTTCTTCTTCTTCTTCTTCTTCTTCTTCTTCTTCTTCTTCTTCTTCTTCTTCTTCTTCTTCTTCTTCTTCTTCTTCTTCTTCTTCTTCTTCTTCTTCTTCTTCTTCTTCTTCTTCTTCTTCTTCTTCTTCTTCTTCTTCTTCTTCTTCTTCTTGAATCACTATTCTGTAAATATATTTGTACAGCCAAAACATAGTTGCGGAGTTCAAAGAACCTTTAACTTAACACATAGTTAGACATATAGTTCCAGGTAACATTGTGACGTCATGCTGAGGTCATCTAATGAATATTACGTAATTAATTATAATTAAAACAATATATTTTATATCTCGTGAACCACGAGATACTTTCCTGATTCCTTCATAATCATACAGAACATGGAGGACTCGACATTTGATACACAGACATGACCCTATTGACCCTTACTTCCGGTCCAAACTGGAAGTTCAAGTTTAAAAAAGCTCTTTATAAATTGACGCAAATTTGAAAGGGTATTTGAAAAAAAACCATTCTGGGCTTATATGTTAAGTGGGATCTGCTCTTTTCAAAAATATATTTGGTGACGCCATCGCTCTTAACAGCGCCCTCTAACAGGCAGGTTTAAAAAAAAGTCACTTTTTGCTATCTTGAGAAAACATTTGACAGAATTGTACCAAATTTGGCACAAGGTATGAATGACGTCACATGGATGAACCGGAACTTGCGATTGGAAGAATTGAAAATTATATGGGATGACTGAACTGGAAGTTAATATATTCAGTATAGCACATTATATGTTATTTTAATTATATTATGAAAATCTCCTGAGGTAACTCTTGTCTTTTAACAACTTTAGGTGATGACGTCATCACATATGATGCTCACTCGAACACCCTGAGTTTGTTTTCTACAAATTCAATACCTCTAGTTTTTCTTTTAATTGTTTCATGTTTTCTTGTAACTCGTGTTAATTTGTTTTATATAATATGGTCAAATTTGTAAAGTCTTCAACTGGATCTGTGTTTATAGTATATACCGGAAGGCATACAACATTCTACTTTCTATGTTTTATTATGTGCACAGAACTAGAAATGAATGTTTAGTAAATTCCAATTCCAATTCAATTGCCAGTTGGAAAAAGAACATTCGAACATGCAATAGCCAAACGAAAATAATAATACAATGGGGTCCGACGAGGCTCCGATTATACATGTGATGAACAATGCAAAGTCCTATACAATTTAATTAAAAGTCTCTGGTTTCTGGTCTCCGCGCGCGTCGCCTCAGGCCCTCCGCGCGTCGGCATTTATAATTTTCTTTTTATATACTATGAAACGATGTCCAATTGCAGCCAAAATTGTTGGATCGATTGGAGTTATGCCATGCTGTGCTTTAAACGACTTTGTCACATATACATGTCACAAACCCAAAAATGTTCAACTTTTGGTTGTGACTTGTACAACTCTAATTCCCACACATGTAAGCAACCTTTTAGGACCAAGGGTTTTATTACCATGGACCCAGGCTATAGTCTCCTCTCTGTCTGACTTGGTTTGGGTGATTTATGATGCAAGAAGGAGGAATTTGTCCATGTGATGTTCCAGTGGGCGATTTGGGCCATTGGTAATTAATAGGATATTTAATCATATGATATTCTGCTGAATTATTTGCTCATTACCCTCTTGGTACGTGACTTTGTATTAAATGATTGTAGATTTATACTTTGTAGCCCGGCTATAATATATGGATCGCATGATTTCCTTCATTTTTATGATAGCTATTTCTGATATGATTTGAGTAGTTACTGAAGTAATATTTTTAACAGCTGATTGATCGTTGAGTCCTAGATTTATGTGTTAAGGCCCTTTCACACGAGACCGTTTTAACAAGGGACCTTGACTAAAAATCGCATCCATGTTAAAAAATAGCAAACCCCAGTCGTGTGAAAGCTAGCCTTGCTAAATAATTACCACGGACCCTCGTTATTTATAACAGAGATCGAGACCTCCTCCAAAAAATCGCAACGATGTTAAAATCGCCACGATAGGTCGTGTGAAACGCTTCGTGTGCCCAAAGAGGGGACCCTTGCTTTGGCGGTATCATTTCGCATGCGCAGAACACGTCACTAGATCAGCTTGCAATAATCCCGGATGTGTGTTGGTAAACAACTTGTACGTCCACGTTGATCAGTGAATTAAACGGTTTCATCGTAACTCCAAGAGACTTTCTTGGCCCGGACATGTTTATTTTTCTCGTTGGATGGCCTTACGTTAGAAATCTGGCTCTGTGAATCCGTCTGAATTGTTGCAAGTATATTTGATTCGATATCCATAATAAAACGAGAATAAAATTGTCGGGAAATGGGAAGGAAATGAAAACAAAATGTGGGACGGAAAGTAACGTTAGACTTCGCACACAACGCGAAAATCTTCGCGGGAATACCACTGGTAACGTAAAAGAAAGCGTTCAGTGAATAAGCTCTGCGCGTGGTACCAGTGAAATATTGGATTGCACAATCATGAGCTTTGACCCTCCATGGAAAACGAGGGACGTTAGTTTTGGCGTGAGTGGTTCATCGTGTGAAAGTTTGTTAAAAAATCGCAAACGACCGAGGCGACAGACAACTGGCGCCAATTACCAAGGACCTTTGTTATCGGTGCTCGTGTGAAAAGGGCTTTAACAGTTAAGGACAAAGTTTCTTGGTTTCACGTCAAGAATTATATCGTATAGCACAATACAATTAAGATATCACTTTCTATGATACCGTATGTAAGACATGATATTATTTTAGCATAGGATTGGTTATCCCAGTTCCTTAGTTTTGATCCAATTTTATTGTTATTGTTATTTTAAATTCTATGATTTTCAGTTTTTATCATTTATCACTTGCCAAATTCACTCTGATTGCAAATTCACATAAGCTGTGCATAATAATTTGGAAGTTGCAACTGTTTCCATATTTTATTTACAAGGTTTCACACTAGTTGTATTCAGTTAATTTTTTTGTTTGTTCATCAGTTGGTAATTTATAGCAAAGACACTTTCATTTATTGTTTGACCTTGATGAAGTTTAGCTTAGCTGTACATAACATTTTGCGGGAACACTAGGAAATTAGTTATTCAATCAATATACATGAGTTCTGTATTTTGTAGAAGGGAATTCTTTCTGTCACAAATTGTTGTTATTATTTCAGCCCATTGTTGTCATGGTTTATTTTTAGTTAGAGAAAGTTCCTTTAATTTGGTTGTGCAGTAATGTACACAGTATCCATTGCTGCATTGTTTATATTATAATTATGCCAGGCAGGATAAGTTGTTTACAGAACATGTGGTCAAGCACTTTACCCATGGCTGGGACTACAGTCTGGCACTTAATGGGGACTGTGTGTGTGTTGACAGTTTTATTGTTTTCCTGGCTGACCACCACTGGAGTTGTTTGCTATTCAATTCCCTGGTGTAAATAGACTTTCACTGGATCATTGAAGATTTTGTTTTGGTGAATATTTAATCAGTTGAAGTTAGGGTAAGATTTTCTAAGTGATTTTATATTTTGTTTATTTAAAGTTGATTATTATTATTATTAATGCAGGCTTAGTTGATTAATTAATCGCTACAATTGTCTGCAAGAGACAACATCACCTATTTTATATTTTTGAACATAGGTTGTTCAGCATTTGCCTCCAGCCCCTGATGTGCCGTGGGTGGCCTTGATGTTTTGGCGTGTTGTTGTGGTGACTTAACCGATTGTTTCTACTTTCATCTAGCCCCTTCATTTATTCTACTAGCCCCATCTTCACTTCTTTTTCCTGATTTCCCTGGATCAAGAACTTTCTTTGCTTTCGTTCGTGTGATTCTCCATTGAACTTTGTACCTGCTCGCGTACGTCGGTCGCGTTGAATCAAGATCGTTCGGAGGATTGCTTAGATCATCATCGGCTAGCCACAGTCATCAACCCGCTAAGTTCCTTTTTATTATTTTCCATTGTTACATTATATTAAATTTCATTCTCTTTGTAAATTTTGTAATATTCAAATTGGATCAGTATTGGGTTTAATTCTCAGTTTCATATGTTCGAAGATTTGTTTTGTCATTTTTTTGCTTGAATATTTGACAGAATACATATTGAAATTCCGACTGTCAAATCGACCTCTTTTCGCTATTTATTTTGTTTAATTTTGTCTTACCATTGAACCGGTAATTAATAATAATATCGGGAGTCCCTTACCCGTGACATACAGATATGAACGTTTGCTCAATTTGTGAGGCCTCTCTTAGCTACCATACTTTGTATATGGGAAATGTTGGTCCCCGTGTATACAATCACGTATTTCCCTGTTGGCAAAAAAGCGCGTCACCACAGCAGCGTAGCCACGGGGGGCTGGAGGCACGTGCCTCCCACAAATTTACAGTGCCCCCAGGTGTCCCCCACGAAAAATCCTCATAGGGCCCCCCCCCCAAAAAAAAGAACAGAACATACTCCTGCCCCGCCCCCCCACTGAAAAGCAATGCCCCCTGTTCCCCCCCCCCCAATGAAAAAGTCCTGGCTACGCCGCTGCTATTTAAGCATAATGTTGCCGATCACTGATTAAACTGATTAGCTGTATCAAAGCTTACTCTATACATCATATAACGTCCGCCAGTCACTTTATATGCTTACATTTATTATTTTGGAATTAATCAAATTGTACACATTTTGAATACTGTGTAGGCCTACATGAAATAAACTATACAATACTTTAAAAGCTGTAAAAAACTAAATAAATAAATAAAGTGACGCACAGTAGTCTGCAATGTGAGTGAAAAATAATGTTCGAACTGTCAGAAATATTAAATGAAACCGTTGTCAATAGAATTATTGTCTTTTATTGAGTGATTTGTACATAAGTAGTACTTAAAAATCCCAAATCCCAAATCCACCCGTGGTGTTTGACCAAAAAACACCTGTATAAGGTACGTGGGTACACAGCACTGAGCAGAGCCGTACACAACGCACGTATGTGAGTAGAACATGTTTTTCATAAAAAAATTAAAAATATAAATAGTTGTCAAACAAATCTCAAAAAATCACAAGAATTAAATGAAACCCTTATTAATAGAATACTTGTCTTATATTGATTGATTTGTACCTAAGTAGTACTTAAAAGTCCCAAATCCCAAATCGACCCGTGGTGTTTGACCAAAAATACAGCCGTACAACGCACGTATGGCATTGAATAGAGCCGTATACGCACGGATATGAGTAGAAAATGTTTTTCATAAAAATATGAATAATATAAATAGTTGTCCAAAAATCACAAGAATTAAATGAAACCCTTGTTAATAGAATCCTTGTCTTTAATTGAGTGAACTGTACAAAATCGCTCTGTGGTGTTTGTTTCCTACCGATTGCACCTTCCTATTATTACCTACATGCACATCTCATGATTGAGTTAAACCATAAAGGTTAAACCTAATGTTATGTAAATTCTAATGTTATGTCGAGTTGTCTTGAAAAAAGCTAAAAGGAATTGAACAAGTCATTTTCACACTTTTGCAGCGCCCTCATTCATTTCAGAGGCTTTTTTTATTTTTTTAATATTTTTTATATTTTTTTAACTTCGGATCCTTATTCGCGAGAAGCAATCGACTCGTGGTGTTTGGAAATTAACCTCTACCAACTAAGAGTAACTAACGTTAAGTCAGATCCGACATGTCCGATCTACATGTATGTACTGTGTGCGCCGCCATGTTGGGTTTTCATCGATAACAATAAATATACGGCGTAATTCACAAATCATACATGAAAAAAATACACTATAACGTTAGACTAAAATAACATAAATTTTTACAACTTTTAGAAGAATTAGATAATGAAAACTGTGACTAGATTTTCCGGTCGGCGGCAATGAACACCAACGGTGCTTTTTTGCGACCTTCGTATTTTGATATTTTCGATTTTTTCAACCGAGTTTGGGTCACTAAATGATCGATTTCTTCACAAAGATAGCAGTTTGGTGAACGAAAATTACACATTAGATAGTTTATTAGTTACTTCTTACGTCAGTAAAGTATCACAATTTCATCTGACGACGATTCAGCCATTTCTATGTTATTTTCCAGCGTGGGAAATATAAGCGCTGGCATGTGAATGAACGCGTTCGCTGTTGTATATGTATGTGGCTGGCGTACCCGGAAGCAAGCCGTCTTCTTTACGTGACGTCACACATAGAGACGTTCAGGATGCAGTACAAATGGCCCCTTTTAGGGGCGTGTTAATTGGCGCCGACATCCTCTTCGGAAAAGCTTAAAATTATAAGTAGCTCGCTAAAAATCAATGAGCTATTTATTTTTTATCATTAAAAATACCACATTATAGTATCTCTATGGCATTTACATCTCTATTTCTGTGGTCCTTTAACATGCACGGTTTTGGCAATTGTTATGTCAAGAAGGTATATATTTCTTTCTTTGTGTACAGATATTCGATGTCTAACAGTATCATCAATCTAGTATCTACAACTGACAAGTGGAAACTCAATTTAGTGAGTTCGTCCTTTGACCAAATGACTTTGTAACAATTATTACGTATATACACAATGATAATTAGGCGAAAACTTGTACACACTTAATCGAAAATTAAATGCGTTTAATTTAAGTTAAGTGGTATCCCGTAGTAAATGCTTTACATTTATATAATTGCTAGCTAAGAGTGAAATAAGTGCATTATTTCAAAATAGAATGATAACAATTCATCTTGATAAAAAATATAAGATACAAAAATAAATCAAAAACACATACAGACATTGTATGTACTATGTACGCGTGTGTATCACTTTAGCGTACACGGTGTTTGCTGTCATGCGTATTACCGCTCCACGCATTGACAGGTAATTTCCACTCTATATGCATTATAAATCTGAATTCAATTTACTAAATTGCCATATTACTCGCTGATGGTAATATAGACTTTCAAACGATGTACTTCATGACCTGGGCACAATGTCATAGATCCTGCAATATGTTTCGCCTGTTCTCATGTTAGAGCGTAGCCTTGACCACGTAGTCGTAGTGTAACGGGGTTAGAGGGTTTTCATTGGGATGAGAATAACTCCCTGGAAACCTGTACTATCCACAATAAATTGAGAAGAAAATAAAAGGTGATATATAGATCAATATTTTTTCTTTTGCTTTTAAAAACTGTACGACTTCTAAGTATTTTTAATGATTTTTGAATATTTTGTATTTAGCACTGTTTACTATGGGAGTTTATTTAGTGGGGTGCACCCATAAGATATGTTATAGCGCCCTCCATTGAATTAATTTGTCGATTACTACATAGTGTGATAGTCAATTGAGGGCGCTATACTATTTTTGATGAAATAAATACAGGAAAGTCTTGAATGATGACGGATTTCCCAAAGAATATAATTCATTGTTGACATTTTGTCATGGAAAAACTTCACTGGTTTCGGTGGGCTAAATATAATTATAAATTCTTCCGAGCCTAATTTATAGCAGGCCATAGCCTTTTTATTTTTACAGGGGAAGGTAAATAACATAACAACATGATAATGTATTGTTCTATTGTGTCTAAGTCTCTGTGCAACATTGGGTAACTCACAACATTACTGACACTTTTTTAGCATTTTTAGTATTCACGATACGTATCGTGATACGTATCGTGTCGTGACCAAGTATCGCGATATGTATCGTATCGTGAAAAAAGTGGTATCGTTACACCCCTATTGTACACGTTAGTAACAGATCATGTATTAGGCCCCAAAAAATGTTGAGTTGCCCTCCAGTGAAAATATTTGAAGGGGTCGGTCGATCGGGATTTATTTTTATTTTTTTTCTCCTTGACTGTCATTTTAAGATTGAAATGCATTTTGGAACTGAAACCACATACCATGTTTTTCAAAGACAATGATCTAGCAGTATGCACAAGTACCTAAAGAATAAAACTCTGGTACTGGTCTGGTAAATGTTGTTCAAACAAACATTGGAAAGATCCATTTAGACTTATTCTTGATATTTTGCTGAATAGTGTGATAGATCTACTTTTCGCTGTGATTGACACAGCAAATTCATACATATTGCGTGCAATGCTTAACATGCAACATGTGAGGGCCATTTGATTTAAAAACGTGTAGATTGAGTCGCAATCGTTGACATACAAAACAGTGCGCGAAGCCAGTGGAAAACATGTGAGTGGCCATTCGATTGGAAACGTGTAGATTTGAGTCGCAATCGTTGGCACACAGTGTGTGCGAAGGCACTGCACCATGTGAGGGCCGGGGCCATTCGATTGTAGATTGAGTCTTGGGTACCGGTAAATTTGAAGTGGAAAATTTCACAAATCAAACGTATTATGTTTTATACACAGAAAATTGGTAAGTTTCATTAATAAATAGGCCTATGAATGACGGGGGAAAAAAAAGAAGAAAAAAAACCCGACCCGAGATTTCAGCACTTTTGGGTCGGTCGGTGGAGGGCAACTCAACATAATTTTTTTGTTGGCCTTAGGGGCGAGTGATGTGCGGTCATCATAAGGACGTTTTATCACCGGTGTCAACAGCAGCAAACGTTGAAAACCTTTGTTTGCTTTGTTCTCTCGGTGAATCTAGTTGGAAGTTATTGTATATTATGTACAGATCATGTGACGACTCGAAGCACACATGGTTAGACTGGTACCCGTACCGCCTCTAGGCACCAGACCATGCCGCCTAGCGTAAGGATCCCTGCCCATTTGTACGTCACGAAAAGCGCCACCTCGCGTCGTGCAAAATTTTAATTTAATTTAAAAAAAAAAAAATCCACTCGAGACACTTAAAATTGTTTTTATTTATATCAACTGATAAAATAATAACAAATAAATTAAGACAAAAACACACTTCATAGACCCTTTAAACTGAAAGGGAAGGTACATTATTTGAGTTTAATTTGTATGCATTTCAGATACTTAATCTCTTAAATCATCTCTGACATCAACGAGGAAGGTGGAACGAGAAACTATGGGCTACTTAGGTTTCATCGTTGTAGCTCTTACGGCACAGGGATTCTTTGTCATCATGGCACAATCAGGTAGGTTATAAGTAAACATCTACCTCGCTAAATCGCTCAAGCGCATAATTATAAAGTGTACGTGTTTCTTAATTTCGTAATTTTGGTAGGAAAATTATGTTTAAGGTACAAACTCATTACAACAATGAAACAGCTTTGAAAACGTTGTTATTGTCTTCATTGCTCCATATAAACAATATTATTCTGATATTGTTTATCATTCTGAGACTATACCGTTCTTTGAAATGTAAATCGTAGCCTTGATGAAGACTGTCTTGAGTCTGTTCTATTCTATCTTCCTTGTACCATGCGGCACTCGTATGAAACCACATCCCTTTATCCTCCATTCAAAACCTGGGCCGTGTGGCTAAGATCAGATGCAAAATGCAGTCCTATGTTAATATTAAAACAACAATTGTATTTTTTACTCTTAAGAAACAACCTACCTTTATAACTACTACAAACATGCTCTATCACAACTTAAACAAATCACAAACCACAAAGATCTAGGTATTTTTACTGATTCTAAATTTAAGTTTGTCCTTTATGTTGACTACGTTGTTGCAAAGGCTAACCAAAATCTTTGTATTTTTGGCGGCATTACAGAAACCGGAATAAATTTTCAGTCAGCAAACCTAGCGCTATGGGTTTACCGGTTGAAAATGTATCGTGTTTCTAACCACTGAAGATTTGCGGAGTTGTTTGGGGTAATGTCAGTCGGTAAATTGGCTTCCACACCCCTAAAGAAAATGCCTTCGCTACGCCCCTGGCCACAGCTCTGAGGAGCATTCTGAGCGCTTGATGAGTATTGTTGTTGCTGCAAGAAAACGGTAGCATACTCCTCAGTAGTCAGGATATGTCTACATATTTAGTAGTGTTTATTTTATTGGGCCATTAACAAGTGGGCGGGGGGGGGGACATTTGATATACTTTCCCTCCATTCTAAAAAGTGGATGGAAATTTAAGCCACTGTCCTGAAGCAATACGTTTTCGTATTTGTTGAACCCAGTGCTACATATTCGTGTTCTCGTGTATTAAACATGTGTACAAAGAACGAAAGAAGCTTTTTCTTAAGTAAGACTAATTGCTGTGACACCATGTGAAATTCTCAATTGAGTAGTAACTCTGAAAAGAACTGGAGGTACAACTCGACGTTTCGATCAGTGTGCTCTGATCGTCCTCAGGAGAATGCCGGACTCTGGGGAATACTGCTGCTTAAATTAGCGCTACAGTGGCTATAATCGCACAACCACAGTTACACATTTATATTCATGGCTGAAGAGAAGCAATGTAAAAGTGTCTTGCTCAAGGACGCAAGTACCACTGTCGCGGACAGAATTCATGCTGACGACTCGGCCATCAGAATACTAATTTAACGCACTAGACTGCTCGACCATGGCACCCCATATGTGTTTTAACAAGGTGTTGACAATACTGGTTGGAAAAGGAAACATTCGATCAATAGTAAAAGAAAATACGAAAAAGTGTACAGGCCAAGTCCTATTACAACTGATAAATAAATAAGAATAGGCAGATATGGCGTTGTGGTGACTTGAATAATGTGTTAGGTATGGGCTGACACTCTAATCAAAACCTCTGTTTTTGAGATATCCTTAATAAGCCTTATCGGAATTGTGCGTGCAATGATTTATGGGAGTTGGGTTTTAGAAAAAAGTTGTGAACAAACGCACACGTTTCTGCACAAAGTCAATGGGAGTAGAAAGGTGATCAGCAAGAAGTTGGACGTGTTGTACGGTTTTTATAGCAAAATTATGGAGAGAATTATTAAGAAATCAGTTAAATTATAAACAGAACATTTCCATAATTAAGAAAAGAATCGATATTTTTTCAGAAACTACGCAAATGGAGGAATTGTCAGCTGATTTCTGATCCCCAGGTGCGACGACCACATTTTAGTCTTTAAAGCATTTTTTTAATTCTTAAAAAGAGATTATTTCTAAAAGAAAATATGTTCCGAAAACCAAACTGAAGAGCTCTCAGCCGTTAATAGTGATCAAATTTGCCTTAAAAAGTTGCAAATCCTGTTCATAACGAGCAAATTTGAATAAAACTGTCATCCATAAATCAGCTGATAATGCCTCCGTTTGCGTGGTTTCTGGGAATACAAAAATTATTATTTTCTTAATACACAAATGTTCTGTAAGCAATTTAACTAATTCTTAATAATTTTCTCCAAACTTTTGCTATAATACGTAAAACAACGTTCACCTTTCTCCTCCTTTGACTTGGTGCACAAACATGTGCGTTTGTTAACAACATTTTTCCAAAACCCAACTCCCATAATTCATTGGCTTATTATATTGAGAGTTGAGAATTGTTACTCTAAAGAATGTGTACTTTTATTGGGTGCCATTGGGCAAGATTTGTGCTAAATACATGAATTAGATCTCCAGTGTTGGCTCAAAGAAAGGGTCCACATGCATATTTGGGTCAGACTGACCCATATATTTGGTCAGTGAGAATCAGATTCCAGGTCACTATAATTTCTTGAATGGGTCTGGCTGCTGAAGACTCTTTTAGGGGTCCAGGACTGTGTTCACTGCTTGTAATACACATCAATATACATGAAATGAAGTACTATATAGCACATTCACGTACTTTATAAGTCGCTTTCGTGTCGTTTTTCCTCTTAAGGTTGTGGTTTCCCTCAATACAACATTTCATCAGGGAACTTTTCATATATGACGTCTCCGGGTTACCCGTTCAACTACCCTACTGATATTAATTGTGATTGGGAGATCATAAACCGTGATTCACAGATATTGGTGAGGGTTCTTCAATTTCAAACCGCAAACGGCTTCGACAAGGTACGGTTTGTTGGAAGTACTCTAAATGGAGGTGAGATGGTTGCTTTCGAACTTCATGGAACTACTAAAGTACGCACCATTGCATTCAATTCCACGTCAGTGTTTGTGAGTTTCACATCTAATTCCTGGCCGAAGCATAGTACTGGATTTCGCCTACAGCTGTTGGGCAACTTCTCGGCCACAAGTAAGTGGTATACTACATCTCCTATATACTTAAAGCACCTGCACAAAGAGTAACATCGTAAGGGTGTCCTGGTCCACCCTCTGGCTGCCATTTTTATTTGTACTGTTGAAATTGTTTTAACTTTCCATTCGGAGAGACCAAAAACCATTTTTAACAAAGCGGGAATGGTTTTTATTTCTCCAACCCCCTTTCAACATTCATAGATCCGCCCCTTAAAACATGTGTGTTATGACCTGTAATGTAATAATTGATCAGAAATGTCATACCATCCTGGAATGGACTGGCTTTTTACATTACGGGTCAAACAATATTACATGGTGAATTTATGAACTTTTTTTTTTTTTTTACAATACCGGCAGAGATTACAATGCTTGCTCTGTATTCTTTTTCAGGCCAGCATACTGTTTGTTATTACTGGACAATTATTTCATTAGTATTTTTTTCTTAAGGCAATCGAGTGAGTTGAATTTCAACAAACTTTCAATGTTACTGAAATTACCCTTGTTCATCCTGAGATTAAACCAACATGGGGAATCCCGGTCTAAATTGACGAATAACCCTACCAACAGCAGGGGTGTTCCGTTTGAACGTATTCACTTGATACAACACCATTTTTATCACAGAAAAGATCATAAAAGGGCTACAATATCACTCAATATTGTCATGAAAAAACCGGTCATTACTTCCAAATTCATTGGCATTCCTATTGCAATGTAATTAATCAGAAAAAGGTTCACTCACTCATTTTCTTTAATTATTTTCTTTAAATAATCACGTACAGACGAATCATCATGTCCCGATGCCAATCTGTTCGATTGTGTTGATGGCTCATGTGTGTCACCCGACGCTAGATGTGATATTTTGAGAAACTGCTACAACTCTGGATTGGATGAGGAAGGATGTGGTAAGCAATGAACAAGGGTACGATCCTTCAACAGTATCCTCGTTTTCCCAACGTCTTCTCAACGACTCTTGATACCATGACAATCGCCTTACTGCAGTATTGTATAGCCGGGTTCTTAAAATGTCCACAACATAAGCTTAACTTAATTTTAGTAACCGTTTTAAACACGTATATTCTGCCAGACCGTTATATTATTATAGTGGAATCTTATATGGCTCGGAATCTATCACGATGTAATACCAGCATGACCAGCATGAAAATCTTCCACTCGTTCTGCATATATAAAAGTATAATAAACATTAAACATTTAAAATGTTCCATAAAATTGTTTGTAAAAACTAAAAAGTCTACAAGAAAAGCAAAAACTAATATATTACTTAAAAACACGAAATCAATATGAAATCATGTAAAAGAGACAAAGGAGTGCAAGTCAGAGATGCATGGAATGGGTTGGGTTGAAAAGGGAAGAAGGGTGAAGGAAGGGAGGGGAGTGGGAGGAAATGAGACAAACCATGCATGATATGCCATAAGAACTTAAACAAATTATCTGGTTAAAACAGGAAATTATACTGGTAAATAGGAGAGTCGATAGTGATTGATTGATTGATTGAATTTATTCGGATAAAAAGATGATAAAAGTACAAGACACATTACAAAAATACAAGAAAAACACACCATATTTATCCAAGGATAACCCAAAAAGCCAATAACATATATAGGCTTATTTCCATTGGGGTCCTTACATCGAAACATCAAAAAATACAAATACAAATTACAAATTTGAAAGACAAAGATAGTTCAAGATACCACCACACCCCAAAGAAGGAACAAATTATGCTTCCCTGAATTTAGCTTGTGTTGAGAGATGACATTTAACAAGTCGTTTAAAAGTAGACAGATTGGTGGAACTCTTTACATTAGAAGGTAAATTATTCCATTCTTTGATAGCTGTAACATAAAATGTATTGTTTGCTAAACTAGATGAAACTGAAACCTTAAAATTTAGATTACTGTTCCTTGTATTGTGATGGTGACAATCAGAGACTTTAATAAATTTGTCACGGAGATAATCAGGAGTTACATTGCAAGTTATTCTAAACACATGGTTTAATTTCAGTTGAGTGACCCTGTCCCTAACATTTAAAAAACCCAAACTGTCAAGTTCTTTTTGCCCAATGTGTGCCCTAGGGCCTTTATCCAGGATGAACCTGACCATTTTGTTTTCCATAATTTGAAGTTTGTTTTTAAAATGAGCAGAGAGTGTAGAAAACCAGGAGGAGAATGAATAGTCAAAGTGACATTGAATCAAGGCCGAACATAAAGTTTTACGGGATTTTGTATTAAGAAAAAGAGCCTGTCTATAAAGGAATTTCAACCTATCCCCTGTTTTCTTAATGATTGAATTAGCAATAAATTCACCTGACAAAAATAATGTTGGTCAAGTGTAACCCCTAGATATTTCACTGAAGTAGCTGACTTAATTTGTTTACCCCCACATATGACTGTAAAGTCACTGACATTCTTGGTTTTTCTTTTAGAACCAAAAATAATTGAAACGGTTTTGCCTAAGTGTAATGACAATTTATTGTCAATGAGCCATTGTCTACACGATTCCAATTCTGTGCTAAGTATGTTAGCTACAGCTGCAGGATCTTTGTCAGAGACCAAGAGGGCACTATCATCAGCGTAAAGAAGTAATTTGCACTGAACACTACTGGGCATATCGTTTATGTAACACAAAAATAATAAAGGCCCCAGTATGCTCCCTTGGGGGACACCACATGTCAGATTCAAACATTTGGACTGGGCTTTGTTAACATTGACAAATTGTTGTCTGTTAAAAAGATACGATTTGAACCATTCTACAGAACCAATGCCCATGGCCTGCAGTTTCTTACATAAAATAACATGATCTACAGTATCAAATGCTTTTTGCAGATGGATCATAACCATTCCTGTGTAATTACCCAAAGACATTTGGAAACGAATATGATCAGTTAGATGTATAAGACAGGTGTCAGTGGAAAATGTTTCTCTAAACCCTGATTGGAAATTAAACAAAATAAAAATTTTTGTGAGATACTCCTCAACCTGAATATGGACAGTCTTTTCAAGCAATTTGGAAATTACACATGAAAGAGACAAGGTACCACGCAAAAACTAAACAAGCTAAAATATGGCCCTTGAACATCAAAAAGTAAACACATATCGGAGACGCAAAAGTTACAAATTTTGTCGGCAAAGCTCTAGGTTTGGCAGCTGAAAAGTTATTCTGGACCAAACCTTGTTCTAATACCTTTTATGCTTCATTTGCCGACTGAGGCTCTAAATGCTGACTGAGAAAAATTATTTGGGGGTGTCACATCTCCCCACAATTAATAAAAAATATCTCCCAATATGTTCCAAACAAATTTAAACATTTCAAATTGTCCACAAATGTTCAAATATGTTATTAATTTGTTTTGGTAATATTATGTTTCAAACAAGGTTGTTCAATCTTTTCAATCTTCTCGGTCATGTAGTCCATATATGTTGCCTTTCTCAAACACTTCAGACGGGAATTTTCCTGTAGATTGTGACTACTTTTAAAGAACAGATTTACAAGCTTACTTAGTGATGGTATCAAACATCCTTTAAACAAATTTTGTTTGAAGTGCTACCATTTTAATTGGAAATAATAATAACTAGAGTTTAAGTGTTTGTTGGAACAAACACACAGTGTTTGGGTCAACTTCCAGTTCAATGAAATGATCATTGATGACGTCACAATAGTATTTTGGAAAATAATAATTTTGTTATAAAATTATATCAACATTAACATATCAATTTTGCGTTAAAGTATGTACAATTTGAACTGATAAATAAATTAGTCATCAGCAATGCCCGCTAGCGTTAGCTATGTACAGCTTCCAAAGCTTTGTACCAGCTACGCATCAGCTTTGCACGCTAGCATCTACAACGTACAGCTCATACAACTTTGTATTCACTATGCAGCTAATGCACCGCGCGCTAGTCAGCGACGTACACGCAGAGCTAAGGCAATAAACTTACGTCTTTCTACGCTGGCAGCTACAGTCCTTCACTGGCGCTGTGGCATACCGCAGGCAACCACGCTCGGCGCAGCTCACATGCCTGCCATCGCATCGCTACGCGCCTGCCCAATCAGCGCGCGCAACATATAAGGTCACCCACAATCTATAACATTAGACTAGTATAGTCTTTCACTTTCCGTTACAATATATTTCCTTGTTGTGATCATGAGGGCGCTGTTCCACGGCGACCGGTTGCATGCAGCTTTTTGTCCGTCTTGTCATGTTGAATTTTCGTCTAGATTTTCGTCTAAATTTTACCTATTAGATGTTAATTCTTTATCATCAGGTTTTATAATAACTTGACAATTGCCTGGATTTGGTTGGCAGTAATTTTCACAACGATATCTATTCCTTTGACCACATGTTATGATGAGGTTCCAAAATCTAATTCGAACAAATATGGCCGCCTGGATCTTCTACATATTGCCGACATGCCTCTGTCGAAGATCAAGCCATTCAATCTTCCAGATTGGGTTCCCACAAGATTCAATCCAACGGAGTATCGTCGTCGAGGTAAAAGAGGGGGATAAGACAACGGGTGCGCAGGAGGGGACTTCGGCCACCACTGCCGACTGTTACTTATAGCAATGTTAGATCGGTGAACAAGAAATTGGACGAATTATGTGGTAACATCAGGTACAATAATGAGGAATTCAGGACTCATTTGCTTAACTGAGACATGGCTCAACACTGATATTTCTACAAACACAATAGAAATTCCTGGCTTTGACGTCGTTAGACAGGATCGCTGCCGTGAAGAAACTAACAAGACAAAAGGCGGTGGACTATGTTGTTACATTAACAAATTGTGGTGTAATAATTTCACAATTCGATCATCATTCTGCCACGCTGATATCGAGCTACTCTGTATTTCATTTCGTCCATTTTATCTACCACGTGAATTTCCCCAAATTCATGTATTTTTAGTTTACGTGCCACCGGATGCGAACTCGGAAAATGCGGTGAATATCATTCAAGAGCAAGTTCAAGATATGGAAAATCGCTCCCCGAATTCGCCAAAAATTATACTAGGTGATTTTAACCATTGTCGTTTGGAAAACAATATGCCACATTTCAATCAGTGCATCAATAGACCAACTCGTGGGGAGAACATCTTAGATCGATGTTATTGCTCATTACAGGATGCATATAAGGCTATTATTAGACCTGGACTTGGAAAATCTGATCATCATGTCATCCACCTGCTGCTCAAGTACAAACAGAGACTGAAGAGTGAAAAACGATCTAAAAAGACATGTATGTATGGAACAAAAAAATCAATTGAAAAGCTTCAAACAGCTTTCGAGATCACCGACTGGCAACTTCTTCTCAATTCAGGTGAAGACATAAATGAGTGTACAGACATAATTAATAGCTATGTCAGTTTCTGTGAAAGTATTCACATTGAAACAAAAACAATTATTAGTTATCCAAATAATAAGCCTTGGGCAACCCGAGAATTGAAACAAATAATACGAGGGAAAAGACAAGCTTTTGCAAGGTGTGATTTCGCAAAAGTCAAGGAGTTAAATCATAAACTCAAGCAAGAGATAAAAGGAGCTAAAGAAAGATATCGTGGAAAACTTGAAGATTGTTTTCAGGCTAATAATCCAAGAGGTGCGTGGAATTGTTTAGAAATGATGACTGATTATAAAAAGCATAAGGAAAACGTTGTTCAAGGTACGGAAAATGCAAAACAAAGGGCGGATGAGTTAAACAAATGTTATTGTCGGTTCGATACTCAAGACTTTTCAGACAAATTGAAGGATCAACTGAACATACTATGCTCACAGGATGATCCACCAATCGTCGTAGATGAGCAAGAAGTCTATAAGCATTTTATATCTGTGAATCCACGAAAAGCAAGCGGACCAGATGGAATATGCGGACGACTACTCAAAACATGTGCTCGTCAACTTGCTACTCCATACCGGTCACTATTCCAGATGTCACTTAATCAACAGTGCATTCCTTCATGTTGGAAATCTGCAGTCATTATGCCGGTTCCTAAAAACCAACGCCCAACTGAAAATAATGACTTTCGGCCAGTTGCACTAACATCGGTTGTCATGAAATCTCTTGAAAAAACCTTATTCAGCCCATTCAGGAACGTATTGATACTTGCCAATTTGCATATCAGAAAAATAAGTCAGTGCAAGATGCGGTTTTGTCACTCACGCAAGCTATTTATCAACACCTAGACAAGCAGCAGTGTTACGCAAGGGCACTGTTCATTGACTTTTCGTCTGCATTTAACACAATACAACCGTTCCGTTTGTTGGAGAAACTTAAGTTTCTAGATGTGAAACCATCCCTAATTCTTTGGATATGTGACTTTCTCTCTGCAAGAATTCAGCGAGTGAAAGTAAACGGTACACTTTCAGACCCCATTGTGACTAACACGGGATCTCCACAGGGATGTGTAATGCCACCAAGCCTCTTTATAATTTACACCAACGATTGTGTTTCTAACTTTCATTCAGTGAACTTACTGAAGTATGCAGATGACACTGTCATATATGGGCTCATAGATAATAATGATGAAAAAGATTATAGGCAGTAGGAGTAGATATAAATCTGGATGTAGTCTGCCGGGAGAGGGTACTAATTAAAGCTCAGGGTGTGCTAGAAAATGATGATCATCCCCTCAACAATTATTTCATAATGCTTGGTAGCGGTAGAAGATGGCAGTCCGTAAGGACCAGAACAAACAGATATTTAAATCCATTTGTCCCCTATTCCATAGGTCTTCTCAATGATCAGCACCGGCGTTAACATCTTTATCTTATTTTTCTGCTGTTGTATATTTCGATATTGTGTCTATTTTAATTCAAATTTAAACTTATGTATTGAATGTATGTATATAATTTTATCTTGTTGCATGTAATGAAACAAATTTCCTTTTCAAGGACCAATAAAATAAATATGAAATGAAATATGAAATTAAGAATTTATCTTTCAGGTTCAGGTGTTATGATTTTTCGTAATATTTAATTTATTGCATTCAGCATTTTGGCGATAACTCTCCCATCCGTACATCATGATAAAACAACAGAGAATGAAACTACATGTAAAATGCCATTCCCAAACCATTGTCACCTGGACACGTAAATTCCACGTTTGAATGAATACGACAAATCATAATGCATGTTTACTGTTTTCTTGTCAACGACACAATGAAATAGACTAAAGGTTGGTTTAAGTGTATATATCTCTTGATTCTGAAGTATGCATGCATTAAACTTGCATACTGGACTTACGTATAAAGGCAGATAGTCAAACTTTAAATGAGCTTTAATTTTACCAGGTTGTTCCTTCTTATTCTTCTCGATCCATGATACACAGATCAGTGGTATCCTGATGTCTGCAGTCTTTCGTTTGCCTTCTGGGATTATATCCACATCGAATGCGTGGATGGTTGGAACCAATCCACCATCGATGACATCACAAGAAGAACGGATATACTGTAAGTACAGGGGGTCAGACTGAGCAGGAATATAAATTACACATTAATTAAACTAAATAAAACAAACGAAAATAAACAATCATGATGAGTTTTAAAAGTAATTAATGTCTTTTGTCGGTCGAATTAATATTAGTTTACGTCATAATTTGAAGACAAAAACGTTTCACACAGCGTTTTACTTTCTATTGTGACACTTTTTATCTGCAGTACGTTATCAGGTGGAAATATCAGCGTTCTGACATCTGGACTTTTAAAAAACTTTTCGTCGTTACACACATTGTAAGTGTTAATGTTTATTCTTCTTTAAATATAAGAACTACGGGAAGGTATTATCATTTCGATTATATTCAACTTGAATTGATGGATATAATCAAAACAACATTGTAATGAACACAGCGATATATAACTCTTTTCTGTTATGAACATTGCCATTACCTACCGATCCAGGGTCTGTAAAAAAGAGGGACACAGGGCAAAAATTGGGGAAGGGATGGGGCACACTGCTAAAAATGTAGCACCCCAAAATAGTTAATTTAGTACTTGTAATTAAAAATGTTCGTTGGCCGAGTAAGACTAACTACAGATGTTTGTTGTACATTTGTGTACAACGCTAACATCAATTGCAATAAAAAAAATGCAGTTCTTAAAGATTAATTTCAGGCTGTACAGTATTCCAGCTGGATTTTCATACCAAAAGGGATTTTTATGACCGAACTTTGTCAATCCTGATATGCTGAATTAAAAATAATAATAACTAAGATGCCATTTTAGATTTGACATCTTTGGCCATCAGTTTTTAGTAATATTTTCCCCAATTAATCGACTTTTTAGTCCGACTGCACCTAAAACATTGTTTTGTTTTCATTTAATGCTCAAGGTCTTGAAGCCTCAACATGACTAATGTTTTATTTTTAAAGTAGGGCCAAGGCCACCATTTTGAATTTTAAAGGGGCAATCATTCTGACGTTTGTTTTATTTATTTAAATTGCTAACAAAACTCATATAATAATTTGAGAGAGTAAAAGTCTACATCAGTTATGAAGAGGGCCGTTTGTGTCTTTAATAACATTTCCAGCAACTTTCCAGCTTTCATTCCTTATGACAACAGTTTAGGGTGTCATTTGTTTGATTGGCAGCTTCGGCCGCCCGTTTCGATTTCAATTTTGGAAATATTTTTCCCCAAATGTTTTCCCCGATTGTTTTCCCGCACTGTTGCTGCTTTTTCATCTGGCACGAGGTAAGCTTCTATTTATTTGCTAAAGTAGTCACCTAGCTACTACATTTCCAATTGGATGAGCACACAAAATAATGATTTTTAAAAATATTTTTTTATTTAAAACCATCTTTATCGAGGGTAACCCATCCAGCATAGCTGATCATTTGGGGCCCTCATATTATATAAAAATTATTACAGAATGATCAAACAAACAGTCTTAACGGACAATTACATACGAAATAAAATGATATTGCCACTATTTTCCAAAATGTTCTGTTCCGCTTATTGAGGAGAACGAAAGATTTACATGATGAAGGTAGTATAATGAAGGCAATATGAAAGCAAATACATAAATAAATACAATAAAGTTACGATGATCCGAAAACCAGCTTATTTAACAGTCCGGAGAACTGAATAAAGAACCACCCAATTAGTACCCAATCCAACCGGTCAAAGGGGTTGAACGCTCCCGTCCCCAAACACAACTCACCATAATCTGCCTCAACAGTAATTACACAAGTGGACCACTGGAGCAACATTTACAAAAGATAAAGGAAATTAAAGTGTCATTGTTTAAACCTGTGAAAGCTTTCCTTGCATTCCACAATCACCTGTGTACAGTTTTTCTGACAAATCTCAATACTTTGAACTTTGCTCAAAATCGGTACAATTTCGCTTGAGAGTTGTAGTCGTCAAATTTCAAAACAATTGGTTTTGCCCGTGCTTTTCCAGATTGGTCGATCCCACTCGATGGCGTTAGAGCATAGCTCCACGCCAAGATGCTACTTTATTAGCCGCTTTAATGATTTTGATGTCGGTGTTCTTGGGTTGATCAGGCAATACCCGAATTCCTTGAAAGCCGTTCACTAAAATGGTGAACTTCAAGACTGACGATCTTCCTATCGCAGCTCTGCAACTCAAATTCTTATGAATGTCCAGCGAAATGTATCGGCGATTGCATCTGAGAGAGCAGGAATAAGAATGTCCAAAAGGGCCTTGGATATCACAGCTTCCGAGATAGCTGCTGCCAGTGCGCTGCGGGGTCTACTCGGTCAGGTTGAGGCGATGATTGCCTTTTTGGAGGTATTATGACAAAAGGAGGGCCACAAAAATAAATAAGTGAGAGTACCAAGGCAGAGAAGATACAACAAATGGTAGGGCCTACATTCTGGAAAATACGGTCTTCAAAGATAGTCTTATCACTATGTAAACTGTGTAAAATATCGGGAGCTACCACAAAACACGTCCGTTCGCTCTTGCTTTCACATTGTACAGGTGGTCCGACCAGTATATGCTTTTGAAATTCTTCTGACCACACAGATGAGGTATATTTCCTCACAGATTTTCCAGTGGTTTGGTAATCAGGCTGTAAATATTTACATATTTCCTGTTATACCCAATTAATCATAAGAACAACCTTACTTCTGACACAGTTTTGGGAACTGTTGACAATGTTAGTTTTCTCTGGATCAATAGTAGCTATTCCGTCTTGTTTTATAACATGACCTACATGTAAATAGCGTACAGTTTAAGGCCTGTATAATTGAATCTTCACAGGACTTGTAGACTTGATCAAGGCGTGTTGGAACGGTTTGGTCGCATAATTTTGCCCCGTTTAGTTATTCGAATTCTAACGCACATTCACACATTGTACGGATTCATATACATACTGTTACATACAAGGCCTACATACATGTACATTATATGTGGAGCACACTGTAAATTACTGTACATGTACATGTGCTGTACATACAGTGACCATTCGTCGTCGCGCCTTGATACTTCTGAACATGCCAAAATGCGGAACTCATTAATGCTAATATACCAAATTCAAAAACCAATGATGTATTCTCATTGGTCACTGGTTGGCTGCACTGTGCTGGCTGTGTGCGATATACACGATTGTACTGTACATGTACAAACTAGGTTGGACTTTGACCTTCGTGCATTCCATTTCACATGTATCCAGAGACGGAGTCCATATTAATGGACAAATGAAACATGATCCATCTGCGGTTACTGTGCTTTTGCTATATGGAATACCAGGTGCTCGCTGGTAATTGGATAGCTTTGAAAGCCCGTGTGTTTGCATGTATTATGTTGTGTGTGAGGGATCAAACGGGGTAAAGCTAGGGGCCTGTGATTGGCCATCATTTAAAATGAACCGCCCACATCTTGCATACGACGTTCCATTGGAAATTCAATGGAAAAATAAAGAAACACATAAGCTTTCGGTTACAGAAGGATCAAGGCTGCTGTTTGAGTTCGAACGCGTACGAGGTCGCAATGCACATCCGTATCCACGACTTAGTTGTTGATCTCGCTGTACAATGTAGGTATCCAGGGCCAGGGACGGCGCAACTTGCAACGTGTGTGTGTGTTCTGAATTTCTCGGGTTAGTAATTGGTACAGGCCGGGGTGGGAATACCGTGGTAAGTGCGCACTACGACAACATCCTTGAATCAAGGCTACAGGACTTGTTGAAGATGCAAGGGATGATATTTAACCCTATAACTTCCCTAATTTTCATCTGTTGGCCATGACATTTGGCACAAATTTGGCTTCAGTACAGGTAATGTGACGTCACTTAGATCACTGTTAGAGGGCACTGTAACCAACATTTTAGGTCACTTTGTTCCAAGAAACAACATTTAAAAAAGAATTTACCCAAAATTACAATAAAGACAGATACAATAACATCCATGGTACTATTCATGTCATAAACATATATACGAAGCAACACAAAAACCTTTAAAACATATTTTTGGGGACAAAATATAAGACATGTTTTGCATTTAAATGCAATGACGGCCATATTGAATTCAAGTTGTCACATGACTCAATATTGTCCAGATCAGAGTTTGAAAGTTGACAAACAAAAAACACATATTAATATCTGACAGTATAAACAATCTAGTAATCTTACTCCGTTTTCCTGCCAGGAAATGGGTATTTATAAAGGTGAGCGCTTATATGAAGGTGAGCGCTTATATGAAGATGACAAATTCATATGAGTAACCAACTGAAATGGCTTTAATAAGATGTTTTAACAGTACACTACTTTGTTTTTCCCATCGTAGATCTCTGGCAAACAACAACATCAGTGAAATTTCTCCAGGAACATTTCAAGATCTAGAAATTCTCATTAACTTGTAAGTGAATATTGTGAATTTCAATCACGCAGCATCGAGCCACATAGTTCTCTTGAATGAATAAACAATTGACAGGGAACAATTTCATTGCAAAGTTCATGTTTGACGTTTGAACAATCTGTATGTATTTTCTGTATGCATTTAACAGCACAACAATCTATATGGATTGAACATCATAACAAAACAAACTATTTTACAGGTCAGTTGTTTAATGTATATCTGGAAAATTTATATTTAAATATGTTGTTGTATTCCAAGAGAATTGTAATTTTTCAACTAATTTACAATTCGTCTCACACTGTAACACTTGTCAATGGAGGGCAGTATGCCACTGATTCGTCTTTATATTGATAGACTCGAGCGATATGACTAGCGAAATTCTTCTGTTATATGTTATGAATGATATTCAATCAGGATAATCTTTTAGATTCCGACTACTTTTCATAAAGTATGATTTCAGGATAATTTTGGAACATTAATGATGTATGTTTTTCAGTCACTTGCACCCAGAACATTTTATGGTCTACAAAAGCTCACTTACTTGTCATTACTGTTAATAAAGCAGGAACAAGAACGAGCCACAACTTATGTTCTGTCGTGCTGTGTTTTAAACGACTTTTTCACATAGGGGTATGAACGTTTGTCTGATTTATGGTTTGGCTCCAATAAGCGTGTATACATGTATCACATTATTTCACTGGTTGGCCAAAAAACATTACCTGCAATTTAAATCATTAATCTTTAAATAATAATCTTCCAAGTATTTTTGACATTATTTTTTCCTTTTCAAACCACTGAGCATAATAATTTTATTTTTATTA
The DNA here is from genome assembly GCA_029582265.1 of Zoroaster sp. YZ-2022. Taxonomy (NCBI): domain Eukaryota; kingdom Metazoa; phylum Echinodermata; class Asteroidea; order Forcipulatida; family Zoroasteridae; genus Zoroaster; species Zoroaster sp. YZ-2022. Next base: position 33,660,371 of record CM055826.1, on the reverse strand, counting down.
AATTTTTTAAATTTTATTTACACATCCAACAAATATGGCAAATAATTAACAATTAAACATTTGGCATAAATTCAAACTAGCTTCCAGACTCTAGGCCCAACAAGGGTGGAAGTGGGAAAGGGAGGGTGAACTATAATTGTTACACGTTCTCCTATATTATAGTCTTATGACATGTAATAGTAATAAGTAATAAGGTAGACATTTATAAGGTTCAAGAGCAAGAATTTATTGAGGCTTGACTTCTCCAGCAGGTCACATTGTACACAACTATTCTAGAACTTTCCATTGTGTCAAAGGTCACCGGGTGTATATCAGTACATGCCCAAAGAGGGCGCTGCACCTTACAATAATATTTGATTGATTTTCAATTTGAATTAAGAGATGGACTGGTGAAAATATTAATACTAAGGTTGGTTTAGGAGATGGAATGGTACAGCAAAGTTAGGCGGTGTGTATGGAATCATTTCTGGTAGCATTGACCCTGATGTTAGGGACAATGAACAGACCTGGATTACGAAGATTGGGACGGTGTACCTTAATGGGAAACACAGAACACAAATTACAGGTGAATTTATAGTTAACACATTTAAAAAGGCAAGTCAGGTCCAGAGTCTGTCTACGTTTTTGAGCGAAACTAGAGGAATTACTTCTGAGCCGACTACGTTGTTGCCAAGGAATCGGATAAATTTATTTTGAATACGCTCAATACGTGTCTCGTGAGTGATGGTTAACACATTAAAGCAAACAGAAGCAAATTCAAGACCAGGTCTAACAAGAGAGTAATAGAGGATTTGTTTTGTTTTAGGATCCAGGTTTCTGCAATGACACAAAAAAATACCAAGAGTACGGTGGGCCTTGCCAACAATGTAGTCGACATGTGGAACAATTGTAGAATTTCCATATTTCCATATAGATGACCAAGTAAAAAGCCTTTCCATGTCTTCCTGAAGCAGTATGGCATCTCCAGGCGACCGGACCATGCGGAACAGCTTCAAGTCATCAGCAAATAAAATGACTTTATGAATGATTAAAAACTTTGAGAGGGATATTATTATTAACAAACATTGAAAAATAACGGACCAACTGGAGTAAGAACCATTTAAAAAAGACAGATAGCTGTCAATCCAAGAATAAAGATTTACTAAAATGCCAAACTTGTTGATCTTATGCATTAAAAGTGCATGACTGACAGTATAAAATGCCTTTGAGAAGTCATTATAGATGACATCACTAGACCTTTTCATCCAGTGCCTGATAATGCACTGAACAGCATTGTAGCGAGATTGGTTTCGCAAGACCTTCCTGGGACAAAGTCGTGTTGGTTTTCGGACACCACGGGAGATATGTGTTCCACTATGTTTTCGACAACAATTCTTTTTCAAGAATTTTGGACAATGTTGGTAGGATTGAAATTGGACGGATGTTTGAGAACCCCTTGTGAATAGGGCAAATGTTGGCAGATTTCCAGATGGTAGGAAAAACACCAGCATTCAGGGATTTCTGATAGATACTACTGAGGGAAGATGCACATTATTTAATAACTTTATTGCTAACATTGTCACAGCCAGAACTTTTGTGAGGTTGGATTTTTTAAAGAAGCTTTTCCACACGGTCTCGACACACTGATAAGGATGATAAGGCTCCAACTGGGTATGCAGGAAGACCTGGAAAGATGTCAATGTGATCATTTCTGACAACAGAGCAAAAATAACCATTAAATAAGGAAGCCTTAGAACCATAAGTTGAACCCTGTCTATTACCAAAAGTGATAATAGGAGTGAGAGACTGTTTATAGTTGGATTTTAACCACGACCAAAATCTTTTGGGGTTTTCTTTCAATTTGCTAGACAGTTTTGTGACGTAGGTCTCGCGTTTCAATCTACATAACTGTTTAATAGTACGTCTTGTAGTGCTGAATTCTTCACAGTAAACACTCCAGGGAAAATCACGAAATATCAATCATCAATAGTCAATATGCCTTGGCAAAATCATAGACATTATTGGTATTATGGTTATTTTGATAACTTTTCCAAAGGTCAAATTGAATACAAAGTGATTCCTGAAAATATTATCACCGATAATAACATCACAGGTAAGACTAGAGTGGTCGTTACACAAAACAAGATCAAGAACTTTATCAAGATGAGTAGGATTTATGTTATATTGCACAAGGGAAAACCCATTTAAAATTTGATCACAAAATAGGGTATAAATAGCATTACTTTTATGTATATTAAACGAGCCATCAACAAACCATTTAAGATCCAAAGTTAAAATCAGTAATTTAAAATCAGCAATCAGAATAAAATCATGACCATTGAATTGCATTAAAATAGATTCAAGAGATTGCTGCAATGAGTTCAAAGAGTCAGTTCTGGCATTTGGAGGACGATAATAAAGTCCAAGTATACATTTCTTTCTTGAGGAGATACGCAGTTCAATCCACATCAATTCACAGTCGTTATTTGCAAACTCCAACAATATTTTGGAGACAAACGAGTTGTTCACCAAAGTCAAAAGTCCCCCTCCTCTCATGTTGTCAATTCTATCACGCTGGTGTATAGCAAAGTTGTTGAAACCAAGTTTCACATAGGCACACAACCTGTAAGTTGGTGTTAACAAGATTAGCTTGTAAAGTTGACTTGAAGTCATCCATCTTGTTTTTCAAACTACGCACATTCTGGTAGTACAAAGATACTTATTGATATGGTTGAAGACTTGTTTCTGACCCGGATTAAGTTAAATATCTCCGGCTAGCACTACCTTGGGAAGGCATACTTGTGCACGAAAAGTGGCAACGTGGTTCAGATAGTACAAGTGATGGTTACCAATACTCTGAAAGATTGATGGACTAGCACTGGCAAGAGTATGGTTCTTTTTAGATGGTAAAAAGAACCAAAAGCCCCAGTCACAGTTTAACGTTTGGTAGACTGACAAGCATGGCAAGAGAGTTAGCTGATGAGACTCATTCGCATTACTGTCACTTACATGAGCAGGAACATAAGTAGTGTGATGAGCCATAGCTGTTGATAAGCCCAACAAAACAGCCCAAATAGTGATAAGATGGAAAAGATGACAGAAGATTATCAGGTCTCCAAATTACTTTGCAGAAGCGGGATAGGCAGAATGCACATGGTTCTTCACGTTACACACACCAAGATGGCTGCCGGTCAATTTAGTACTAAAAAAAAACCGCCAAACATTTGTCTTAAGAAATACACTCAAAATAAGACAAAGTTGCATAAATTCATAATTTGTCAGAAAGTTAAAGGAATATGCAATCCGTTGATAACAAGACTGAATTTAGATGACTAAATCTGAACAGTTAAAAACTAAATTTTGTTTAGCGGATTGTAAAAGAAAAGTGGGAATATTCCTAAAGCGGGTGTATTTAAGGTGATTGGCCTCACTGAGGATGAAAAATTTGTTTACGATAGAGGCGATTTTTGTGTTTGACAGACTTAAAAAAGGTAGAAGTAATCCAAGGTGATTTGGGATGAGATTTTCCACAGGCAGTCTTTGAGGAATATTTTTTAATTAAACAGATTATTAAAAATGTTTATAAAGGTATTGAAAGAAACGTCAACATCTATCAATATTGAAGACCGTATACCAGTCCGAGGAATTCAGTTCGGACTTGAAGTTATCTAACTTTTGGACAGTTTACAATAAATTCTGGAATGAGAAGTTTCGCCGTATTCAGTCAGCTTTTGTGAGGCTCTCGTTGACATAGATATTAGAGCCTTAAAACTTAAAACTCGAGAGTTTTCGTTGTCAAATTTCACAACAATTGGTCTTCCTCGTGCTTTTTCCTGATTTGTTGAGACGGGACCCGATGCGGTGGGATCTGTCGATGGCGTTAGGGCGATCTCAAAGCTTCCGAGATAGCTGCTGTCAGTGCGCTGGGGTCTACTGAAGGGAATTCACTTGGGGAGGTTGAGGCTGATGCTTGCCTCTTTGGAGGTATTATGACAAAATGAGGGCCACGAAAGTAAATAAATGAAAGTACCAAGGCAGAGAAGATACAACCAATGGTACATTCTGGAAAATACGGTCTTCAAAGATAGTCTTATCAATGTAAACTGTGTAAACTATCGGGAGCTACCACAAAACACGTCCGTTCGCTAGGTGGTCCGACCAGTTTATGTTTGAGTTGGGCTTTTGACATTCTTCTGACCACATAAATGTGTTATTTTCTTGTCAGATTCACTGTTTTATCCGGTTATACATAAGAAAAGCCTTACTTTTGACACAGTTTTGGGAACTGTGGACAATGTTAGTTTTCTCTGGATCAGTAGTAGCTATTCTGTCTTGTTTTATAACATGACCTAAATAACATACAGTTTACGGCCTGTATAATTGAATCTTTACAGGACTTGTTGAAAATACAAGGGATGATATTTAACCCTATAACTTCCCTAATTTTTATCCGTAGGCCATGACATTTGGCATAAATGTGGGTTCAGTACAGGCAACAATGTGACGTCACCGTTAGATCACCGTTAGAGGGCACTGTAACCAACATTTTAGGTCACTTTGTTCCAAGAAACATGGTACTATTCATGTCATAAACATTATATTGAGCAACACATTTCTGAAAAACCTTTAAAAACAAAACATGTTTTTGGGGACAAAATATAAGATATGTTTTGCATTTAAATGTAATGACGGCCATATTGGATTCCCAGAATGTATTGGATGTGATCACATGACTCAATATTGTCCAGATCAGAGTTTGAAAGTTGACAACAAACCAAAAACATATAATATCTTACAGTGTAAACAATCTAGTATTCTTACTCCGTTTTCCTGCCAGGAAATGGGTGTTTATAGAGGTGAGCGCTTATGTGAAGATGACAAATTCATATAAATAACCAAATACAACGGCTTTAACAAGATGTGTTAACAGTATACTACTTTGTTTTCCCATCGTAGATCTCTGGCAAACAACAACATCAGCAAAATTACTCCAGGAACATTTGACGACGTACAATATCTCTCGTTCTTGTAAGTATTCATGTTGTGAATTTCAATCACGCAGCATCGAGCCATATATTTATCTTGACTGAATAAACGATTGACGGCGAAACAATTTTATTGCAAAGTTCATGTTTGACGTTTGAACAATCTGTATGTATTTTCTGTATGTATTTAACAGCACAACAATCTGTATGCATTGAACAAAACAAACTATTTTTACGGGTCAGTTATTTAATGTATATCTGGAAAATGTATATTTAGATATGTTGTTGTATTCCAAGAGAATTGTAATTTTTTGTTTTCATCTAATTTACAATACGTCCCACACTGTAACACTTGTCAATGGAGGACAGTATGCCACTGATCCGTCTTTATATTGATGTACTCTAGCGATATGACTACCAAAATATAAGTTGTAATTTTTTGAATGAGTGATCTTCAAAAGTCATGATTATCTTTTAGATTCCGACTACTTTTCAAAAAGTATGGTTTTAGGATAATTTTGGAACATTAATGTACATTAATAATTTATGTTTTTCAGAACACTTGCACCCAGAACATTTTGTGGTCTACAAAAGCTCACTTAATTGGCATACATTTTTAATAAATCAGGAACAGGAACGAGCCACAACTTATGTTCTGCCTCGCTGTGTTTTAAACGACTTCTTTACATAGGGTGTGAACGTTTGTCTGATTTGTGCAGCCACTCTCAGCAACCATACTTTGTGTATGAGAAATTTGGTCTGGTTCCAATAAGCGCTCTACACATGTATCACATATTTCACTGATTGACCAAAAAAACATTTCCTGAAAATCAATAATCTTTAAATAATAATCTTCCAAGTATTTTTACATTATCTTTTCCTTGTCAAACCGCTGCGACCAATAATTTTGTTTAGCGGTATCAGAAATTTGTTTATGATAGAGGATGTCCTTGTGTTTGATAGATTTGGGTTGAGATTTCCCACAAGCAGTCATTGTTTGAAAAAAGGAATATTTTCATTGAACAAATTATTAAAGATTTTCATTAAGTTATTGAAAGAAACATTAGAATTAACAGTATTGAAAACCGGACAGTTTACGATAACTGCTGGAATGAGAAGACTGCACATGTTTAGTAAGTTTACTTACTTATCATCAACTGATAAAATGGCAGAATTAGGAAGAGGTAATGTATAAGTAAAATATTGTCATTGAGATTAGCAGTAGAGGTACTAGTAATTCCAGTCGGCTTGTTAATTAAGGGAACACAAGAATAAGCAAAAATTCACAGTTGTTATTTTCAAACTCCAACAATCGTTTGGAGACAAACGAGTTGTTCACCAAAATCAAAAGTCCCCCTCCTCTCATGTTGTCAATTATATCACGCTGGTGTATAGCAAAGATGTTGAAACCAAGTTTCACATAGGCATACAACCTGTAAGTTGGTGTTAACAAGATTAGCTTGTAAAGTTGCATTGAAGTCATTCATCTTGTTTTTCAAACTACACACATTCTGGTAGTACAAAGACACTTTAGGATAAGGTTGAAGACTTGTTTCTGGACCCGGAGTAAGTTAAATATCTCCGGCTAGCACGAACTGGGGAAGGCATACTTGTACACGAAAAGTGGCAACGTGGTTCGGATAGTACAAATGATGGTTACCAATACTCTGAAAGATTGATGTACTAGCACTGGCAAGAGTATGGTTCTTTTTAGATAGTAAAAAGAACCAAAAGCCACTGTTACAGTTTAACGTTTGGTAAACTGACAAGCATGGCAAGAGTGTTAGCTGATGAGACTCATTCGCATTACTGTCACTTACATGAGCAGGAACATATTATTACCCTTCTTCATAATTTTGTTTCCATACAACTTCAAGTCCACGAGCCCAAACTGAGTCCAGAAGATGGGCTAGCCATTAATTATGTGTGAGAGTTTTCAGTTTTCAGTTCATGCATAAATGCATGTTGAAAGGCCTATATACATTTACAAGAACTCGTACTTCATGTCTGTTATTATGACACCATGGGAAATCATGTTGGTATCATCGTTGGGTGAATTATTAGGAATACAGTGTATTATAAGGCAGTTCCTCCGGCTATATTGCTCAAGATTAGCCAATTCTCAGCATGATTGTTTTACATCCATCAATATGTGGCTTCATAAATACTCTGTGCGAGACCATATTCGTGTGGAAAGGGCTGTGGGCAGACATTCTACAGGTCGGACATACGAAGATGACAGGAGATGGTTTGTTGCGGAGTACAGGTGAGTTGGAAATATTCGCCAGTGGTGGGGAAATGGAGATGGACTACCCTGCTGTTCGGCCAAGACTGTTCTCCCAGTCAGGGGGTTCGCTACCTTTCGGAGCGGCCCCCACCAACGTCACAACTATATGTCGTCCTCAAGATCATTCTTGCTGTCAGGGGGCCCAATGCCACTCGGAGCAACACCCACCCAATCCACAACACCACCATGGTGGTTGTGCCGAGTTAAAGGCCCACAACACCCATCTAAAGCAGCCGTGGACTCCAGGCGGCAGAGGACACCGACGGAGAAGTCATCTACCAGGAAAGTCAACCCAACAACTTCGCAGGAACCGAGGCCACCTCTGTCAAAAAACAAGGTTTTGTAAAAGTAAAACGGAAATCTGGGGCGGCATCCTCTTCAATTTTGTCCCTGGAATAGCTGCTCTCCAGGGAGGTTCTCTGGGTATCTGGGGGATGGTTTGATGGTGACTGAGGTCTAATGGTAAGATGGGTCCTGTCATCGGAGGAGTACCGGCACGCTCTGAGAGGATTCCTCTCAGGATCCGAGTCTGCACCGTAGAACCCTTTACGATAAATAATAGTCCTTTGAGGGGGCAGTGTAACGGTTAGGCCGCCCATCCAGCAGAGGGCGCCGTAACGTCCTGGCGGAGATGTATCCAGGCAGATTGGGAGACCCGTTGCCAAGAGAGTTCTCGAAGTCTGCGGTGTTAAGAAACGTGCTTGAAAATCAACAGGGCCTATCGTCGTTTTTTCGATAATAAATGGCCCATTGCCAAGTGTTAACCAGAAAACCTGTGTTGGGATTTCCTTTGTTTGACTGTGTGGACACCATAGACAAAACTACGCTACAATACCGTAGTGCCGCGGCATCTGATAGTGTTTTGGCGTGGAAAATGTGCAGAGCCTGTAACTGTATAGGCCTACACAGCCTAGTAGTGACCGTCAATAAGCTCATACACATTGTGTCGTTTTGGAAGTAGTCATTAACCGAATCACGGAAAAATTATTTTAAACTATGTTCGAAGAACTAAATGATCTACTCAACGAATATTTTTCACAAGTCATTGTCAACAAGTCACAAGTCCCTGACACCAAGTCCCAAAATGATGCTCCTCGAGTGTGACTCGAGTCCAAGTCGCCGACTCAAGTCGCCAACGCTGCATTACACCTTGAAATGCACTTTTGGCACCAAGAAGGCCAAAAAGGGAGAACGTTATATTCATATTGCCCCTCCTGAGTTACAAATGCACTTTTGCAAAGACTAATTTCCTCTAAGGCTATCTGCAAATGAACCGTATACATTGGTTGTGGATATCCTAAGCTATCTAAAAAGTTAAGAATATTCGGAAGAGGGAAGTTATCACGTTCCCTAATATGATGAATTTTTCTGAAATACAAAAACGATTATCCCTTATTATTTCTTACCAAAACTATTCTGCTAGGACCAGTTGAAGTTTAATTTTCGATGCATTGAGTTCCACTTGTAATTATTGTTTCTAAAATGAGTTAAGCTTAGATATCATCATCATCATCATCATCATCATCATCATCATCATCATCATCATCATCATCATCATCATCATCATCATCATCATCATCATCATCATCATCATCATTGTCAGAAAGTCTCTAATTCATTAAATATATTGATAGCGCCACCATTTGACAGATGTTGGTTAGTCACTTGGTGCCTGGACTTCTAGTGTAATATCTAGCTGAATGGAACTATAGTAACCATGCTTTCCCTTTTACATGCATATCATTTGTTGCCACCGTTATATTTCTGACTTTGATGTTCCCAAATGTTAATGTTTCTCAGTAAATATCCAAGCCGTGCGTCTATTATATGAACGTAAGTGTGTTTAAGCATTTATAAGCTTTCCATTGTTATAGTTTGATAAATATTATCTTTCAATTAAGAAGGTTTAATGAACAAACAGATTGAGGTTTGTGATTGTTCCTTAAGGCATAATGTTACATGTAAATCAGTTTATGAACTGTACGTTATACCATTATTGCTATCCTTTAGGACTTTTTACGTATGTAGTGTTTCCAGTTAAGTAAGTGTTCTTATTAGAGTTTATATTCTTGTTGTATTACAGAACCACGGCACTGTAGAAATCACCTTTAGCATCAATATCTCTACTGACCAGATTTGCTCACCATACAATTCGAGTTCAATACCATACTAATACTATCCGCTAGCTACATCCATATGACTGTATCTGACTTTATTACCTGAATAAACCATCACCCGTGTACAATACAATTACACCTTGTTTTCATGGTCCTTCGAGCCGGATTCGAACCAGCGACCTATGGATACAATGGAAACTGAGAACATAAATCCAACCCCACTTGATGATACCCATGCAGTTGCCAATTGCGATGTTACTGTTCCAGCTGCCACTCCAGCTACCAGTACACATCCACTTCCAGCCACTGTCACCATCATTGATACCTCTCCTTCTGACACTGGGGTTACCAGCACAGCAACAGCTGCTGCCGATGGACTGCGGACAAGTACTGCTACCGTCCAAACCCGTTCTCGGTCTTCCCGTGACAGACGTATTCCTGCACACCTTCAGGATTTTGTTATTGGTCACCAACCCTCGTTGTCTGGCAAAGCAGATACACCATCAGTGGTGCCTTCACATAGCTTCAAAACCACACGAACAGAATCTTATTCACGGAGGAGTTCAAATTCATCACATTCACACTGCAGTGGACACTCCCATCGTAGTAAAACATCCATCACATCAAGACTGAGTGATTCCCAATCAGCAAAGCTGACACAGCAGCGAAAACAAGCTGAGCTTGAAGAACTAAAACGTCAGATAATAGAAGATCAGTCGGCTGATGAAGAGTTAAAACGACTGGATGACCAAGCCTATGCGGCACGAGTAGCCGCAGACGAAGAAGTTCATGCTGCTCGTCGACGTGCGGAAGAAATAGAACGAAACGCCATTCGCCAGCGTGAAACCCTCAACACCCGTCTGTCCCGGCAAAGGAGATTGCGAGAAGTGGAACAGCAGTTAGAGGAAGCACGATTGATCACAGCCATGGTCAACAGTGATCCACAACCCAAAGAGACGAGTGAACAACATAACAGTGTGACTCCATCGTCCATCAACACAAAGAACTCGTCTGACACACACACCCAGAAACAATCAATCAAAACGAACTGGTTGTATCGGGTGAATGAGATCAGCATAGTCTGAACCAATCAGGATCACTGGGCAAGCCTTCTGGATTGGGGGCAAAGGAATTCCTTGTAGGTGTGGCCAGCGTTTCTTGAGGGCTTCGACAGGATACGAATACTCTGAGAGGCACAAGTTGTCAGCGGTGAAGGCACCACTGATGGGGTATCTGATGTCAGAGTTGTCACTTGAAGACACCTGCAGTTTGACTGACTGCCCAGCACAGAGGAATGGTTCACTACGTACCGTAGCCAGGAGTATGTTGTCTTCTACCCCAGAAAGTTTCAACGACTGAACAGCTGGCATCAGGACCATAGTTCTCATGGAACCGTCATCCAGAATGGCGTAGGTCTCCATGACCCTTCCCGACCGCATAACATCATGTTAAAAGTGGTTACAGTTCTGCTACACGGGCCAGGAGGGGTCATGGAGACCTACGCCATTCTGGATGACGGTTCCATGAGAACTATGGTCCTGATGCCAGCCGTTCAGTCGTTGAAACTTTCTGGGGTAGAAGACAACATACTCCTGGCTACGGTACGTAGTGAACCATTCCTATGTGCTGGGCAGTCAGTCAACCTGCAGGTGTCTTCAAGTGACAACTCTGACATCAGATACCCCATCAGTGGTGCCTTCACCGCTGACAACTTGTGCCTCTCAGAGTATTCGTATCCTGTCGAAGCCCTCAAGAAACGCTGGCCACACCTACAAGGAATTCCTTTGCCCCCAATCCAGAAGGCTTGCCCAATGATCCTGATTGGTTCAGACTATGCTGATCTCATTCACCCGATACAACCAGTTCGTTTTGGTCCAGGAGGAGCACCAGTAGCAGTATGCACAAAACTTGGTTGGTCACTCCAGGGTCCAGCAAATACTCTTCGATGCCAATCAGAAGAGCAACAGTGCTTGTTCACCACAACCTTTCCTCCGACCACAGATCTGCAAAAAAACGTTGAGCGACTTTGGCAGGCAGACATTCTACCCTACTCTGAAAAGCAAGTGACTCGCTCAAAGCAGGACAAGCAAGCCATCGCGACACTTGAGGAGAAAACCATCAGAGTAGAAGTTGATGGAGTCCAGCGCTACGCTACTCCACTACTACGCACCAAGGATGAAAGCAAATTCAAAGCCACAAAGGAGGCTGTCATGCAAAACCTTAAGCGGAACGAAAGACGTCTCCAAAAACATCCTGATGCAGCTGAAATACACAACAAACTCATCAAAGCCCTAGTTGACACTGGTTTTGTGAAAATCATCAGCAATGAAGAGGCCCTGAAAACAGAAGAGTCCTGGTACATTCCTCACCATGTTGTCGAGCACAATGGGAAACACCGCTTGGTATTCAACTGTTCTTATGAGTATGAGGGCAAAATCCTTAACAATCATCTACTACCAGGGCCCACACAAGGTGCATCACTACTCGGTGTTTTCCTGCGATTCCGCCAACACCCTGTCGCCATATCTGGAGACATACAGGCAATGTATCATCAAGTGAGACTACTCCCCGAAGACAAACCTCTACTTCGATTTGTGTGGCGAAATATGAAGCGGGACACCGAGCCAGACATCTACGAATGGCAAGTCTTACCATTTGGCACCACGTGCAGCCCATGCTGTGCCACTTTTGCACTACGCAAACACGTCATCGACCATGAGGAAGGAAACAAAGATGTAGTTGACGCAGTTGACCAGGCCTTCTATGTAGATAACTGCCTTGACAGTACACCAACTATATCTGAAGCCAAAGAACTTGTGACAAAGATGCGTAAGCTACTCTCAACTGGTGGCTTCAACATCAGACAATGGGCCAGCAATATCCCATCAGTAGTTGAGGACCTTCCGTCTCATGCCAGATCTGAAGGCTACGAGCTGTGGCTAGTCTTCGGCCAGAATGACTTGTCCGAGGGTACCCTGGGACTTCGATGGCAATGTGCAACAGATGAGCTAACTTATAAGCACAGACCTACTGAGTATGTGACGCTCAACCTACGAACCATATACAAGATTCTTGCCAGCCAGTACGATCCGATTGGTTTTCTTTCCCCCTTCACAGCACGTGCAAAGGTACTGGTGCAAGACCTTTGGAAAACCAAAAGAGACTGGGATGACCCTCTGGAACCAGGACATATCCGTGATCAGTGGCTCACTTGGGAAGAGGAGCTCTCCGACCTTCCTCTTGTCAAACTGACGAGATGCTACACGCCATCTGATGTCAACACAGTGACGGCCAACAGAGAACTACACATTTTCTGCGATGCTTCTGAACGAGTTTACGGATCAGTTGCCTACCTCCGTACTGAAGATGACAAGAGAGACGTCAACATCAGTTTCGTTATGTCTCGATCTAGAGTGGCACCAAAACGACAATTGTCAATGCCACGACTTGAGTTATCAGCAGCTCTGACTGGTGCACAACTGGCCGATCTCCTAAGCAAAGAACTTACCCTACAGATCCAGAATGTCGTCCTATGGAGCGATTCGACCACGGTCCTGCAGTGGTTGCAGTCAGAATCATGCCGATATAAGGTGTTTGTCGGCACACGTGTCACTGAGATACAGACCCTTACAAATGTACAGAATTGGCATTATGTAGACACTAAAAACAACCCAGCCGATGACATCACCAGGGGTAAGTCTCTGAAAGAACTGAGTACGGAATCACGATGGAGGACAGGCCCCCCATTTCTCCGTCAACCTCCTTCTCAGTGGCCAAAGAGTCCTACTACTGATCCTGTAGAGGATGCAGCTGAATTGAAGAAAACAACCTTCTGCGGTAACACTGTGATTGCCGAAACCCCACCACAGTCAGAGTACCAGCGGCATGATAACTGGGATGCTCTCGTCCAGGCATCCAAACAATCTGTTCATGGGGTGGCCCCAACTGATGACGACCCAGCAATGATAGCACAGTTGCGAGAAGACACTGAAAATCTACTCTACCAACAATGCCAACTTGAGTGCTTTGCTGAAGAGCTGTCAGCCCTGAAGGCCAAACGGGAGCTACCGTCTGGGAGCAAACTGTCACAGTTGGACCCTACCTATGACGAAACGTCAGGACTCATCAGAGTGGGAGGGCGATTACGCAGGGCAACGATCCTCTCTGATGACGTTAAACATCCCATCGTCCTAGATCCCCATCACCATATCACCAAGTTGATTATCCGTGATTACGACGAGAAACTGCTACATTACGGCCCAGAACGCATCCTGGCGGAAATAAGACGCAAGTTTTGGATACTCCGCGGAAGAGAGGCAATTCGTCGTCATCAACGCCAATGCTTAGAGTGCCGAAAATGGCGTGCAAAACCAGAAATACCGAAGATGGGAGATCTACCTCCAGCCCGCCTCCGGCTATACAAACCAGCCTTTTACTCAACAGGTGTCGACTGTTTTGGTCCAATGCATGTCAAGATTGGTCGCCGTTCCGAGAAAAGGTGGGGTGTAATATTCAAGTGTATGACGACAAGAGCCGTTCACCTGGATCTTCTAGAAGGAATGGACACTGATGCATTCCTTATGTCCTTTCGGCGCTTTGTATCTCGTCGAGGCAAGCCATATGAACTGCTTTCTGATTGCGGCACCAACTTTAAGGGAGCCCAGACTGAATTACAAGAAGCATTCGCTGCCATGACACCTGCCCTTGCTGAACAACTAGGCAATCACCAAGTGAGATTCCAATTTAATCCGCCCAATGCACCTCACTTTGGCGGAGTCTGGGAACGCGAAATAAAGAGCGTCAAGGATGGACTCAAAGTTGTACTTAAGGACCAATCGGTGACAGAAGCCGTACTCCGCACCGTCCTGATCGAAGTTGAAGGCATCCTCAATTCCAAACCGTTGGGGTACATCTCTTCTGACATTGCAGACGTCAACCCAGTGACCCCTAACATCCTATTGATGGGACGCTATGACCAATCACTTCCACAAGTGGTATACCCTGCTGACGAGCTGATAGGACGACGAAGGTGGCGCCACAGCCAAGTACTGGCTGATCAGTTCTGGTCACATTTCCTGAAATACTACTTGCCAGGCCTCCAACTTCGTCAGAAATGGCAGAAGGACTGCCGTAACCTCACCTGTGGCGATGTTGTCATGATTGCCGACCCACAGCAGCCAAGAGCTCATTGGCCAGTAGGTAAAGTCATTGAGACGTTCCCTGGAGCTGATGACCGCGTCCGAGCTGCCAAGGTGAGAGTGGAGGATCGAGACTATACCAGACCAGTTGCGCGTTTGATATGCCTACCTGAATGTACTGATAGCCAAGGTGATCAGAACGATGAACACTTGTAGCCGAACTTCCTTGAAGACTTTCTCTGTTTCATAAAATTTCGTGCTTAAATTTTGAGGTGGCTGTCAGAAAGTCTCTAATTCATTAAATATATTGATAGCGCCACCATTTGACAGATGTTGGTTAGTCACCTGGTGCCTGGACTTCTAGTGTAATATCTAGCTGAATGGAACTATAGTAACCATGCTTTCCCTTTTACATGCATATCATTTGTTGCCACCGTTATATTCCTGACTTTGATGTTCCCAAATGTTAATGTTTCTCAGTAAATATCCAAGCCGTGCGTCTATTATATGAACGTAAGTGTGTTTAAGCATTTATAAGCTTTCCATTGTTATAGTTTGATAAATATTATCTTTCAATTAAGAAGGTTTAATGAACAAACAGATTGAGGTTTGTGATTGTTCCTTAAGGCATAATGTTACATGTAAATCAGTTTATGAACTGTACGTTATACCATTATTGCTATCCTTTAGGACTTTTTACGTATGTAGTGTTTCCAGTTAAGTAAGTGTTCTTATTAGAGTTTATATTCTTGTTGTATTACAGAACCACGGCACTGTAGAAATCACCTTTAGCATCAATATCTCTACTGACCAGATTTGCTCACCATACAATTCGAGTTCAATACCATACTAATACTATCCGCTAGCTACATCCATATGACTGTATCTGACTTTATTACCTGAATAAACCATCACCCGTGTACAATACAATTACACCTTGTTTTCAATCGTCATCATCATCATCATCATCATCATCATCATCATCATCATCATCATCATCATCATCATCATCATCATCATCATCATCATCATCATCATCATCATCATCATCATCATCATCATCATCATCATCATCATCATCATCATCATCATCATCATCATCATCATCATCATCATCATCATCATCATCATCATCATCATCATTATTTTTATTATTGATCTATTGTTCAATGCCAACAAAGGTTTTTACGATTGTTGATGCACTCAAGTATTGTCTGTTGAAGTTATCTTTGAATTTATTGTCTATAATGAATGGAAGGTAGAATGATTTCTTACAGTATTTGACCGGTCACTTATATTTCAGCGAGTATGCTTTGAAGAAAATCTAAGAATATTTTAACAGTATACTACTTCGTTTTCCCATCGTAGGTGGCAAACAACCACATCAGTGATTACTTATTTCTGCCAATCCGTACGTACGAATTACTTTGAATGTACGGTTGATGATGATGATGTGATTTATACCAAAGTCAGGTCATGTTGATTCTCCAATAGAGACTACCGTTTCGCAATTTTAGTTATTTGTTTTTACCATGTCCTAAATACACTTCCGTAATAAATGCATGTTCAAAGGCGTGTATAATTTTACTTATGGTATGGTACTCTTTCTCGTTCTCGTACACTCGTACTTGTTATAAGTACGCGTACTCGTACTCATCGGTGTCATCGTTGGATGATTCTCTGAGAATATAGTCTATCAGGAGGCAGTTCCTCCAGCTACATTGCTCAAGATTAGCCAATTTTTCAGCATGATTGTTTTATTCCATAGTTACTGATTGACAATTACTGTAAGTTTGAAACGTTAACTTACAGTATAAACACAGAATATTGATCACAGAAAACAGGTGACAGCTGACACTAATGGAACACGTGTACAGCAGTGGGGAACGGCTTGTTGACAACAATATCTATCGCTTGCTGTCATTGGTCACATTTTATTTCTAAAGAATACGATGTTTTTTCAACCAATCAGAACCTACTTTATACCCATGGATAGAGGGCAAGACAGAAGACTTTGATAGACGCAGGGTCTGTCCAAGACGAGTCAAATCTTGGCCAAAAGACACGTCGCGGCCGACCGGTGAACATGCCTAGTCGATGTTGTAATAGACTAACTGAATCTTCTTGTTCCCACTTGGATGGACGGTTGCCGGTGAAAGCATTGCGGAAAACAATTTTGCAGGGTAAAGAACCTGCGATGGCACCTGCGGACGGCTTGTGACATTCTGAGACGGCTGAGACCATATTCGTGAGGAAATGGCTGTGGGCAGACATTCTACAGGTCAGACGAGACGATAGGGTTTGTGGCGGAATACAGGTGGTCAACTCTGAGAATTTGGCCGGTGAGTTGGAAATATTCGCCAGCGGTGGGGAAATGGAGACGGACTACCCTGCTGCTGGGCCAAGTAGTCCTCAAGACTATTCTCCCAGCCGCGCCAGGGGGCCCGCTCCCTATCGCATATGAATATTGAAACGAAATGGTAGCAGGCTGGCCCAGGCTGGAGACTGCACGGACAGTCATGGACATGAAGGATTCAAAACTGATTGAGGAGGAGCTGGCAGTCCTCAGGATGGAGGCTCATAGAGCTGAGAGCATGTACGAGGACGCAGTTAAGGAGAGGAAGACCATGGAGAATGAGTTCTGTTTTTCTTATATGAGATGCAGCCCTTGCAAGTTGCACCCCTTTTGTAGGCCTGTTGGGTTCCTTTGTCTCACGAGATTCCGGTCCTTTGCTGTAGTTACTCGAGCGCGACCTGTGTAATACCTGCCGTGTGGCTGTACTGTGTTTTGGGCGTACTTTGGTATGTCGGTTAGCACGACCGGGGTTATACATGGGACGCGTATGAGAGCTGCTCTCTCTCCCCTTGGGTTTTAGTACCTCTCACCCCTCTAAGGTAGTGAAGTATAAGAATATTCCTACGCACACCTAATCCTGCGGTCTCAAGTACATTCAGGAGTCCAGGAGTAGGAATCAAACCTGCAAATACGCTGGCAGATTCAACATCTACCGTTAATTAAGGAGGACGCACCTGGCCAGGAGGAAAACTGAGGAAACCTAATATCTGTCCAGATCGGTTCAGTGGAAAAGTCCCTTGGAAGGACTATAAGGCGGACTTTCAGGCATGCTGTATAGCAAATGGCTGGAAGGATAGCCAGGCAGCGGTTTTCCTCGCGGCAAGCCTTCAGGGGCCAGCCTTAAAGGTACTGGGATGCCAGCCAGAAGGAAAGAAACCTTTACTTCAAGAATTAATCAGCCGATTGGATCAAAGGTTTGGCCCTGGACAGCAGGCGGACTTCCAACGGCCAAAAACACGCCTTCTCGTTTAAAGGAATAACAATTAGTTAAAATAGCGACATCGTTTCATAGCAAAAAATAAATAAATAAATAAATAAATAAATAAATAAAATGCCGAGGGTCCGACGCGACTTTCTTGGCCTATAGTGTTTTATTTATGTTTTTAACGAGTTACGAATTTGATGAGCCAGAATACAGTTGCGGAATGTTGACAACACGTAATTAAATTTCATGTTGACAATCTTTGCCTTGTAGAATCCACTTTTATATTTCACGTTAACGCTGTTCCCTGCTTCCATAGCGATGTCTCTTTTTCTCTTCGCAGGAATTCTGTTCATCGTTACAGTGTCCACTTGATTTTCCTTCAGCCATCTAATCTCTATGCAAAGAGAACCCATGTCGAAAAAACTATATAGGGCGTTGCTTGTACGGTAAAATACGAAATTATTTTAGAATTCGGCGCTGCTGTTCATTAAAGTATGCCTTGGCCAGAAACGAGAAGTTCTTTATCCAAAATTATCAAAACAGATACAATAACATCCATGGTACTATTCATGTCATAAACATATATATTGAGCAACACATTTCTGAAAAAACCTTTAAAAACAGACATGTTTTTGGGGACAAAATATAAGATATGTTTTGCATTTAAATGTAATGACGGCCATATTGGATTTCCAGAATGTATTGGATGTGGTCACATGACTCAATATTGTCCAGATCAGAGTTTGAAAGTTGACAACAATCCAAAAACACATAATATCTTACAGTATAAACAATCTAGTATTCTTACTCCGTTTTCCTGCCAGGAAATGGGTGTTTATAAAGTTGAGCGCTTATGTGAAGATTCATATAAATAACCAAATACAATGGTTTTAATAATATGTGTTAACAGTATACTACTTTGTTTTCCCATCGTAGATATCTGGAAAACAACAAAATCAGCAAAATTGGTCCAGGAACATTTGACGGTCTGCAAAGACTCTTCACCTTGTAAGTATTCATGTTGTGAATTTCAATCACGCAGCATCGAGCCATATATTTATCTTGACTGAATAAACGATTGAAGGCGAAACAATTTAATTGCAAAGTTAATGTTTAACGTTTGAACAATCTGTATGCATTTAATAGCACAACAATTTGTATGTATTTGTCACGCGCGGACCTAAAACGCTGTGATCTAATTTTTTGTTGAGCTGTTTGCCTACCCAAGAAGAAGAAGGCTGATTTTAAATTTACAAATAAATTTAATATAGAAAAACTATGATAACCTAAATACAACTATTTACATGACAATAACAGCAGTTGGGTGCCATGGTCGAGCGGTTTAGTGCATCGGATTTGTGTTCTGATGGCTGAGTCGTCACAGTGTATGGGTTCGAAGCCTTGCCGCGACCATGGTGCTTGTGTCCTTGAGCAAGACACTTTACCATAATTGCTGCGAGGGCCGAATTGAACCCAGCCACTGGGGATGTACAAGCCAGTGCATGCTTAGTGTCGGTCCCAAGCCCGGATAAATGGGAGGGTTGTGTCAGGAAGGGCATCCGGCGTAAAACCTATGCCAAATCAAATATGCGGATCATGATCCGCTGTGGCGACCCCTAACGGGAGCAGCCGAAAGAGGACAACAACATGACAATAACAGCAGTCGGGGTCTTTTCCAGATTACAATTGTGGACCTGGTCACCACTCTTAAGTACCCTCGAATATTATTTAATAAATAGATAAATTACTACTACTACCTACTGGCTTAGGTGTAAACCTCCTGGGATATATATGTTATTAATGTATATAAAAAGAACTGCTGAACCACGGCTATAAATATAAAGGATATGCAAATTAGATATGGACAAATAGACTTGACAGAGTCTAACACTTTCTCAATTCTCTGAAAGGCACAAAACTGTTTTTGTTGTTATAAAACGGGAAAATCCACAGCGATTCTGACAGTATTGAACGACACAACAAAACAAACTATTTTTACGGATCAGATGTTTAATGTGTATCTGGAAAATGTATATTTAGATATGTTGTTGTATTCCAAGAGAATTAGAGAATTGTAATTTTTTGTTTTAAAACTAACGTTCCATCCCACACTGATTCGACTCAAGCGATATAACTAGCGAAATTCTTCTGTTATATGTTATGAGTGATATTCAATCAAGATAATCTTTTAGATCCCGACTACTTTTAATAAAGTACCGGTATGCTTTCAGGATACTTTTGGAACATTAATGATGTATGTTTTTCAGAACACTTGCACCCAGAACATTTTATGGTCTACAAAAGCTCACTTGTCAAAAGCTCACCGTCTGTCTACGTTTTGAGCGAAACTAGAGAATTTCTTCTGAGCCGACTACGTTGTTGCCAAGGAATCGAATAAATTTATTTTGAATACGCTCAATAGGTGTCTCGTGAGTGACGGTTAACACATTAACGCAAACAGAAGCAAATTCAAGACCAGGTCTAACAAGAGAGTAATAGAGGATTTGTTTTGTTTTAGGATCCAGGTTTCTGCAATGACGCAAACAAAAACCCAAAAGTACGGTGGGCCTTTGCAACAACGTAGTCGACATGTGGAACAATTGTCGAATTAATTTAGAATCAATTTAGAATCAATTTCGACAACAATTTTTCAAGAATTTTGGACAATGTTGGTAGGAGTGAAATTGGACGGATGTTTGAGAACCCCCTTGTGAATAGGGCAGATTTTCAGATGGTAGGAAAAACACCAGCATTCAGGAATTTTTGAAAGATACTACTGAGGGAAGATGCACAATATTTAACAACTTTATTGCTAACATTGTCACAGCCAGAATCTTTGTGAGGTTGGATTTTTTAAGAAGCTGTTCCACACGGTCTCGATGCACTGATAAGAATAATAAGGCTCCAACTGTGTATGCAGGAAGACCTGGAAAGATGTCAATGTGATCATTTCTGAAAACAGAGCAAATATAATCATTAAATAATGAATAATAATCATTAAATAATGAATAATAATCATTAAATAATGAATAACAATCATTAAATAATAAATAATAATGAATAACGATGAATAATAATGAATAATAATGAATAATAATGAATAATAATGAATAATAATGAATAATAATGAATAATAATGAATAATAATGAATAATAATGAATAATAATGAATAATGATGATAATAATGATAATAATGATAATAATAATGATAATAATGAAAATGATAATAATGAAAATGATAATAATGAAAATGATAATAATGAAAATGATAATAATGAAAATGATAATAATGAAAATGATAATAATGAAAATGATAATAATGAAAATGATAATAATGAAAATGATAATAATGAAAATGATAATAATGAAAATGGTAATAATGAAAATGATAATAATGAAAATAATAATAATGAAAATAATAATAATGAAAATAATAATAATAAATAATAAATAATAAATAATGTGTGGACTTATATAGTGCACGTATCCACCAACTGAGTGGTGCTCAAGGCGCATATTATACCCCTGCTCATAAGGCTCATAAATCATTCCTGAAACCATATCAGCTCCCTGGGGAGTATACAGCTCAATTGATGCCATTACAGCGCATATAGGGCTAATCAACCAACTCTGCCCTCACAGGTACCCATTTAATCCCTGGGTGGAGAGAAGCAATTATGGTTAAGTGTCTTGCTCAAGGACACAAGTGTCACGGCCGGGATTCGAACCCACATTCTGCTGCTAACACCAGAACTTGAGTCCGGTAAGCTAGACCGCTCGGCCACGACACTCCATAATGAAGCCTTACAACAATAACTTGAACCCTGTCTATTACCAAAAGTAGAATCAGAAGGAGTGAGAGACTGTTTATAGTTGGATTTTAACTACGACCAAAATCTTTTGGGGTTTTCTTTCAATTTGCTAGACAGTTTTGTGACGTAGGTCTCACGTTTCAATCTACATCACTGTTTAAAGGTAGTCTGGCAGGGCTGAATTCTTCACAGTGAACACTCTAGTGAAAATCACGAAATATCAATCATCAATAGTCAATGTGCCATGGCAAAACTATAGACATTTATGATATTATGATTATTTTGATAACTTTTACCAAGATCAAATAGAATACACACCGATAATAATGTAACATGTGAGACTAGAGTGGTCGCTACACAAAACAAAATCTTTATCAAGACGAGTAGGCCTTATGTTATATTGCACAAGGGAAAATTTGACCACACAATATTAATAGCATTACTTTTAAGTATATTAAACGAGCCATTGACAATCCATTTAAAATCCAGTAAGATAAAATCAGCAATCAGAATAAAATCATGACCATTGAATTGCATTAGAATATAGATTCAAGAGATTGCTGCAATGAGTTCAAAGAGTCAGTACTGGCATTTGGAGGACGATAATAAAGACCAGTTATGCATTTCTTTCTTCACATAGGCACGCAACCTGGAAGTTGTTAACAAGATTAGCTTGTAAAGTTGACTTTAAATCATCCATCTTGTTTTTCAAACTACGCACATTCTGGAAGTACAAAGACACTTTATGATAAGGTTAAAGACTTGTTTCTGGACCCGGATTAAGTTAAATATCTCCGGCTAGCACTAAATGGGGGAAGGCATACTTGTACACGAAACGTGGCAACGTGGTTCGGATAGTACAAGTGATGGTTACCAATACTCTGAAAGATTGATGTACTAGCACTGGCAAGAGTATGGTTCTTTTTAGATGGTAAAAAGAACTAAAAGCCCCAGTCACAGTTTAACGTTTGGTAGACTGACAAGCATGGCAACAGAGTTAGCCGATGAGACTGATTCGCATTACTGTCACTTACATGAGCAGGAACATAAGTAGTGTGATGAGCCATAGCTGTTAATAAGCCCAACAAAAACAGCCCAAATAGTGATAAGATGGAAAACATGATGACAACAGATTATCAGGTCTCCAAATTACTTTGCAGAAACGGGATAGGCAGAATGTACATGGTTCTTCAAGTTACACACAACAAGATGGCCGCCAAACGGCAACGTTTGTCTTGAGAAATACACTCAAAATAATAAGTTGCATAAATACACAACTTGGCAGAAAGTTAAGGAATGTACAATCCATTGATAAAAAGATTGAATTTAGATGACTAAATATGAACAGTTAAAAACTAAATTTTGTTGAGCGGAGAGTGATTTAAGGTGATTGTCTTCACTAGGATGAATAATTTGTTTACGATAGAGGTGAGTTTTGTGTTTGATAGACTTACAAAGGGTAGAAGTGTCCAATGTGATTTGAGGTGAGATTTTCCACAGGCAGGCTTTGAGGAATATTTTTATATTATATATTAAACAGATTATTACAAATGTTCATAGTTATTAAAAGAAACGTCAATATTTATCAATACCGTATACCAGTCAGAGGAATTAAGATCGTACTTGAAGTTATCTAACTTCTGGACAGTTTACAATAAATGCTGGAATTAGAAAAACGCACATGTTTAAGTAAGAGAAATCATCAATTGATAAAATGGCTGAATTAGGAATCAGTAAAAATATTGTCAATGAGAGTAGCAGAGATGCTAGTGATTCTAGTCAACTTTTTAATTCAGGGAACACAAGAATAAGCATAAAGAATGTCTAAGAATTCCTGATACTGGTTATCAAGGAGATTGCTGCTTAAGTCTCCATAATTAAAACATAATTTATTCACAGATCTAAAGATTCACATTATATTCTGGCTGCTAACAATTCAAAATGGCCACTAGTGTTATTCTAAAAAGCACTTTATTGCTGAAGTGCACAAAAGGTTATGGTACTTAAAGTTTTATATTTCAGAGCTAATAATGATTTAGGTTTTACATATTTTATACTGTACTTTATACCACACCAAGGAAGAATTCCTTTACTTTAACCGTATGGTAGCCATCTTGGATTTCAACATTTTATTTTCTAGTTTTCTTAAGAACTCGGGGTGTGAGTGCTATGTAATGTATATTTATGTGGCAAATTACATTTTTATTGACAAGAAGTTCAACAAATCTGAAATTGATAAGTTAGCAGCAATGGGTAGCTGCCATCGTATATTTCAAAATGGCCGTCACTTAAAACCCTGCGGTGCATGGTCACAATATAATCACACTAACACATGATGGGACTAAATCATTTAGTACGTTTGAATAGCGTGTAAAACGTTCATATAGGGGCATACAATCCCTTCTCAAATGGTGTAAACAGACTTATTGAGTCCCTCTAGACATTCTACAGAGAAACCAAGATATTATATTTGTCTGGCCATTCTAATACCCACAACCAGACCTCAAAATAAACATATCAGGTTGCTGGAATGTCTGAGCAACGACATGCAAGTGACAGAATGAGCGATTACATTGGGATTAGTGCGGTAACATCAATGGATGACATCTGTACAGTTTCAACGGGTTGTCTGCTGGCAGGGGGCGGGGCCTTACTTTGAAAGCTACATACCGGGTCAATGGTTCACCCCAGGTTGAATTTTGTTTACCATGTTATCAGGCACTGTATCAATAGAGAACTTATGCAAAGTGGCTGAATTTGAGTTTTCAATGACGTAGTAAACAACAATTGTTTACAAACGTACTAAATGAAACAGCGCCACCATGAACCGCAGGGTTTTAAGACCAAAATATTCTTTATAACTCAAGCTGGGGAAACTACCGTAAGAAATGCATTGTGGTGACCATATGCCAAGGAGTTTCTTTTTAACTTCAGAATCAAGAAAGCCACTTGAGACCAAATTTTCATGTTCTTAAAACTATTACCCACATTTGTAATGAAAAGGATTTTTCTACACTGTTCATTTTGGTGGCATTACCGGGATTCCGCTTCTGCTGTATTAATGGCATTGAAGTGACACAATAGTGCCGATTTGCCACTTCTGGGTTGTGAAAATAGGTGCAACAACACTGATTTGCCACTTTTTGGTTGCGAATATGGGACATTTGTCACTTGTTGCTGTTAATATGTGGGGTCATACGGCATTGGACTGGAACAGCACAGTTGTGCTAATTTGCCGCTCTTATTTTAGTTGCTGATAATGTGTCCTTCAATGGTATTTGGACGGCACAATATGCTAAATTTGCCATTCTCTTATAATATGGCCTTATTATAGTATTAGAACTGCACAGTTCCCGCGGCCATTCTAACACAGCCCAAACTTCTCTGGATCCGTTGTTATCCCGTCACCCGACACTACATGTCCAGACCTTCGATCTCAAAGCTTCCGAGATAGCTGCTGTCAGTGCGCTGGGGTCTATTGAAGAGAATTCACTTGGAGAGGTTGAGGCTGATGCTTGCCTCTTTGGAGGCATTATGACAAAATGAGGGCCACGAAAGTAAGATAAATGATTACTAAGGCAGAGAAGATACAACAAATGGTAAACTGTGGAAAATACGGTCTTCAAAGATAGTCTTATCAATGTAAACTGTGTAACTATCAGGAGCTACCACAAAACACGTCCGTTCGCTCTTGCTTTCAAATAGTATAGGTGGTCCGACCAGTTTATGTTTGAGTTGGGCTTTTGACATTCTTCTGACCACACAAATGAGGTATTTTTCCTCGTCAGATTTACCAATGGTTTGGTAAACAGACTGTACTTATTTGCATATTCACTGTTATACCCAGTTATTCATCAGAACAACATTACTTCTGACACAGTTTTGGGAACTGTGGACAATGTTAGTTTTCTCTGGATCAGTAGCAGCTATTCTGTCATGTTTTATAACAAGACCTAAATGTCAAACAGTTTAAGGCCTGTATAATTGAATCTTTACAGGACTTGTTGAAAATACAATGGATGATATTTAACCCTATAACTTCCCTAATTTTCATATGTTGGCCATGACATTTGGCACAAATGTGGGTTCAGTACAGGCAACAATGTTACGTCACCGTTAGATCACCGTTAGAGGGCACTGTAACCAACATTTTAGGTCACTTTGTTCCAAGAAACATGGTACTATTCATGTCATAAACATATATATTGAGCAACACATTTCTGAAAACCTTTAAAAACAAAACATGTTTTTGGGGACAAAATATAAGATATGTTTTGCATTTAAATGTAATGACGGCCATATTGGATTCCCAGAATGTATTGGATGTGGTCACATGACTCAATATTGTCCAGATCAGAGTTTGAAAGTTGACAACAAACCAAAAACACATAATATCTTACAGTATATATAATCTAGTATTCTTACTCCGTTTTCCTGCCAAGAAATGGGTGTTTATAGAGGTGAGCGCTTATGTGAAGATGACAAATTCATATGAATAACCAAATACAACGGCTTTAACAAGATGTGTTAACAGTATAATACTTTGTTTTCCCATCGTAGATCTCTGGCAAACAACAAAATCAGCAAAATTGCTCCAGGAACATTTGACGATGTACAAAATCTCAGGTTCTTGTAAGTATTCATGTTGTGAATTTCAATCACGCAGCATCGAGCCATATATTTATATTGACTGAATAAATGATTGACGGCGAAACAATTTTATTGCAAAGTTCATGTTTGACGTTTGAACAATCTGTATGCATTTAATAGCACAACAATTTACATATCTGGAAAATTTATATTTAAATATGTTTTTGTATTCCAAGAGAACTGTAATTTTTTGTTTTAAAACTTACAATTCATCCCACACTGTAACACTTGTCAATGGAGGGCAGTATGCCACTGATCCGTCTTTATATTGATAGACTCAAGCGATATTACTAGCGAAATTCTTCTGTTATATGTTATGAGTGATATTCAATCAGAATAATCTTTTAGATCCCAACTACTTTTCATAAAGTATGGTTTCAGGATAATTTTGGAACATTAATGATGTATATTTTTCAGTACACCCAGAACATTTTATGTCTACAAAAGCTCACTTACTTGTCATTAATGTTAATAAAGCAGGAACAAGAACGAGCCACAACTTCTGCCGTGCTGTGTTTTAAACGACTTTTTCACATAGGGGTATGAACGTTTGTCGGATTTAGGAGGCCTCTCTTAGCCACCATACTTTGTGTATGGGAAATTTGGTTGGCCAAAAAACATTACCTGCAATTTTAATCAATATTCTTTAAATAATCAATTAAGTATTTTTGACATTATTTTTTCCTTTTCGAACCACTGAACATAATAATTTAATTTTGATTTATTTAATTTTTTTTTATTTACACGTCAAACAGCGCAAGCGCCAATAACAGGATGGATAAAATATTACATTAAGAAAACATTAATAAATAATAAACAACATACAAGTAAAAAATTCACAACAAATATGGCAAGTAATTAACAATTAAACATTTGGAATAAATTCAAATTAATTTCCAGACTCTACGCCCGACAAGGGTGGAAGTTGGGAAGGGAGGTTGGGGTAAGGTTTGGGGAGGGGAGGGGACAATGGATGAACTATAATATTTGATTGATTTTTAATTTGAATTAAGAGATAGTATATCAATACTAGGGTTGGTTTAGGAGATGGAATGGTACAGCAAAGTCAGACGGTGGATGGAATCATTTCTGGTAGCATTGACCCTGATGTTAGGGACAATGAACAGACCTGGATTACATGTTATAACATGGAATTTACAATAAGTATGTATTTCCAACCGTTAACAATATTCGGTAATCTTTTGCTCATCATCCGATCACAGCCTTTGGCTTCTATATGGGAAAAGTAGGCTCGCGTCTCGGGCTCGCCCCACGGTGGCGCCCTTCCCGATTAGCCATTTCACAACAGGATTCCTTCTTTCTTATACCAACACGATCTGCTAGACACAGATGAGATTTACTCGTAATTTAAATGTTTCAAAAACGAGTGAACCTCAGCCAGGATAATGGTTGAACTTGTATAGATACCATGACAATGTTTCACAAAGTATTCTTGAATGAAAATCTAAAAACACCGCTAATTATTACCAGAAGTCTATTACAAAAGACTTCTGATATTACCGATGTATACTTTAACAATAGGCCTATGCAATCTGACTAGTTTTGTCTTTCTAATCACGTCATAATAAAGTAAACAATTTAAAGATCAATTGTTCATTGGCGGGCAGTATGCAAACAAATATGTTTACGAATGTTAATGCAATCAATGTATATCAAAATGTCTATCGAAATTCTAATTTTGATTTTTTTTCTATATCCGCTCAGTGCACATCGTAGCCCACTGGCGGTGAATTTGCATCCAGTGTCTGTCTTGATGATAGCCACTTTTGCGTCGTGTGAGCGTTGTGCGTACACTTTATGTGCGTACACTTTATGTGCGTAGGTCATGGTACTGCACACGCGTGTACTTCTACCAGCCAATGATCGCTGGAGATATTCCGCGCGTACGCACATCAACTGCAAAATACGCCAAACGCGACGCACTATCGCTGCCCTTTCGCCCATAGTGCTAGTGGTCTAACAACATGTGCCCTCATCAACGTGCAAATAATGCATGTTGCCTCGAAGGCAGAATTTCTTATTATAGTATTTGCATGATCACCAATAATTCATCAAGTATACAAGAACATTTAAGAACACTGGTGAAAATAACCAAATAAAAGAGTTTGAATAAGATGTTTTAACATTACAATACTTTGTTTTGCCATTGTAGATATCTGGAAAACAACAACATTGGTGACATTGCTAAGGGAACATTTGATGGTGTAAAATATCTCAGTCGGTTGTCAGTATTCATGTCCTGAATTTCAATCACACAGCATCGATATACAATAAGGGCTGAGCCACGAGCCACCAATTTATCTTGACTGAATGTACGTGTCACACCGACAATGTGGCCACATGATATTTAAAAAAATAATATTTCCAGATCACGCTGAATACTATTCGTCACCCGCAGTGCGACACGCCGCACGCGTGATCCTTCTCTGTACTTGCCAAAAGCGGATCTTTGGCCTAGCAACTCGCTGCAATGTCATGTACAATAGCTGTGACTGAGGTACTGGCAGTTAAACCAGGCCTCTCTAGACTTTACATTTACCAAAATCGACTCCTTCAACAAATCTGCATAATAAGATCCAGTCAGTAAAAAGAGACTACAAACAGCTACTTATTTCTGAACCTCGTAGTATGTAGTTCAACCTTGTTTTTATTACCCTGATTTGTCAGA
This sequence comes from Zoroaster sp. YZ-2022, assembly GCA_029582265.1. NCBI lineage: Eukaryota > Metazoa > Echinodermata > Asteroidea > Forcipulatida > Zoroasteridae > Zoroaster > Zoroaster sp. YZ-2022. The sequence continues at coordinate 33,631,432 of CM055826.1, read as the reverse complement.
TCATAAGAAGGTAAGACTTCTAATCGCATAGCTGACAAAGTGACGATTTGGCTGAGTTATAAAACTGTTTTAGAGTTTTAAAAGTGTAACTTTTAATCTCTACCGGTTTTTAAATCATTTATTTACATGTTTTTGTTTAGATCAGTAATCCTTCAAGTGACGAATCAGCGACGAATCAGCACAATATTAAGTTAATATCTCACGAAGTGCAGAGTAATTCAAAAGTGACCACAATGTCCTAGTCCAAGAGCTAGCTGAGATTTATTTGACATGAAACCTACAAAAGCTTTGACTGTTTGGTTGGGTACAGGTAGCCTACCTGACCACAGAAACCCTTGTCTTAAGTGCAGTCAGTGGTGGGTGGGGTAGGGGGCCGTTTTAATTACCCCCAAAATTCACTTTTATTTGACTTTTGCCTACAAGGCTGACATCCACGCCATGTTGTAAGGAAAGCCCTACTAATTATAAATCTGCAACTTAAGACAAAATTTTGTGGTGGAAAGGTCACTTAAGACAAACACTAATTAGTGCTAATTTAGGGATTCATTTGACCTCAAGCTACAACACTGAAACCACATGGAAACTGTTGAGGAAACTTTCCATTCATTATATGTTTTGAGTCTTTGCATGGTGGAATATATATAATGCTTGATGACCCCTGATATATATTTTTTTGTAATTCACATTTTTATTTTCCACAAGATAGATGTCTATTACACTTTTTTTTTTTTTTTATATACTAAAAGTTACATCTGTATTCCGTGGATGTTTTTCCAAGTGCAAAGGTGCAAGGATGCAATATAATGCCTTAAAACAGATTTAAAACGTGTCCCCAATTTTCTATAAAGTCTTGTTTTTTCTATATTTCTTTTCTATATTAATTTTTTGTTTTATCATTGAAAGGGGGATTTAAAGTGAGATTGTTGTTCTCTTAGTTTATCATTATATACAAATTCTTCTGTTATTAGATAATGTGTACTACTATTTGAGGACTATTTGGATTTCCAAGGAGAACTTATTGTTTCTTGTTTGAAGAATATTCAGCCAGTCCGTTAGTTTTAACCAAAGTATTCTAGATAATGTTACATTCCCAAAACATGTGTTCAATTGTTTCAACATAATATTTGACAGAATGTGCATGAGTTTGCATTTTTGAGTTTGCATTTATACAGCCATTTAGTCAGAGGGATTACTCTATGGGTATAATGTTGACTTGTAAAATTATCAGTTTATTTTCTATTGTTGTTTTGTATGGCAGAGAATAAATGACCAGTCGTTATCATCAGAATTTAGCTGTGAGTTATATACTCTATTTACGTTCAGATTTATCAGGTGTGGTTAATACATTTTTTAGTGGTTGATTTTTTTTGGCTCTTGTATATTCATGATAATATGGTATTGTTTGATGACCCCGGATTTGATGCAAATTCACCTTTGACCTTATCTTCAGTGACCTTTCCACCACATAAGCTGGTCTTAAGTTGGTGATTATTGATGAAGAGATCAAACTCTACATTTTCCGGTTGTGTAGGTCTATGTCAATTAAAGTAAAATTAAAGGTCATTTGGTGCAAATTGACCTTTGACCTTGTCTTAAGTGACATTTCCACCACAAAATGTTGTCTTAAGTTGCAGATTTATAATTAGTATGGCTTTCCTTACAACATGGCGTGGATGTCAGCCTTGTAGGCAAAAGTCAAATAAAAGTGAATTTTGGGGGTAATTAAAAAGGCCCCCCACCCCCACCCCCACCCACCAATGACTGCACTTAAGACAAGGGTTTCTGTGGTCAGGTAGGCTACCTGTACCCAACCAGTCACAGCTTTTGTAGGTTTCATGTCAAATAAATCTCAGCTAGCTCTTTCTGTAAGGAAGTTATGTTTGCATAGCGCATGAAGCCTGTTTTTAACATGGGTAGTATAATGCGCGTAAAATTGTCGATACTGTGGCGAATCTCAACCGTGCCAGGCGGTTAAACTGACGGGTACTTAATTTCAGACAGACCATACAGACAACAAACAGTAAAAGACAGTAAATTTACACGGAGATAAAAATTAAAGGGAAAATATTTATTCTTAACAAAAGGTGAAAATCAACAGAGGAGTTCTCTTAAGGCAGATGATTAGTACTTGAGGCAATATGATTGGTCCCTTAAGGCAATGATTGGATTACTGAAGGCGAAGTGATTAAATAAGGTGAACAAAATAATTAGTTAAGGAGAATTGATTTACATAATAGGCGAAGATTGATTACTTATGGTAAGTATGAATTACTTATAGACCATAGGATAAACTTTCGTGATCCCCATCACAGGACCACATAAAATTTGGACCATAGGGGGTTTCAATGGTGCTGAATCTAATTATGAGTGTTGCCAATTCGTAAAATTGCGCATTATTAATTATTATTACTTTAATATTGATTAGCCCTATGACGGGGGGCGCACAATATTGCCCTAAGTATATTTTTTGCATTTTGTTTTAAATTCTTATTTTTATTTTTTTAAAGAAATGTGACGGGTATCTTTGATTGTTTTTTTATTCTGTAATGTTGAGGTAAACCATTGAGTTTTCTCAATGGAAGTTTCTTACTTTTCATGACAAGGAAGGATATAGAAATGTCACTTCATCATCAGAAATACATTCCAGGCCCCAAAAAGCCGACAGCAATGTTGATTTTCAAATAACAAAAACGTATATTAATATTAACATAATAATGGATTACAGCACCCTAACAATGATCCCAAGGGAAATTCGATGTCATTTTGTTTATTTTTGTTTGCAAAGTTTTATAAAAATTTGGCCAAAGAATACATAAAATATGGCAGAAATACGCTTTTTGGGCAAAAACACTAAATACGCACCTTCTAGTGGTGACTTTTGGAAATAATGTTTACGTCGTCATGTAGGTTTTGCTGGATGGAACATTCTTGCCAAGTTTCATGAAAATAAGTTGAGGACTTTGGAACATACAGAGGGGTGCACTATGAGGCCCCCCCCAAAAAAAAAATATATAAAAAAATAACAATAAATAAAAAATTAAAAAATACCTAGTCCTGATCTGTGGAGTGTCGTGGCCGAGCGGTCTAGCTTACCGGACTCAAGTTCTGGTGTTAGCAGCAGAATGTGGGTTCGAATCCTGGCCGTGACACTTGTGTCCTTGAGCAAGACACTTAACCATAATTGCTTCTCTCCACCCAGGGGTTAAATGGGTACCTGTGAGGGCAGAGTTGGTTGATTAGCCCTATATGCGCTGTAATGGCAGCAATTGAGCTGTATACTCCCACGGAGCTGAGATGGTTTCAGGAATGATTTATGAGCCTTGTGAGCCTTATGAGCAGGGGTAATAATATAATGCGCCTTGAGCACCACTCAGTTGGTGGATACGTGCGCTATATAAGTCCACACATTATTATTATTATTAATTGATAAAATACAAAGTCTTTATTCTTTATAAGTTACTGTAAGATTTATTTACAGCAAATCCATCTGAATGATATTCTAAAACATGATTTTACATTTTGAATGGTTGGCGTTGTAATAATTATTCCCAATTTCGTATTTATAAACATGCATGCAGCAAAAACTGGGCTGAATTTCAAGAAATGCACGCTCTGTGATGGAGGCCACCATAGTGGGGTGCCCAGGCACTCAGTCATTTCAAATTGATGCAAAAGTTTCGTTTTCAGTACCAATTTGAAAGTAAGGGTCTATAGAACAATTTTGGTTCGAGTGTCAAGCAGTCAGATAAAAAAATTCAAAATGGCCGCCAAAATCCAAGATGGCTGCCAATTTCCAGCTTTTTTTCGCATTACGCCTCATAACTTTTGTACTATTGAACCTAGAATGGTGATTTTGGTCTCTATACCTAGGTTTGCATGTATGAGTAATTGAATAAAAATAAAATAAACATGATTGGAGCATATCTTCTCTTATATTGAGTCCTACTTCCAAGTAAATGCTTACACAATTGCTTGAAAAAACTCCTTGAACAATACATTCAATAAGAAAATGGCTAACAAATTAACCAAGACCCCTATATACATGTTAGTATTGGAAATTGTTCTAGTCCAGCTACTTCTCGCATGTGCACTTGCACTGACGTGTGCACTTCAACTTTGTCTTCACGCATTTGCACCGAGAGCAGGTAATTGGGCAAGTGCACTTCACATCCAGGTGGAACACATCCTTGGCGAGGGGCAGCGTGGTCCAAATGGGAAGCAGCTTGCCGTCCTCTTCCTTCCACCCATGGTTAGTTGGGTTGTTGACAGGCATCATGGACATGTGGGCTGTTGCCCACATGCTCGCTTGGAAGACACTCCTGTTGAGATGTTGATCCAAAGCATCACCAGTTGGGGGAATTCTCTCCACGTCCCTAGTCTTCTGTGAGAACAACCTCATTCGGACGAGGTCAACATCATTGTCCTCGTTTGATTCATTTGAGTACAGCCTACAGACAAAGTTTGTTGCCACTTCTTTCAACCTTGGCGATGTTTGGAATGGAGTGTCGACAATAGTTGCAAATTGCTCCATAAGGGATGGCACTTCGTGCATCAACGTGCAGCAGGATCGCTTACCCTTGAACTTGAAGGAAGAAGTACTGTCTGATCCAGTGAATGCGTGGAAAAGGGCCATGGCTTTGCACGTTGTCGTGCCCAGGTTTGTGGCGATAGTGTTCAGGGAGATCATTTTGGTTGTCTTTCCCGCTTTGAAGGAGATCCAGATTTCTGCGGCCGGATTCAGAGCCTTGATGTGATGGAAATTACTCAGAAGGATTACGACAACATCTGTGTCTCCAGTATACACCATCCCAAGTGACGAAGATTGGAGGGCGTGGAGGAGATGTACTAAGACACGCGTGTCAGCTTCCTCATGGTTGCATTGATCCATTGGTGGACTGTTTCCAACATGGTGGACTTGATCACCTGCAGTGATGTAGACATTCTTGTCATCTGGGAAATGTTCTTCTGTTATCTTTTTTGACAGGAATGAGAACAGTTCCTTCTTGTTATCAACGTTCGCCAGAAAATTCTGCCAATTTCCTGGGATTTTGGCAGTACCAGATATGCGTTGTCGGATGCCTGTTCCTCGTTTTTCCCTTGTGCCTCCTTTGATCGTCAGTGCACGATACTGGTCCCAGACAATATCTACTCTTGTCGATCGCTTCAAGTCGTGGCGAACTCTTGGGCAGAATACCTTGTCGAAATATGAATCAAAGGTCTTGCTGACTTCTTTTATGTTTTCTTCTCATGGAACAACAGTAAGTTGTTTCGCTTGATCGGTGCTGTCAGAGGTGTGTCATTTAAGTCAAGCACACTCTGTCTGAAGTTGTTGTACTGCTCTTGTCCCATAGACTCGACTTTATGGACAGATACGCAGCAGCCGCAGACTCACACACCTTGTTGTCTAATGTAACCAGGTCTCCACTGTGCTCCTCAAAAGGATTCCCATTGCTCAGCAACACCTCCATCAGATCTTTGGCATGGCGTAGAAATCGGTGCTGAGATGCATATCCTTCCTCATGATGAGGGAGTTCTTCATCATCATCGTTATCATTTGCACCAGTAAACTCCTCAACGACACGGCTGATTTCTGGGCCAGTCACGATCCAGCGTTCCAGCATGTCACGGTTCTCTGTGAGACCAATAATGCCACCAACTCCTTTCACCCTTTTGTTGGCTTGCTCGTGTGCTTGATCGATGGGTAAGGATAGGAAACGGCGATTGCTTCGAGTTATTGTCCAGTGTCCCTTCTTAAACGCTTCCTGGATGCTATCTGGTAGACCTTCCAGGTCTCGGATAAAGATTGGAATCCACCTGGCGTAATTCTGGTGATCTAGAGCAAAGAACAGAGGCACAAGCTTCTGCAGGGTAGTAACCATGAATTCTAACTTCCGCTCCCGATGTGCCCGGATGAACATGAATATGATCTGTTGGTACTTGTGTACGAGTAGCCAGAATTTGAACGTTGGACTCTGTTGGGAAGCTACCACAACCCAATCCTCAAGAGCCATCTCGGTTCCACTGTCTTCGTAGGCTCGCTTCAGAAGGCTGTCAAGTACCATAACAGTAACTTGATGGGCATATCTTGTTCTCATTACATTGGATGCATTCAGAAAAGCTGTGGCTGCTGCTTCTATCTTCACTAGCCCAGCTTTTTTCAGGGTTTCAGGCCATCCAGACCCACGCAGAAGATCACGCAGAAGATCTCCCATGGTGCTCCACAAAGCCATCTCAATGTGGAGCCCACCTAGCATAACCACAAACTTGTCTTCCCCGTAAATGTCAGGGAAGGTCCACTGCATTTTTTTGGCGAGGTCATAGAGTGGTTGGTCCACTACCAACACAGGGACTTGGTGTGGGTTGAGGTGCTCAGTTGTCTTTTTCACCAGTTCCATTCCATGTCGAATCATTTCTGGAGTGGCGGCTTTTTCATGGAAAAGTGGCAGGAGGGCTTCAATGCATTTTTCCGGTTGTCCAACAGTATCTGATCGAGCAGCATGGTAGGAAGACCACATCGCTGGAGTGTGTTTTTCTGTATCACAATCCACATATAGGATATCATTTACTGCAGCCATCCATGCCTGTTCGTGCTGTTTCTCTTCATAGAATGAACTCGTTGCCACTGGTTGCACATCTTTTACCGGAGGTTGGGTGACAAGATTTCGGCCCACATGTGGTACAAACGTATACGAACGAGGCAGGATGGGTTCACTGCTGCGTGTTCCTGTTTTCTTGTACTAGACAGCCGCGGGGGGGATTTGGGGGAGTTTTTTCAGCACGAATCTTCCCCATACCCACCTGCATTGTCATCCGAAGGGTCCCTGAACTCTTGTACCAAGTCAGATTTGTTGGTATATATCATGGAAGCCAGTACAAGTAGCGCCATTTCTGTCGACGAGGAGCTAGTTGCGCCAGATGTTTACGACTTCATTATTATTGACGGTGGAGTACTGATACACTCACTTCCTGGTACAACTGTCCAAGGCAAGACCTTTGATTCATATTTCGACAAGGTATTCTGCCCAAGAGTTCGCCACGACTTGAAGCGATCGACAAGAGTAGATATTGTCTGGGACCAGTATCGTGCACTGACGATCAAAGGAGGCACAAGGGAAAAACGAGGAACAGGCATCCGACAACGCATATCTGGTACTGCCAAAATCCCAGGAAATTGGCAGAATTTTCTGGCGAACGTTGATAACAAGAAGGAACTGTTCTCATTCCTGTCAAAAAAGATAACAGAAGAACATTTCCCAGATGACAAGAATGTCTACATCACTGCAGGTGATCAAGTCCACCATGTTGGAAACAGTCCACCAATGGATCAATGCAACCATGAGGAAGCTGACACGCGTGTCTTAGTACATCTCCTCCACGCCCTCCAATCTTCGTCACTTGGGATGGTGTATACTGGAGACACAGATGTTGTCGTAATCCTTCTGAGTAATTTCCATCACATCAAGGCTCTGAATCCGGCCGCAGAAATCTGGATCTCCTTCAAAGCGGGAAAGACAACCAAAATGATCTCCCTGAACACTATCGCCACAAACCTGGGCACGACAACGTGCAAAGCCATGGCCCTTTTCCACGCATTCACTGGATCAGACAGTACTTCTTCCTTCAAGTTCAAGGGTAAGCGATCCTGCTGCACGTTGATGCACGAAGTGCCATCCCTTATGGAGCAATTTGCAACTATTGTCGACACTCCATTCCAAACATCGCCAAGGTTGAAAGAAGTGGCAACAAACTTTGTCTGTAGGCTGTACTCAAATGAATCAAACGAGGACAATGATGTTGACCTCGTCCGAATGAGGTTGTTCTCACAGAAGACTAGGGACGTGGAGAGAATTCCCCCAACTGGTGATGCTTTGGATCAACATCTCAAAAGGAGTGTCTTCCAAGCGAGCATGTGGGCAACAGCCCACATGTCCATGATGCCTGTCAACAACCCAACTAACCATGGGTGGAAGGAAGAGGACGGCAAGCTGCTTCCCATTTGGACCACGCTGCCCCTCGCCAAGGATGTGTTCCACCTGGATGTGAAGTGCACTTGCCCAATTACCTGCTCTCGGTGCAAATGCGTGAAGACAAAGTTGAAGTGCACACGTCAGTGCAAGTGCACATGCGAGAAGTAGCTGGACTAGAACAATTTCCAATACTAACATGTATATAGGGGTCTTGGTTAATTTGTTAGCCATTTTCTTATTGAATGTATTGTTCAAGGAGTTTTTTCAAGCAATTGTGTAAGCATTTACTTGGAAGTAGGACTCAATATAAGAGAAGATATGCTCCAATCATGTTTATTTTATTTTTATTCAATTACTCATACATGCAAACCTAGGTATAGAGACCAAAATCACCATTCTAGGTTCAATAGTACAAAAGTTATGAGGCGTAATGCGAAAAAAAGCTGGAAATTGGCAGCCATCTTGGATTTTGGCGGCCATTTTGAATTTTTTTATCTGACTGCTTGACACTCGAACTAGAATTGTTCCATAGACCCTTACCTTCAAATTGGTACTGAAAACAAAACTTTTGCATCAATTTGAAATGAAAAAAAAAAAATACACATGCACGGCCCCCCACTACCATGTTTGCTTGTATTTACCACACATTATTTTCGGAATATATGAACGAGGCTGATCAACACGGAATTTCATTGGTAGATTCCGGGTCTCAACGATGACGTAATGCGTATATTTCAGCGCTTTCTAATCACGAAATTGTCGTCAAATTCAAATAGATTTAGACATAATGTGCAACTTATATGACAAGCAACATCGTGTTTTGACATTTTTATATTTATTTTCTCAAAATTTCGTGGTCCAAAAGATGGTATCACATGGTCTAGTAAGGAGAATGGGGGAAACTATCAGGCGAATATTGATTACTTAAGGTGAATAATTACCTCTGGAGAGTGGGGAATACTACAACTCAATGGACCCAAGTGCTGATGTTGCACAATTACAAAGACAAAGTCACGCCCGTAAATATATCCCGATAACTGCTCAGCTAAACTTTCTGTGCCGTTCCCAGAAAGCACAACAAACTAGTAGTTGCCTAGCTAACTACTCCACGCTGTCCTTGACAGCGAACTGAAAAGATTCCGTCCTACGGAACTTACGTTTAGAAGTCGCTCCTCGCGAGTGCGTGCTCACTTTGTGTGTCGCTCCAGCCAACTGACCCTGCAAGCCCACGCACCGCGCACGCAACACATACCCGACACAACGGCGCAATCAAGTGTTCACCGGCAACCACTCGCGGTTGTGCAAGTGTTCCCTAATCGTGGCCGGAAAAGTAAGTCCGTTCAGGTGGAAATGTATCACCCCATACACGTCCAAACAAGGGAACAGAAACAATAACAAGCGTGGATAATGACTGACAGTTTAAATGGCTCAATTGATTGACCTCAGATTTATTTGATACTTATGGAGCAACAAATAGTTTTGTTTAAATGCGTATTTGTATTAATTAGTTTAATCCCTACACTGTAAAACAAAAAAAAATCTGTAAATTTACATCAAAAGTGATGGCAGCAGCATCGCCAGACACTTTGATGTAAAATTACAGATGTTTTTTTTTTTAAGATAACGCCCCAATTTGCTTTTATAAGTTTACAAAAATCTGTAAAATAATTTTACATCCATATGTTAAAAATACAGGCAATTTGTTATTTGAAATCCAAGAAAAACATACTGTTTCTGTGAAATTTTCTCTGTAAAAAAACATAATTTGTTTACAGTGTAGTTAGCCTCCGATTCCCTGGGCGATCAAAAGGCTGCTCCACTAGCCTCTAGTAGCCTCGGACCCTTGTTTACCCTCTCATGGCGACGTCGTGACTCTTCGTCCAGAATTACCCCATTGCCTCAGCGTTAGTGTAAGCTAGACATTAATTTGTTAAAGCCACAGATCTGATGTGCCTTGTCTTGCACTGCCTTGCATTGCACTGCAATACGTTTTATTGGTGTTTTTACACTTTGAAGGTTTTAAACTTTGACGAATGTGTTCTCCTATTTTTTACAGAAACATTTCAAACAACGTAATCACCAGCATCGACCCTAGTTGCTTCTCGAATCTAAGAGGATTAAGGACCCTGTAAGATATTTCAAGTAGCATACTTTGTGTTCATACTGTAAACCATATTTCATATTATACACTGCATAGAAATACTTAAACCAATCTTTTTAAAATTAAAACATTAACTAAACTCTCAGCTGCAGTAAAGATAAAGTTTGTGTAAAAAAAAGTGCAGAACATGTTTAACCCAACATGTTGACGAATAAACAACACTGTATATCTTGGCGGCAGGGGGGCACACACATATATCTGCCAAGATTGAGCCCCAGGGTTGACGTAGATTTTGAGTTATGCTTTGACATAGCAGAGCCCGTATATAGAAGAAGAAAAATATCCCGCACTACAACAATATATCTGCTGTTTCAAGGCCAGTGACAAAAACGGTTGTATACGTAGATACGAACACCTACAGGAGGGCTTGTTACCACAAATTGTGGGACCTTCCAAAATTACTTCTCGTTAACAAAAATATAAAGTGGAAAGTACACCAACCTATAAAGTACAGTGCGTTGTTACTATCTTCGAGTTTACGTGTGTCATGTCTACGAAACCGAAAACTCATATTTATGTGAATATTGTTTGCGTTGAATATAACGAACATTTTACTTTTATTATAAAATGGACCCAGGAGGGCCTTGGGGCCAAAATTCTCCTCCCTACTTTAGCACCTTAGCCACGATTAGCACACCCTGGTCTGGCAAAAAAGCCCATAGATGCCAAGTGTCACGCAATAGGCGTATGCGTGCAGCATCGGGACATGAATACAAAATTAACTAGACATTTAGGTGTTTGTCCTAGGGACGAACACAAAGCTGTTCCGATGTTTTAACCTTTGAACTTATGAACCTCACTGTTGATATATTACACACGAACTTAAAAAAAATCTTCATCACATTGTTTTTGTACCCTAAAATATTGATTTTTATTCAAACTTCCTGTTGAACCGGAAGTAGAGGTCATTATGAGGTCATGATACCACAGCGCACATTCACAGTACCCATCAAGTCTATAACTGCAAAAAGTTTAAGTATCGAGTGTATACTTCTTGAGTTATGGTTCAAAATGGATTTGCTAATTAAATATTCATGAGACTGTAAATGGAAACCAGATGACTTCACGATGACGAAATTTAGTTTTTCATACTAAGTTTACAATTTGGTGTATAGTTTGACCCAATACAATAAAGTTTAATTTTCGGCCCTTTGCATTGTACACTGTAATTTGCAACGCTAAGAACAATGGTTATGTCACTTTTAAAACCGGTCACTTGAGGGCGCTATACGCGAGTAAATCTATAATTTTTAAGACTTTGGACCTCATGTTTGATATCTGACGCACAAACTTCACAAAAATCTTAATTACATCGTTGTTGTCCCCTAAAATATTGATTTTTAGTCAGACTTCCTGTTGAACCGGAAGTAGAAGTCAATATGGGTCATTCTTTTGATGAACTATAACATGGATAAAATCCGAGAATATGCCACAAAGATTATCAATATCTGCCATGTGGTTCAGAAGATATGAATTGTTGATTAATGTTGACCTGGATTCTGGGTCTAATGAAATAAGCATGTATTCCATGTATTAAGAAGCCTTATCCATGGCAAGAAATCAAATAAAACAATGTCATTGTTTTTTATGTAACATTCAGCTGAATCATTACCTTTAAACTGTAAAATTTCCATAGAAAATTGCCATAAATAAGTACATCTTTTATAAGGAACACATGCTTACCTTGTTAGGATGGCCTAGGAGACAACACATTGTAATTTGAAGGATAACTGTAAAATGAACAGAAACAAACAATAATGAAATGATCTTCTGATTGTTTTATGTATTTATTTCTCTGTAACTGTTGAAAATACATGTTCATAAATAGTCTTTGTAAAGTTATTGTTTAAATGTGGCTTTTAGAGTTCATGTTGTAGATGAACTCAGTGACTGAAAATAATATTCACATGATAAGGTCATATTCGTGTTGCTGCTGCATAAATGAGCCAGTAATTTTCAGTCAATGTGTTTATCTTTAACAAGGACACCGATTCCATGCCCTGTAGAAAGTCTGCTCTGATTGTGGCCATACTGTCCCTTTAATATATTTACACCAACTTGTGTTTATGGGATTGATGGTCAGTACTTGGGTTCAACTATCCTAAATGCTTGCATAACAATAACTATGACCTTGAATTGGATAATCTGACAAAATGTATAGCAAGGCTGACAAGAGTGGGGGATGTTTACTATGTTTACATAGCCCAACTCTCAGTAATATACATTTTACTAGATCACACAACAGATATTGTTTTATAATAACTACACGTGTGGGGAATTTTTGGTCTAGTCCAAAAACATTTCCTGTGTACTATGATTGTTCTAACATGTTAAAAAAAATACCTTAAATTAGTTAGATGTGTTTTAAGGTACTGAAAACAATTCTCATGAAGGTACAGACTTCTACAGATAGGATAGATCCATATAAATTAATTTGAAACATACATTAACTCCTTTTTGAAGAATCGACTTCAACTCTTGGCCATTGGATCGAAAAGTTATACAGACTCTGACACACCTCGTAGCAGTAGCATGTGTTCTTTGGTTTCAATCTGGAGTAAAATGGGTGGAAAACTTTATTTTACAAGTGTGAAGGATTAATACTTGTGTGTAGTTATGATACGATGGGCTGTAGACAATTACATGTACTATTTATACTAATTAAGATACATGTGTATTCAATATATACTGATAGTGTATATAATATTGGTGTGGTCCCCTTTAAGTTTTTCTAGATATTGAAATTCCTAAATTGTTATTCATAATTAAGGTTCTGCTAATACAAACTCAGCTTAGATGGTGATGATACATGCCTAAGAATTGATGGCCAATTAATCACTTATTCAATGTAAAAAGAAACAATAAACATTTTAAGCTTTCTCAATAGACCTTATGCATTGACGTCATCACGCCGCCATCTTAGAGGTAAAATGATGATGAAACAATGGAAACGCACATTTATACACACGCGGTGCACAGATTGGGCCAATGAGCAACCTTCTTTTGACCTCTAGCCGAGGGCGCCCTACTCAAATGACGTCATGTGCATAAGGTCTATACATGCTTGCTAGGAATTGAGCGACAACACATATTTTAAAAAATTTGGTGCGAAATAACCAATAATGCACAGCCCTAAGTAATATTAGTTTTACACACTAAATCTGCCCATAAAATGCTTTTATTTTCTCATTTTGTCTTTTTCTGTTCGGGGGGGGGGGATAGATTCATCAAAAGTTAATTAATAATTGTTTGAGTGCAGAAAAACTTACATGATGTTCATCATCCACACCATTATAAGTAGTGTAAACTGTAGATGTTTTACCTACTACTACTAGTAACGTTAATAGTAGTGTAACATCCCCCATGTGTGTGTATTTTGTTAATAAAACAGCGAACAGATCATGTCCACATATCATGGTGACCCCTCCATCCATATTTGTACAGAACAATGACATTGACAATGGTTGTACACATAGCTATACTACAGTCAACCCGTACACACATACACATTTACATGGCCAGCACACTAATGACAAAATGTTAACTTTGGACCTCATGTTTGATATCTGACGCACAAACTTCACAAAAATCTTAATTACATCGTTGTTGTCCCCTAAAATATTGATTTTTAGTCAGACTTCCTGTTGAACCGGAAGTAGAAGTCAATATGGGTCATTCTTTTGATGAACTATAACATGGATAAAATCCGAGAATATGCCACAAAGATTATCAATATCTGCCATGTGGTTCAGAAGATATGAATTGTTGATTAATGTTGACCTGGATTCTGGGTCTAATGAAATAAGCATGTATTCCATGTATTAAGAAGCCTTATCCATGGCAAGAAATCAAATAAAACAATGTCATTGTTTTTTATGTAACATTCAGCTGAATCATTACCTTTAAACTGTAAAATTTCCATAGAAAATTGCCATAAATAAGTACATCTTTTATAAGGAACACATGCTTACCTTGTTAGGATGGCCTAGGAGACAACACATTGTAATTTGAAGGATAACTGTAAAATGAACAGAAACAAACAATAATGAAATGATCTTCTGATTGTTTTATGTATTTATTTCTCTGTAACTGTTGAAAATACATGTTCATAAATAGTCTTTGTAAAGTTATTGTTTAAATGTGGCTTTTAGAGTTCATGTTGTAGATGAACTCAGTGACTGAAAATAATATTCACATGATAAGGTCATATTCGTGTTGCTGCTGCATAAATGAGCCAGTAATTTTCAGTCAATGTGTTTATCTTTAACAAGGACACCGATTCCATGCCCTGTAGAAAGTCTGCTCTGATTGTGGCCATACTGTCCCTTTAATATCTTTACACCAACTTGTGTTTATGGGATTGATGGTCAGTACTTGGGTTCAACTATCCTAAATGATTGAATAAAAATAACTATGACCTTGAATTGGATAATCTGACAAAATGTATAGCAAGGCTGACAAGAGTGGGGGATGTTTACTATGTTTACATAGCCCAACTCTCAGTAATATACATTTTACTAGATCACACAACAGATATTGTTTTATAATAACTACACGTGTGGGGAATTTTTGGTCTAGTCCAAAAACATTTCCTGTGTACTATGATTGTTCTAACATGTTAAAAAAAATACCTTAAATTAGTTAGATGTGTTTTAAGGTACTGAAAACAATTCTCATGAAGGTACAGACTTCTACAGATAGGATAGATCCATATAAATTAATTTGAAACATACATTAACTCCTTTTTGAAGAATCGACTTCAACTCTTGGCCATTGGATCGAAAAGTTATACAGACTCTGACACACCTCGTAGCAGTAGCAAGTGTTCTTTGGTTTCAATCTGGAGTAAAAAGGGTGGAAAACTTTATTTTACAAGTGTGAAGGATTAATACTTGTGTGTAGTTATGATACGATGGGCTGTAGACAATTACATGTACTATTTATACTAATTAAGATACATGTGTATTCAATATATACTGATAGTGTATATAATATTGGTGTGGTCCCCTTTAAGTTTTTCTAGATATTGAAATTCCTAAATTGTTATTCATAATTAAGGTTCTGCTAATACAAACTCAGCTTAGATGGTGATGATACATGCCTAAGAATTGATGGCCAATTAATCACTTATTCAATGTAAAAAGAAACAATAAACATTTTAAGCTTTCTCAATAGACCTTATGCATTGACGTCATCACGCCGCCATCTTAGAGGTAAAATGATGATGAAACAATGGAAAACGCACATTTATACACACGCGGTGCACAGATTGGGCCAATGAGCAACCTTCTTTTGACCTCTAGCCGAGGGCGCCCTACTCAAATGACGTCATGTGCATAAGGTCTATACATGCTTGCTAGGAATTGAGCGACAACACATTTTAAAAAATTTGGTGCGAAATAACCAATAATGCACAGCCCTAAGTAATATTAGTTTTCCACACTAAATCTGCCCATAAAATGCTTTTATTTTCTCATTTTGTCTTTTTCTGTTCGGGGGGGGGATAGATTCATCAAAAGTTAATTAATAATTGTTTGAGTGCAGAAAAACTTACATGATGTTCATCATCCACACCATTATAAGTAGTGTAAACTGTAGATGTTTTACCTACTACTACTAGTAACGTTAATAGTAGTGTAACATCCCCATGTGTGTGTATTTTGTTAATAAAACAGCGAACAGATCATGTCCACATATCATGGTGACCCCTCCATCCATATTTGTACAGAACAATGACATTGACAATGGTTGTACACATAGCTATACTACAGTCAACCCGTACACACATACACATTTACATGGCCAGCACACTAATGACAAAATGTTAACGTTAGTTTTGTATCGTCATTAGCTGTATACATGTATAATTAATGTAAAAGTTTACATACCTTCAAATGAAACAAAGTAATGAAGACCCCTTCCATTAACTGTGAAACGATTCTCCAACGATCATTGGGACGAAAACAAATGATATCGTATCGTCACATTTACAGACCTAACTTTCTAACTCAAAAATACACAACGTCAGTTTTAACACTCACGGACAAGTTGTGCATGAGAAACTCCAACTACAATTGCGTTATCAGACATCGTCATTTAAATAGACTCGATTAAGTCGCTCGATTAAGTCTGTGTGTGTATTATGTACGAAGATATTATGGAGAATCACTTCCGAATAATGTAGGACTTGGTCACATAGTCCATGTGTTTTGTACACAGATACAAAATGCGCTATAAATGATGTCATGATGACGTCACAGGACATTGCAGGCCATAAGGCACATCTACAGTACCCCACAAATGTATAGCTGAAAAAAAGTTTGATGATCGGGTGTATACTTCTTGAGCTATGGTGGTAACAAGATTGCCTAATGAAATATTCACGTGACTATAACTAAGCTAATTAATTAAGAATTTTAGTCTAATGACATTTAGAAACTACGTCAAGGCATAAGCTTCCATATGGTATATGATTTGACTCTTTCTGATATTCCTAAGAAGGACTTTTGCCACCAAGACCTCTCACACGTTAAGGCAATAGGGTTTGGGTGGAAATAAAGAATAATAAAAATAAAAACAATCTTGACAGAAACAATAGCTGTTCCGACTATCAGGTCGTAACAGCTAAAAAAAAAATCTTGACAGAAACAATAGCTGTTCCGACTATCAGGACGTAACAGCTAATAATTACTCCCACCCACCCTACAACCCCCAAGCTGATTTTGGTGACGTTAATGTTCGAGCAAAATTATATCTGACACTTTCAAAAGGTTGTTGCCCATATATTTACTCCATCAATTACGAAAATCAGCCCCATTCTATCCGATTTCTAAATTATCCACTGAATGTGTAGTTATATACTATGTTTTCTTGTTTTCAAGGGATGTCAGTAATTTTCATCTCAAAACAATACGACGCAAGGCCTTCGATGGACTTAGGAATCTAGAGAACATGTAAGACATTATTTTCTATTTCATAATAGGTGTATGTAACTTGGGTTTAATGTTGTAGGAACCAGTGATGGATAATTATCGCGTTTTTATTATTCCCACATCTTAACCCTCATCTTATTCTCACATCTTAACCCATAATTCAATACAGCACCACAGTAACAGTGTTACATGTACAGGAAAACACTCAATTTTAAATGTTCACATGGCCTTAAACAATGTTTTATTTCCTCTGTCAATAAATCTTTGTTATTTTACACTTTTGTTATATGTATGATCTGCTCACCATCCGATGGGAAAATAATTACAAAATTTCGATGATTAAGCTTCCAGAATTTATACTATACTGATGTTTACACTTATAGATGTCTACCGGAGAAATGCTCCCCTTCTGACGCGTGAAAAATCCCAGTCGCTTCACCCCAAAAGAAGTAAACAATATCCATGCATGCCACTAAATTATAGGTTAAATCTGATTTAAATATAAAATTTACCCTGGCTTTGGCTTTTTTACCTAATATTATAAATAATTAGTGTGACATAATAAACCTCCATCAGTCTAAGTAATTAAAGAATATCCTACCCATTCGGCAAGTTGTTTGGACTACTTGTATCCCTATCACTCACACATCGGTGTCCGAAGACCGTGCATCATGAAATGCGCCCTCAATCTTCCCAACTAAATGAAAATAATGTTAATAATATTAAATACCCATAAAAATCTTAATCACCATATTAAAATATGGTGAATTGAGGTTAATTTAGGTTTCCTGGCGAATTTCAAACCTTTTTCATTCAATTTAATACCCGACTCGTTTGATTTGATTTGAAAAAGAATTCTCCTTTACACCATCATTCATTCTGTCGTCATTTAACCCAACTCATCGCCAGAACGTTCTAATTGAAAGTGTTGCAAAGTTCATTAAATTTCGTCGCAACCAATCGCAAGCGGTTCAAGAATTCAATTTCTTCAATTGGCATTCATTTGTCACATTTCTTTCTTTCAGTTATCAGGTATTAAGGGTGTAACATTAATTTTTTTGTGAACTATCACTGACCCTTGCTAAAAAGAGTGGCTAAGCAGTTCTTACCCTAGAGTTCATCACCGGGTAGGCCAACCCTTACAAATAATGGTCTCTGCCAACAGCCATTGACTTGTGCGCAGAAACCTAATCCCATTGTATATAGCCCACTTGCTACCTCTATATCAATGGCCCTGGGACTAAATGCAAACAATAGCTGTTTGTAGGCAATCCTGACCCAGAAATACCCTCAGGGTAATTATAGGTGGCCTGGTTTTTTTTTTTTTTCACCCTGTGGCTGTTATGTGTCAGTGCTTGTATTGCAGCGCAATACTGATTTCGCGGATTTCGACATGTACTATTTTTGGCAAATCAGTGGTGAAGCAATGTGTAAATTGCCAGAATGTTCAAATCTTTGGTGTGTGTGTCCAGGGAACTTCTATTCATCTGTTCAGACCATTAGAACAAGATTTGTGCCCCCAAACACAGTTATTTACCCCCAACATAAAACGCCTTCCGCGTGCGCCCCTTCGTGCATCCGTGTAAAAAAAATTAATCGGTGGCAGCCAGGGTTAACTGTCTCATAGGACTATGCGTTGCGCGTCAGGAAATTCCAGGCAACCCCCCCCCCCAAACAAAAAAGGAAAGAAAGTAAAATCTAAGGGAAAAGGTAAAATAATGCCGTGGAAATATTGCAAAGGGGAACCAATCTTATGCAAGATTACATAACCGTAGAGGGCAGGCCGCCCCAATTGTTTGCAAAATAGTCTCTGTCGGTAAATTCACAAACTTGTTGGTATTTCTGAACTTCTTAACGTCTGCTAAAGATTGACATAATTTGTCGGTTCATTTGGGTTTTGTGTTGATACATTTACCCCACTGCAAGGTGACCCTGTAGGGATACTCAGATTGTTGTTTGGTACTTTAAAATGTTTCACATTGGAATAAAAATCAAGAAATTCAATATAGTGATACAAAAGAAGACGTTTCAGAACTCACAACAAAAACATTCAGTTTTGAAATTAGCCTGGAAAATCTGTATTACAGGGCTATACCGCGATCCAACTTCACAATATTGTTCGAAAATCAACTCATTCCATGTCATCTTTAATGTTCTGTTTCAAATTAGGGTATGGATTAATAAATATTGTTATTTATTTGTGTTTACTTACCAGGGTACTGATCAGACGTAAAACATCCACCGATGACCCAATTGATGTCCAGGACGAAGCGCTAAACGACCTTGTGAGCCTCAGAAATCTGTAAGAGAATGATAAAAGCAATTGGGTAGATGTATCTGAAAAATCTCTAACACGGATACAAATTCAAAAGAAACTTCAAACATTACTTTACCCATGCATGCGACATGAGACTAAATATATGTATATTTTGTCATAAATACCCGTTCACTTCGAATAATGTTTAAGCATAATCAAATTAAGGACAAATTTGACGACCGGGTTATATTAATTTTAGATTTGTTGTTGTTGTTTTCAGCCGTTGTCAATCCACTGCTGTATTAAGTCGTCAGCATAATATCGCAAAATATCTTAATTTCTTGCTATTTTGTACATGGTACCCGTTGACTTTGTTCCAGTACTGTTGTAGCTCATTTTTCTATATTTTGCTTCGTCTGTTTCTTTTCCCCGTGTAATATGGTTTTCATGATATGAGTGCCGTGATCTCTCTATTATGACATATTTTGCCTTTTTAGTTTTAATTTCAATAACGATAGGTTTGGAATAACTAGGATAATTTGGTAGTCCGAATGCCTCCACTGTTATCTAAGTTCCAGTTTGCATTCAGAATGTAGAATATTGAGTCTGGGTCAGTTTTAAGCCATGTTTCGATCAAACCAATTATTTGGAATGTTTTAAATAAAACAAATACACTTACCAGGGGTAAGTGTATTATCGTGGAAAAGCTTGTCGGTCTTGGTTTTTGATTTAGGGCAGGTCTGCCCCATTTTGAAAGTTTTAAATAAAAGCAACTGTTAAGCTTCGGCAATACAAAAAATCATGTTGGTCTACATTTAACAGTTTGTGAAAATGTTGGCTCAAATGGTCTGCAGTTAATTTACAAATTTAACGCGTAGCGATTTGCAGTTTATTCTAACAATTTTATTTTTTCATTGAACAACAGAGCCTTTCAGAAATAATAGTTCTGTTGTATTTTCTCGAGGCATAATAAACCTTTACGCTAAAACATTTGCACATTTTTATTACGTTTTCACCACCCTTTAAAAATCATGCAACATATACGAAAAGCTACAAAAAGGCCGATTGTTTAATATTTTCTAACATGTGTTTTTATTTTAGGAGCGTCGATGACTACCGACTCTGCTGTGAATTTATTTCAGCTATTCCTGGTTTTGATGACTCCAATTGCCAAACCATAGATTTGCAGTCACCATTAAACCATTGTGGCAGCCTGATGAGGAACAAACCACTACGAGTGTCCATATGGATACTCGGTCTTGCCGCTCTTATTGGAAATTCAATGGTTATTGTATTGAGGTATAAGCAACGCAGAGAACCGTGTCAGAATAAGACACACTCATTCCTGGTGCTCAATTTAGCTGTGTCTGATTTGTTGATGGGCATTTATATGCTGATTATTGCAATCGCAGATGTGACATTTGGGGAGAAATACTACAATGGAGCGGAGAGGTGGCGGTCTAGTCCAGTTTGTAAAATTGCTGGGGCGTTATCAGTACTTTCCAGTGAGGCATCTATCTTCTTGGTCACCATTATTAGTATCGAGCGTTTCATCGGCATCGTTTTTCCCTTCAGTACAGTCAGAATTCGGGGGAAGTCATCTAAAGTTATTGTCTCCGTTATATGGGTAGCGGCTGTATGTCTTAGTATTCCAGCCTTCATAAGTGGGTCAGATTCGACAGTATATGGATTGTCCGATGTGTGTATCGGGCTTCCTATTATAACACGTCCGAGTATTGTTAGGAGTGAAAAGAACGAATATTATAACGGGTGGGGGTTTTCCTCAATTGAGACCGCAGTTGCTCAGGGAAGTAGACCATCTTGGATCTACTCTATTGTCCTGTTTCTTGGCGTGAACCTGCTGAGTTTCATAATTGTTCTTTGCTGTTACATCACCATCTTTGTGAGCATAAAAAAGACAGCAAAGAATACAGTCAGAGTGGCTGCTCACCGCGAGCAGGAAATCCAGATGGCGTTCAAAATGGCGTTTATAGTCGGTACGGACTTCGTATGCTGGATGCCTATCATTATCATGGGGATTCTGTCTCAGGCTGGGATGGTGATAATCAGTTCCGAGATGTATGCCTGGATCAGCGTGTTTATCCTACCCCTTAATTCATCCATTAACCCGTATTTGTATACAATATACACGAAAATTGCCACTAGGCGTCAAAATGCTGCAGCCAACGACCCTCGGCAACCCATAAACGTAATACCCTTAAGACAGCAATGAAAACTGTTGTCTTGAAAACTTTGACTTGACTGTCTCTGACCCCGTAACGTAAGGCAATTTACTCCCAAATTAAGGTCAAATCTAAAACTCATCTAGAAGTACACACTTTGAATTTAAATGTTACTATTAGTGTGCTTATTTTGGGCTTTTCAATGTTCTCGAAACGAAGTTCATCTGTTTTTGTGTCTTAAATGATAAGTGTCATTATGGGTTCTCGGAAGTGCACTGATGTTTGTAGTACGCAGGACCTATTTACCTATCTACAGACCTACCTACGTCCCACCAGAATCAATTAATGACTGGGAAAACATTCTCAGACCATTTTCTTTAATGTTCAGCCGATTTTGATGACAGTTCGTAGGGATGTGAATTTCCAAAAAAAAATTCGAATGAAGGCATAACAAAAATTACATAGGTCACCTTTATATAAGGATATTGATTTACTTTCGCTATTGGCGATTTACTTTCGCTATTGGCAATTTAAACTTACCTATTTTAATATTGAAGTATTTAATATATTTAATTATATAATGGTATTTATCATGTGCTGTTTTAAGCGATTATTTATTTAAGTAATGCCAAACAAACAAACAAAAAAAAGAAAAAAAAGAAAAGAAAACGAAAATACTCCTGTTATAAAATTTTAGAATTCAACATTTTGCAGTAAACCTTTGGTTTATCTGTGGTAATTTCAGTAAGGAATACAACGTAATATAAACCGACACAGATTGATATATATTTAAGTCAAGCTTATAGATTTATCGGTGAGGGGGTCAGTGTGGGGGTATGTATTTAAATTACCAA
The DNA here is from genome assembly GCA_029582265.1 of Zoroaster sp. YZ-2022. Classification (NCBI taxonomy): domain Eukaryota; kingdom Metazoa; phylum Echinodermata; class Asteroidea; order Forcipulatida; family Zoroasteridae; genus Zoroaster; species Zoroaster sp. YZ-2022. Next base: position 33,609,078 of record CM055826.1, on the reverse strand, counting down.
CTACGATAGCTCTCATTGTTAAAAAAGAACTTGTGGTCTTATTCAATGTTTTGAGTGTGGCTTTTCAATGAAGACATTTATTTTCGCTACTGACAATTTAAACTTATCTATTTTATAATTGAATTGATATACAGTGCGTATAAAAAAAAAGGTAATCCGAATTCAGGGGGTTAATATGCCAAGGTTATTTAGATTGACAATTTACATGTAGTTTACCAAAGAAGAGGAACTCCTCAGCTTTCCATTGATACCTTTATTGACCCATTGCTGTCACACATGACCGAGTACATTGTTATTGAAAATGACAAATTCAAATCGCATTTTTGCAAGTTTGGCTAATCAGTGCAAGGCAGGATAATCAGTGAAAGTCAGTATGATAAACCAGATTTTCTTTAGGAATGACTGGACATTATTCAAGAAGAATCTCTTCTAACATTGCCCTTTTATGCACCCACACCTTCAACATGTTCACCTCCCCTTTCGACACAAAGCTGGCAGCGACGGAGCATGTCCTGCACTGCTCGTCTCACCATAGCCAGAACATTGCGTAAAGCATCCACTTCATTTCGAATACAGCCCTGCAATTCATCAAGATCACGGGAGGAGTTGCAAACACCTTGTTCTTCAAATGTCCCCAAAGGAAATAATCACATGGTGTGAGGTCAGGTTATCTTGGTGGCCATTCCACCTCATGGTTGACGGCGATGACTCGTTCGCCAAAGACATCCCTCAGACGATCTCGGACAGCGATAAGGCGATGTGCTGGGGCGCCGTCTTGGGCCCACCCTTAACTTGACTAATTTTCTTGCTAGCCCTCACCTTGAGTGGCCTTTTGGCCTTGTGATGGGCGACTTACATAAACAAAATTAAAAAACAGAGCTGCCTGATGACCCCACGAACCTGTCGCTCAAAGTGTTCCTGCAGCTGCGGTAAAACGTTATCATTGAGCATCTGCAGATACATGTTACCATTCACATTCCTTTGAAAGAAAAACGGTCCGATCAGCTGACCACTTCCACAAAGTCCTATCCAAACAGTCCACTTTTGTCGACTCATGTTAACCTCAAAATTGAATTCTGGGGGTGTCTTGCTGGTGCATATTCAAGAACATTATGTTTATTGACCTTGCCGTTCATGGAGAAAGCAGCTTCGTCGCCGATTACGAGATTCCGCAGAAAATTAACATCTCTCTCGGTACCGGCTATCAACCATCTGGCAAACGCCAGCCTTCTAGCAAAATCTCCTGGCGTAAGTTGATGTCGGATGTGAATCCGATATGGATGCTGGTGGAGGTCCAATCTCGTGATTCTGTTGAATGTCGCCGAAGGCAATCCCAGCCCATTTCGCCTTGTGCTGGTGTCCATAGGATGCTCCAAAAGTTGCTGCCTTACTGCTGAAATGTTCCCTTCTGATCGCCCTGTGCGCCTCCTGCCAGAATTCCCCTTGTTGCGGTTGAGGCTAGTGCCATACTCTTGATATTTTCTAACATTCGCCCAGATGGTTTTGGCTGCTGGGGGCTCCCGTTCTGGGAAACGTTCCCACGAAAGTTCGCTGTTCAGTCGTTAGTTGTACCATCTTTCCAACTACCTGTCCCTAAACCCAGGCCCTTCTTAAATACCCAACTTGAAGAAAAGGATGTCGTAACGGACGATTACCGCACCAGCTTAAAAATCTTAGATAATCAACTAGGTAGTCAAGTGATGCGTCCATTTCAGACTGCCTTGAACTGATTACCCAAACTTGCAAAAATGCGATTTGAATTTGCCATTTTCAATAACAATGTACTCGGTCATGTGTGACAGCAATGGGTCAATAAAGGTATCAATGGAAAGCTGAGGAGTTCCTCTTCTTTGGTAAACTACATGTAAATTGTCAAACTAAATAACCTTGGCATATCAACCCCCTGAATTCGGATTACCTTTTTTTTGATACGCACTGTATATTTAATTAAAATTATCATGTATTTATCAGGTGCTGTTTTAAGCGAGTATTAAGTAATATCAAACATAGTCGCTAGCGACGAAAGAATAAAAGAAAAGAAAAAGAAAAGGAAATACCACTGCTATAACATTTTAGAGTTCAACATATTTTGCAGTAAACTCGCCATTGACAATTTAAACTTACCTATTTTAATATTTTAATATTTAATATATTTAATTATATAGGCCCTAAATGTCAAACGAAAAAAAGAAGAAAAAAAGAAAAAGAAAAGAAAATACTAATGTTATAACATTTTAGAGTTCAACATATTTTGCAGTAAACTTTTGATTTATCTATTGTAAAATTTAATTGATATATATTTAATATACATTAGATAATAGTATTTATCATGTGGTATTTTAAGCGATTATTTATTTAAGTAATATCAAACGTAGTAGCCAGGTCATTCCATATGAACTCAACCAGAGGTCACACGGTCAGATTTGGCTCATACTTTTTTTCTGGGAATACCTCTATATGTATAATGAACACTCCTGAGGGTTTCCGAGATATGGCCCTCCAAAAATCAGGGGCCACGCCCACCTTTTGCCCTCGCGAATCGCGAATGTTAAATTACAGTGTATAGGGTTTTGGGAGGCTAATATTTTGGAATTTAGGCTTGTTACCCAAGGCTCTCAGAATCTGCCATCAGAATTTCTCTATCTCTTCTCATTTTTGAGCTATTGGCCCCTCAAATATGAATATTTTCATGGGCGGAAATGAAAAATTCAAATTTCAAGGATCCCCTGTCCCTGTTACCGAGGGTTAATGATGCTGAATTCCTTGTATTTTAGGACAGGCCTGTCTGGAATAGGAAGAATAGCTCTCCTCAACCATTAATATAGAAGTTGAGAGCCTCAGAAAAGGGTTTCGGTAGTTACCCATGGTTACCCACATAATTGGAAATGTCTTGCCTTTATTTGTTCAAAAATGCTACTTATTTTCTCATCTCCTTTCATCGTTAAATGATTCAGTGTAAAATAATGACAATTTAATCTTACTGTTTTAATATTTCATTATTTAGTATATATTTAATATATTTCATTATATAATGGTATTTATCAAGTGCTGTTTAAAGCGATTGTGTATTTAAGTAATCTGAAACGTTGTAGCTAGCGATGAAAAAAAAATCAGACACAATTTTGTATATATTTAAGGCAAGTTTAGAGAAGGATGAATGTGTTAGTGGAATTGCTATTATGGTCAACATACTGACAGACCTTTAAAAACTGAAAGCTAATTATTGACTAGTCTGATTGATTATGTTACATTTAGCTGTTACTCAAATCATGATACACAATTGGAGAAAAACCTAATAACCTGTACATTGGGACAGGTATTATTATTACACAAGTATTTTTTATTTCCGCTTCTTTGCTGCAATACGCAATTACACCTTTTCAAAAGTTATATATTTTCTATTTAAAGGGAAGATACAACATCAGTATTTTTTAACGTACGTTTATTTAAAAACGCTGGTTTTCATGAAATATATCATAAAACTAACCTGTTAGAGTTTCATCACAAAAGGCGCTCACGTTTTGATGAAAACGATGAAACCTGTTACATCAATTTGATGCTTGTTTGTTTTACAAAATGTTGCCGGTGGCTTTTTTTTTTAATTTTAAATGCGACATAATTCCTGTTTTATCTAATATGAAACCAAATTTACACCAATTAAATTTTTAGATAATAATTTGTTAACTTAAATGCACAATCGCTTTAAACAGCACTTGATAAATACCATTATATAATGAAATATATGAAATATATACGGTACTAAATAATGAAATATTCAAATAGTAAGATAAAATTGTCATTATTTTACTAAATCATTTAACGATGAAGGAGAGGAGAAAACAAGTAGCATTTTTGAACAAATAAAGGCAAGACATTTCCAATTATGTGGGTAACCATGGATAACTACCGAAACCCTTTTCAGAGGCTCTCAACTCCTATATTAATGGTTGAGGAGAGCTATTCTTCCTATTACAGACAGGCCTGTCTTAAAATACAAGGAATTCAGCATCATTAATGATCTGGTTATTACCAATGCTGTGCCTTCACTATAGAGGCTAAGTAAAAGTTTATCGGAAACTATTTGATGGATTATAGCATTACAAATTTATGGTTGGATCTGCAAAACAAATAATTAATAGAATATAATGTTCGCAGCAGAGCCAGTGGTGTTCATATCTCGTAGTTCGTCCAATATGAACAAAATAAAGTTGACATTACTGATCTTATTTTAACGCACGGATTTTGCAGGGCAATGGATTTGTAACCACTGTGATACCATGCAACATTCTATTAATTGTTTACAGTATGGCCAACCGTAGAATTGTGCTTTTAACTATTATCTTATTGAATAGAGAATTAGCTGTTGCAAACTGCTTACCAACCTAAAGAACATATAGTATAAGTGGAAAATAATGATTATTGGCCCTACGTTTCGAACATACCAGGTTCTTTATCACAGAAAACAAACATACATTCATACATGAACACAAGAGTGAGCAGAAGTTAGTCAGGTGTGAAATGAACACAAAAGAAAAAGGTACAGAAAGAAGAGTCAGGTTCTGGTCCTGGGACCAGACAAAAGATGGATTACACATGAATGGATAGAGCTACCAGGATTATCTGGCTGGAAGAAGAGATTTGAGAAGTGAAAGGTAATGAGTCAGACATGGAGAGTACAGCAAAAAAGACAAATGGACTAACAAGCAAAAGAAACGTAAAACAAATGTAAAACAAGGTAAGGCCAATAACCATTATTTTGTATTTATTATCTTTATATTTTATAGAACCACAGTTTTAATTGTTCAGGTTCCTTATATCAGTTTCGATAAAGTCATTATATAAATGTAAATTGTTTGCTGCATGAAAATTTGCGTTTTTATTTCGTAATTTAATCTCGTAAGATATTCAGATGCAGATATTGCCACTGGCACTTACACAGGAATCCTATATTGGATTGATTTTGTTTTTGTTTTTATAGCGCGACATCTATTATAATGTGATACTCAAAACGGCTGGGGAGTATACAGCTGCTGTGTTGCCGTACACGGCTCTGAGGTGGCTATAATCTAGAATGGTACAGACAGGCTTGTGGCGTACCATTCAAGGAATTTCATTGGATACGTTGAGCTGAAGATCTGACGTCACGCTTCGAGGCTCGCGCGCTTGCTACCAATAAAAGTCAAAGTTGAATCTCGGAGAAAACATGGCGGCCGCACGGCCAATATCTGGCGTAATTCACGAGCCTCCAAGCGTGACAGCAGATCTTCAGGCTAGCTCTAACCAAACACAACAACCACACAATTGCCCTATTCACATGAACCCAAATGTACTCCTGTGGGTGAGGAGACAAGCAAGTACGGTAAAGTGTCTTGCTCACATTCCGACGACTCGCATCAAAACACAAGTCTATATGCAGTATTATAGATCCCTTTTTATCATTGTCAAGTGTTGGAGGTCCCTGATAAAGCGCTGGCATGGTAATTTAAAGATCAAAGGCTCAATTTCATTTTGTTGTAACCAATATATAGCATGCGTCGCACATGCAACGTCCACGCACACTGGGAAGCTCCCCCAGGGTACACCGGACAGCCAATTGTTCTTATGTCGTTTTTGATTTTTAAGTATTCAAAACATCTGATCACGCTTGCCAAAGTGGTGAAATACTAACACCAGAATGATCAGTTTCTTTCATCCAGGAATTGCTTTATCTACTAGTCCTTACTTCAATGCCCCCGCCGTCGAATGATAAAATGTTCATTTTGTTTTTAGAGTCTTAGCCCATGAAATCGTTTTCCATACGCCTGTAAAAGAATGCGTGTCCAGCCTGGTTTAGTCTCCTGGCCACTTTTGATTTCCTAAGAAACGAAACGACCTAGCTTGTTCTGATTATTTGCCCTTTAAGTATTCTTGTGTGATTAATTGATGAGTGCCCATCTGTTTGTCCAGTCGATTTTGTGTGAGACAAGTCAAAGATGGATGAGAACAGCCCAATGTGAATTTTAAACCAGTCACCCCCTCGATTGATTGATGTTCCTGTTTTACAATAAATACGTAATGCAGTGAGGGTTTGTTGTTTTCCACAGTTCTCTTGGGGTGTGTTGCCTCAGACCTAATTGTCGGCAGAATCCGTCCAGATTAAATTTAGGATGACTCATCACACACCATTTGCCTCTTAGATTAGTTTTTTTTAATTTTTTTTATATTAATTACCAATCAATCAACCATCAACATAAAAAACCTGCAATACAACAAGACAGTTGTACTACATACATTAGTTATACTGTTAAAATATTGAACATAGATTCAGTTTACATGGCATGATACATGACATAACTAGCTCTATGAACTTCTTCCTTCGTATACACTGCGTCAGAGTTCTACCGATGAAACCTAATTTCTCCCCGTAAGTGCAATATGTTGAATAAAATGATGCATGTTTCTATCATTTCCCTTCCCGTTTCCCTCGTTCAAAGTACATTTTCTGTTTGTAGCCTTGAGGGCTAGACATAACTATAACAAACATGACATTTACTATGGACTTAAACGACTTAATTTAAAACTTTTACTCTATAGCTATTAATTAAAAATGCATATAGAACCTACCCGAACACCAGTTGATCTGTTGCAGATAGCTATCAAAGTCCCATCAAGTGTGTAGGAAATGCAGTTAAACACAATAATTCAGACGTCAAAGAAACCATGTGCTGTTGTCCGTGTAGCCTTTGATAAAGGCCTAATGTCTTTCGTATCCACAGCCTTCATAGCTCGTGTACAGCAATGGCCTGTCGTACATGGGACCAGCGCGACCTCCGCGATACCAGTCAAGGTCCCTTGACAACGACGGTAATGGCGATGTGAACAATGAATTGTGCTGACTTTCTTCCCCGCCAAATTAAAACAAATCAAATATTTAAGGAATAAACTGTCAACAAATTTGACGATTCGTTTTCAATATGGCTAACGCGTTTGTTGATTTGGGACCCCGTCTGTGATAAATAGTACATACAATCTGTTGTTAGGGTGAGTGAAACTAAACCATTTTGGGAGATAAAATGCTAAATTTATTTTCCAATATTTCTCTCCTCCCGACGTTTTGTTGATAATTAAATATAAGGGAAACAACAGCTTATTTTTTTCTTTTTTTCTTTAACAATGTTTAAGCTTTATAGTTTGATGAAATTCTTGCGTCGGGTGATAAACAATTGATTTTATTTTGCCCTACACCGACCTGTGTATAGCACTGTATACGAAGTGCTTTCTGAGTGTCTGTGAAAAAAAAAACTTCACAGGCGACGCAGGCGGGATTCGAACCCACGACCTCCTGCTTACTAGACGTCTGCACTAGTAAGTAAACTTATCCTTATTGGACGGTGTGTGTGTGTATGCTTACATGTGTACGCGCACGCAATGCTTTATTTAAGACCACGCATGCTCTATGCCCATGGTTTAAGAGAATGTGAGACAACATGCGCGTGATGCTGTCCCTCTCTATGTTTATGTGGATGTACTTTCAAGCAGTACTAGGGTAGACCCTGGCATGGTGTGCTATAGTTGGAACTGATGCTGTAGACATTTATTACACTGCGGCCATCCGTGTCATATTCCCTGCATACACAGTGGCAATGATAGTACTAATTCTCATTTCATAAAACGGTGCCAGACTATATTTCCTTTCAGCCTCGGTTTGGTTACATTGATTTGAATGGCAGAAAAACAAGAAGGCACACAATCGGCAATGCATACTCACCAGCAATAATGGTTGGTCTGTCTATATACCGTACATTCGTTTATCGTTTCAAATTGTGTACGAACAAAAACCGAAAAATAGAAACACATTTTTTCTCCTTTGTCTTTTAAACCGAGAACTATAGGTCTTTTAATTTGTGGGAGTAGATACTGCGATATAGTTTTGTTTTTAAAGGTAAACACAGCCAGAAAACAACAGTCAAATACATCATAAAGAAAATTGTTTAATGTGATGAAAATATTAGCAGTTTTAAAATAGAGAAAGAGCATACTAAATTATTATACCCTAAATTTATTAAAAAACAACTTCTCAATATGAGAAATACAACAAACACTAGCAATATAATAAAAGGGAAGGTACAACATTAGTAATATTGGCAAAACTGCTTCTATAATGTGTATGTTTACTTTCGTTGAATCAAGATATACGTTAAACGACCAAGATGCTCAATGCAGAGTCTACGTCATGAGGAATGTGCGAAAAAGCACACACAATTTTTCGAAAACATTTGAAGCAAAAATGTATAATCTAGCAACCTCTTGAAAATGTGCATAATTTTATTTGTTCGTTGTTTGATTTTTCTTTTCTGAAATAAGACATTTCCAGACAGAATAATTGTTGGTACCTTCACCAAGTAAGTTTTGGGATATATAATTAGTGTTTTTTTTGTAATCGGATAATTATACGTTCCCTTTATACAAAACAAATTCACCAAAGGTATAGAAATTTTATACAATTTTATATTGAAAATAAAAACTATTGCAATACAATTTTAACTACGTGTACTTTCTAAATTCTTTAATTGGAAACTGTGTGATGTGTTCAGCTTACCTTGACCTGATATTATTCCTAACAGGAATTGGGAATATCCTATTCACCACTCATGCTACACCTCAAATATTCTTTTCATTTCAGAAAAACTTAGCAAAAGCAAAGGAAAAAATCAATCTAGGCCTATAATTCCAACTCTCTCATCTTTTATTTGATGCCATATATGGTAAAAGGCCACAATTCGTACTTCATGGAGATCAACAAATTGTGTTTCTGAGCCATGGATTTGTGAGAAAATGATGAAAATTCATTTGGTTTTAGAAAACAAAAATGACCGTTGTATTGTACCCTACCAGTCGTTGGTACGGAGCTATACGTTCAAGAGGCGTGTTTTTTTTAGTTGCTTTATTTGATTGCTCCAATCTGAAGTAGTTTAGACTACATGAAACTTAATGATCCATGGATAATAATACTTTTATACACAAACACTAATAATTTCCAAGTAATACAACCAATACGTAAGTCTGAACAAAATGAATGATGACAAGTTCAACAAAGGTCCCCTCAGCAGCATCTTCGTTATTATATTTTTAATGAAACGTTCGTAGCTACGTACCCATTATTTTTAGTTGGTGATTGAAAAAGACTTCTGGCCAGGAGGGTTTTTAATGAATTATTCGTAGGACTGAGATAACAATAGAAGCTGAATTTGGTGTGCCATGGTGTGCCATGGTCGAGCAGTTTAGTGCATCGGATTTGTGTTCTGATGGCTGAGTCGTATGAATGTGGGTTCGAATCCCAACCGCGATCGTGGTGCTTGTGTCCTTGAGCAAGACACTTTGCTATAATTGCTTCTCTCCACCCAGGGGTAAATGGGTACCCTGTGAGGGCAGAGTTGGTTGTTGTGTTTGAATGGCAACAATTGAGCTGTATACTCCCCAGGGAGCTGAGATGGTTTCAGGAATGATTTATGAGCCTGATGAGCAGGGGTAATAATACAATGCGCCTTGAGCACCAGTTTGATGGATACGCTATATAAGTCATTATTATTGTTGTTGTTGTTGTTGTTGTTGTTGTTGTTGTTGTTGTTGTTGTTGTTGTTGTTGTTATGATTATGATGATGATGATGATGATGATGATGATGATGATGATGATGATGATGATGATGATGATGATGATGATGATGATGATGATGATGATGATGATGATGATGATGATGATGATGATGATGATGATGATGATGATGATGATGATGATGATGATGATGATGATGATGATGATGATGATGATGATGATGATGATGATGATGATGATGATGATGATGATGATGATGATGATGATGATGATGATGATGATGATGATGATGATGATGATGATGATGATGATGATGATGATGATGATGATGATGATGATGATGATGATGATGATGATGATGATGATGATGATGATGATGATGATGATGATGATGATGATGATGATGATGATGATGATGATGATGATGATGATGATGATGATGATGATGATGATGATGATGATGATGATGATGATGATGATGATGATGATGATGATGATGATGATGATGATGATGATGATGATGATGATGATGATGATGATGATGATGATGATGATGATGATGATGATGATGATGATGATGATGATGATGATGATGATGATGATGATGATGATGATGATGATGATGATGATGATGATGATGATGATGATGATGATGATGATGATGATGATGATGATGATGATGATGATGATGATGATGATGATGATGATGATGATGATGATGATGATGATGATGATGATGATGATGATGATGATGATGATGATGATGATGATGATGATGATGATGATGATGATGATGATGATGATGATGATGATGATGATGATGATGATGATGATGATGATGATGATGATGATGATGATGATGATGATGATGATGATGATGATGATGATGATGATGATGATGATGATGATGATGATGATGATGATGATGATGATGATGATGATGATGATGATGATGATGATGATGATGATGATGATGATGATGATGATGATGATGATGATGATGATGATGATGATGATGATGATAATGCTTATGGTGATGATGATTGATTATGATTATGATTATGATTATGATGATTATTATTATTATGATTATTATGATTATTATGATGATTATTATGATTATGATTATGATTATGATTATGATTATGATTATGATTATGATTATGATTATGATTATGATTATGATTATGATTATGATTATGATTATGATTATGATTATGATTATGATTATGATTATTATTATGATTATTATTATGATTATTATTATGATTATTATTATTATTATTATTATTATTATTATTATTATTATTATTATTATTATTATTATTATTATTATTATTATTATTATTATTATTATTATTATTATTATTATTATTATTATTATTATTATTATTATTATTATTATTATTATTATTATTATTATTATTATTATTATTATTATTATTATTATTATTATTATTATTATTATTATTATTATTATTATTATTATTATTATTATTATTATTATTATTATTATTATTATTATTATATTTTCCTGAACTTTTTAGAAGTAAGACTGAAGTGAGCCACGACGTCTGATGTCGCTCGTCCAGCAGTGGAAGCCCCCGCCAAAAGAGTTGGCGTGGCGCAAGGATGCCTTGACGGTCTTGATGCCGAGTTTCTCGAACATTTTGATGGTTGGTATCTCGTTGGAGTCCACCATGACGCGATCTTCGTCCAACATGAGGACGTTCATTGACAGCCATTGGGATCCTAGCCACAGTGGATGATCTAAATTAAGGAAATAATTCAGTAATGCTAATGAGTAATTACGTCATCTCGGTTGAATTAATTCTTGTAAAAAATACTGGGGTGGGGAACAGTATTGACCGCTATCAGCCTTATCCGCTCAAAATAGATTTATCCGAAACTAGGTGTCCATGCTTGAGGAGGACCGAAGTGTGACCTGACGTCACGGTTCCATTCACCTTAGTCATGAATTAGCCATCTTATGTCTTATTCCCTGAATACAAGAGGTTGTGTACATGTACATGCTCATTATAGTAACCTGCCTAATTTTGTCTGTTTGCAGGGGAAATCTCGCTTTCAAATGTCCTTGAATTTAAGTAAATTAATACAAATAGCTCCATCCATTTATTTATTTCTTATGTCAGGAATTAACGTTTCTTTGGAACTATCAGATTATAGGGCCTTCTCGCTGGTGCATGCAGCATGTAAGCTACAGAGTGTGGTTGTGAGAATTACAGCCTCACTTTCGTATTTATTGTGAATAAGGCGAATATCACCATGGCGGCTGATGCTAATCTCTGTTTCGTTATTGTTCTATAACGCCGCGCTTCAAAAATTGTTCAGTGATTTGTTGTTTGTTAACATAACATTCGGCTCTCAAAGATTGTGATACTGTGCTGTTAACACTGGGGGCGCTATCTTTCGGTATCATTGACATTATGACAGGGAAGAGTGTGTTTACATGTTGGTCTATTATGGTTTTTACAGTTTGTATTTGACAGCTGTAATCTTCCAAATAATTTCATAGAAATAATTTGGAACAAGATGTAAGATATTTGGTGTCATTATTTATTTAGAAAAACTATAAAAAAAATATGTTATCATGGTGATTCCCGTTAGCAACGCGGTTTAGGTTTAGAAGAGGGCGCTGTTCAGACAGCTATGATAAGTGGGGGCGCTGTTCAGTTTTGAGATAATTTGATATAATAAATTGATATAATAAATTTGATATAATAAATTGAATATAATTGGATACTTGAAATAAGAATGGTAATACTTTTCTGTTAACATCTCTTTAAAAGCGGAATATTTTGTTCGGATTCCCACTGGCAATCTTTTATTTGACTAGCATGGTTTAGAAGAGGGCGCTGTTCAGAATGCGATAGTGAAGAAGAGGGCGCTCTTCAAAACTTACCATTGGGCATAAGGGGAGTGGCTTGGGAAGGGGATTCCATATTTAGGGAATATTTGATGATTTCATTGCAAAGAAATTAAATAATTTTAAAACAGCTTGCCTTGAACCTGACTGATCCCCTTCCTGTCCTCTAACCCTTACTACCGGGGAAACACTCTGTGATGTTCCAATTTAATCAATCATGTGATTAACTTCCAAATTGACCATACATTTCAATATTTTGGGGTTTCGTTTCCCATCCCCCATCTCCTTGCCCTGAGCCCCACCCTGTTTGGACAACCCTGGATCTACCCCTGCCTACACCAAAGGCCAATTTATGAATCTTTTATCATCCTTAAAAAGTTAATAATTGGTTATTAATTGTCAATGTTTTGTTTAAATATTTAAAATGATAAACACATTATTCTTCATTAATGCACATAATTAATAAGTTATTTAAATAAATGAAATGCGAAACAAATTTATCTTTTGTATGACACTTCTGTTTTATTTTGTCATGGTCATGATACTCCTTTTCCATCCATTTTTGCTTTATAATGAATAATAATTCATTTCCTACAGGATAAAGGATATCCAAACGTCATGGAGTAATATGCAATGAAAAGAATTTTTTTTTTCCGAAGTAAAAAATATTCCAACAAGTGAACCTGTAGTCCCTCGCATTAATTTTTTTGGCTTGTAATTGTTGAAGCTTTAGCACTTAAAAAACCTTTTACTGGTGCATGAAAAGAAAGTCAACATAATCTTTGAGTTATTAAGATAATGGTTAAAGGGGCAATATCATCACGATCAGAGTAGACTTTCAACGGGTCATGGAATCAGTGTCCTAGTGTAAGATGAACACAGCTGGTGACTGAAAATTACTGGCTCATTTGTTCAGCAGTCTGCAAGGATCTGAAGTTGATGGCCAGGGCAGCTATAATGCTATGTGATTTCTTCATAATACGTATATTATGTAGTACAGCTGATGCATTGAAGAGTGTGTGAAGATTTGCACTTTCATGTGAAGCTCTCTCTGCTTCTCCAGCTTCTTCACTACTGTCTGTGTCAGTATCAGTACAGGATGTATCTGAGTATCTACCAGTTCTTTTGCAGCAAGAGATTGGCTATACATCAAGTCACTTGTATTCTTAGCATGTGATCTTTGAATTATCAGGGTACTTTTCAGACGTGTTTTCAGATTGTGGGACCTCTAGTTACTGCAGTTAACTCCCTCCACTTCTTGTACGCACTTGAGAACTGCATTCTCCCCGCTGAACTTAATATTGAACTGAATGTATATGAAGAAAGAATGATAAATATTTAATAGAAATAGAGCTATAAAGTGAGCAAGGGGATGGGGCATTGTGGACAGAAAGAGAGGGGAAATTAACAAAACTACACACAAAAGAAAAGGTGAAGAGATAGAAAAAACAAAAAAGCAGCATGAAACTAGCAAACTTGAAACTTGATTGAATTGTTCAATGTTTGCCTACCTTGATGTTTCCATTTCTTCTCATTACTTTTCTCAGCCCTGCAAATCTTGGTAATGTCACAGAAGCATTTGTAGCACTCAGAGTGGTACCCATAAATCTGTAAATCAAATTTTAAAAAAACATTGTAATTACTTTTAGGAGTATTGGCCATTCATCCATTCATACAAACATGTAAAAAAAAAAAAAAAATGGGTCAGCATCCATCTTCATTGAAAAAATAACTTAAGTTCCCCAAAACTGTAGTTTTCCATGCTTAATCACCCCGCCAAAGGTTGAATGTACTTGGCCCATGTACATTTTTGTGTAATGTTTGTGGAACTACAAGTATAACTTTTAAGTATCAGATGAAGTCCAGTATAAAGACCCTATTTTTCATAAATGGGCTCTAAATGCTACAATACTAGTAGTCAAGATACTTCAGTAAAAATTGACAACAAGGACCCTTATATTTTAGTTTATTTTGTTGGTCAAGCTCAATACCTAAAAAAAACATGATAACTGTTGAAAATAATCATCAGGAATAATCTTTTTTGAAACTGCCAATTCTGAAAAGTATGATGATGATGATATGTTAACAATAGACACGATATTCAGGGACAGACGAGAATGAGAGATTTAACAAAAGTCAGACGACATTCAGGAAAAATATTTTTCAAATTCATTTTAAAAAGTATATACTACGTTACCTGTGAGAGAGATTCTGAGCGTCGTTCGTCACCGGCGACGTGACGATCGCTTACAATTACATATTATGTACGTTAGCCCTAGACATGCCTCTGCTTTATTGGCAATATCACACTCAACCGTACATCTATATTTTCTATCTACTTGCACATGAAAGAAACTTTTTGTCCAAACTATTTTCCAAAAAAAATAATAATTTGCATCCCACTCTAGACAAATGCATAATATATTTTTTGGGGGACACATTTTCTGCAAATGGGCCCGACAGGGCATGGTAGCCATTGTTGTTGTGCGTGGTGCGGCGGGTCATGACCTTACGAGCGTAACAGCCCTAGCTATTGGTTGATTTGCCACCACTGTCGCCGTGCAGTCTTGTAAAGGCAACGTTGATTGGCTAGTGATGAGGTAATGCTTTGCCCAGCCTCGCACGATATGCGGAAAATATGGCAGTTAAATGTCATCATTACAAGTAATCTGGCAAAAAATCGATTGTGGATTTATGGTACGTTGTTTGTCGTATTTTTCTTCTCATTTCTAGATAAAGAAATTGCTCATGCTAGATATGCGTCACGAAACTGCAAGATAATCGGCAATAGGAAAGTGAGTCATTTTAAGAATTACGTACATGTCCCGCAGAATACACTAAAATGTGACCCGCTCCGTCGAAATGAGACTTGTCCCCGGACGGAGGTTTCCGTGTAATTCGACTCTGAACTTGTGCTCGCCAAAAAAAAAAAGGAAAAACATTGGATATCGATTTCTAGGTTTTTATATTTTTAGTTTGATAAAATCTCGAACAATCTTATGGTGGTCTTACCTTTTCATAAAAATATTAATAAATCCATAAAAAAGGACGATTTCTGGACAATGTCTGTATCATGTTTGTCTTTCATGTGGCCTCCGTTAAATCCAAACAGGTCAAAATATCCTTGTTTTCGAGACAGCAACACGAGTAGTTCCGTTAACGTTAAACGTACGTGTTTGGTATCAAAAGAAAGGTCATGACCTCAACTGCGCACTTTTGTGGCAATGACTAAGCAGGATGGAGCTCTAATAGTAGTTTTAAGCCGCAAAATAAATTGTTAGCCAACGAGCCGAATCATCGGCAAGGTACACTCCTCAAAATAAAATAAGGGTCAAAAGTATTTTTGTGAAAAATGTTGACCAAGTCAGGACATAGAAACATTTTTAGTAAGGGTAATGGGCTAAAGGTTGCTCTGCAACATTTTAAGCACTTTTCACATGGTTTGCATGTCTATTGGCTTAGAAACTGACAGATCATGTGACAAGACACAAACATGCTAATAACAGGTTCATGTGATAATGCACACATGCTCTAATATTTTGGTTAAATCTGCAAGCAACAAGCAAAAAATGATTCATATTTTTTTGTATCTTTCATTCTTTAGCATTAGCAATAACAAGATGGTTTCAGTGTAAAGAAGACTGCAGTTAAATTACATTTATTATAAATTATTTTATTTTTAGTATGATATTCTACAAAGTAAAATGAGGCCTTTATTCTTTTGTAGGCTTCAGAGCAGCTGCACTGAGCACCTTCAAGAAGCTATGGAGACAACTTTGTCCACAAATCGTGTGTTGCAGACCGATGACCGACCTCTGCTGGGAGTGCCAAAAGAACAACAATCTCATCAACAGGACCGTCAACTGTGACGAAGAGAACAAAACCGCTACATTGCATAGGCAGCAGGCTCACCTTCTACATGTTAAAGAAGAGTGGGCCATGTACAAGAAGCAGGTTGCTGATGCCAAACTCGTCGTCGCTAATGGCAACATGAAACTGGGCCGAAACAACCCTTGTTCTAAACATGGTGTTATGCATTATTCTTTTGATTTTGCTCAACAGGTTCACTATCCTTCAAATCCCCTCCAGCCCGGGCCAATGTATTTCATGACACCAAGAAAATGCGGCATATTCGGTGTTTGCTGTGAGGGAATTCCCCAACAAGTCAACTATCTCATCGATGAAGGGATGACATCAACAAAGGGGAGCAACGCTGTTATCAGCTACCTGCATCACTTCTTCGAAACATACGGAATTGGAGAAGAAGGTTTGAGTCTGCACTGCGACAACTGCTCAGGACAAAACAAAAATAGGTACAAGATGTTTGTAAACTTAAAATTGATAAAAAAATCTGCTAATTTTTGATTACAGCACTGTGTAAACTGAAGTAAACTGACATGTACAATGTAGTTTGAATAATTTTCAAATTGTTTCTCTTGTAGATACATGCTTTTCTACCTCATCTGGAGAACTCTACATGGACTTCACAAGGACATCTCACTCAACTTCATGGTGGCTGGCCACACTAAATTCAGCCCAGATTGGTGTTTTGGCCTACTGAAACAGAAGTACCGCCGCACCCCAGTGTCATCCCTAGAAGATATAGCTCGCTTGACCATACAGAGTACAGCATCCGGTTTGAACCTGGCCCAACTTGTTGGTAGCGAGTCACAGGAAGTTTTCGTCCCTTCATACAACTGGCAAACTTTCCTGGGGGAGTACTTCAAGCCACTCATTGGAATCAAGAGTCTGCAGCACTTCCGGTTAGTTTTTTGCATTGTTTGTTTTTTCCCTATACTTTACTGTCAGGAAAAAGCTGCACAATGACACAAAAAAATGATGTTTATATTGCATCTTTCTTGTTTTTAGCCCCCCCCCAAAAAAAATAATAATAATAAAAAATATAAAAAATAAAAAATAAATAAACTTTAAATAAACTTAAAAATAAAAATAACAACTACTGTTTCATTCTTCATTCACAATAACTTTGGAAATTGCAAACTTATCAATATCATTGACACAAGCAGGCTGTTGCAAAGCAGTTTAACTGTTTTGAACATTCATTCTTACATGTAGATTTTCATCTGAGGAACCTGGTGTGGTGTACGCGTCAAAAAGCCCGTCCGTCGAAGAAACCCGTTACAGCCTCCTTCGTACGCCAGATACGTTTCCACCAGCGGACCTTCCCGTGCAGACTGAACCACCCGGACTTGACGCAAAAAGACAATGGTATTTATATGACAAGATCAGAGAATTCTGCAGTGAGGGGGGAGCAGATATAACTTGTCCTAGGCCCATCATCCCCAAGCCCAATAACCGTGTTGCTGAGAACGTCGACGCCCCACTGCAGAAGATTCCAAGACGCGATTAGGTCAATTTGTACTATGCAATCAGTTAAAGCAAGAAATTAATTAAATCTTAAATTTCAAAAAAATTTGCCAACGTATTTTAATCCTTAATCTTAATTCTTAAGTAAAACTCCTCCTGACTGTTAAGCCGGTTCATACTTGACACATTTTTTAATAAATGCTGATTTTAAAATACACGCTGTTTTATCACCGAGTCAAAGAAAACTTGCTCTGCGTTTGCATTTACTTTTGATTAAAATTTGAGCCGGCTTTATGTGTGCACTGGGCTGCACACCCAGTCATTTTAAGTACATGTGCAGAGATGATACTAAAGCCAGACTATGAAATGCCCTATCCCTGCACCGTTATCTGAAGTCAACCGTTAGTTAGTCTTTGTACATGTACTTTTTTTTTTCCAACTTAGGTGTATTATTTTACTTAAATTTTGATGTTTTTAGGTAAATGTTTGTGATGAATCAATTTTTCAACCCAAGTTTTAAACTTCTTGTTTAAATTATTTCAGTGTTTTAATAATTAATCTCTAATCAGTCTTGATCTTTTAAACTCTTGTCAAACATTAAAATCCTACCAATGTTTACTCCTTTACACAAACTAGTACAAGTCAACAAAATTCTTCCACATAATCTTGCCTTGAGCTATTCCTAGAGTCAGAAACTTGGTCGCCACGAAACAATGGGGCCGGAAGGGAATTTTCCCATCACTTTTTGTCTCTGGTATTTTTCGTTTTGAGGTTTTTCGCCCTTCCTTGGTGTAGCTCGTAGATTAGTTTCAATCCGGAGGGGAGAAACTAGTTTTGTAAAAATTTAAAAGCAAAAATTTCTGCCATGGAGTACCAGCCATGGCTCGAACTGACCCTGTGTTTATTTGTCTCAATTATTTTTTAGTGTATCATTTAGTAAAGCAAGCCTGAGTATATTTTTTGCACCTATCCAACACTTACCCATCCTTGTAATATCATGACTGTTAAAATTTAAAGTCACTTTAACTGACTTTATCAAAACATCCCTCCAAAAAGTCACTAAAATTATCTATCAAGTTGCCTACTTTTGGAAATTCCTTACTTTAAAGACTTGGCATTTTTAATTACAGCCTACATGCATGTAACAAAGTGCTTCTGTATGTACTGTACATGTAGTTGTATAACTAGGTCCAAATCAACAAGATCTTCCACATAATCTTGCACTTAGCTATCCCTAGAGTTAGAAACTTGGTCGCTATGAAACAATGGGCCGGAAGGGAATTTTTCCCTCAGTTTTTTTTCCCTGGTATTTTTTTGTTCGAGATTTTTCGCCCTTCCTTGGTGTAGCTCTAATAGATTAGTTTCATTCGGGGGTGAGAGAAATAAGTTTTGTAAAACGTTTACAGCCATGGCTTGAACTGACCCTGTCTTTAATTATTTGTTTCAGTTAATTTTTAGTGTGTATGTTGAGTAAAGCAAGCCTCAATATATTTTTCTGCACCTACCCAACACTTACCCATCCTATTTTCACTTGCCCATAATTTCAAAATTTTAAAGTCACTTTTTATACTTACGTCATTTTCGCATTCCCTAAAAACTGAAACAAACAAACAAGTCACTAAGATTATCCATGAACTGCCTACTTTTT
Organism: Zoroaster sp. YZ-2022; assembly: GCA_029582265.1. Classification (NCBI taxonomy): domain Eukaryota; kingdom Metazoa; phylum Echinodermata; class Asteroidea; order Forcipulatida; family Zoroasteridae; genus Zoroaster; species Zoroaster sp. YZ-2022. Next base: position 33,589,623 of record CM055826.1, on the reverse strand, counting down.
TAAATTCCTTTTATGTCCATGATGCTTATTTCAAATCTTGCATGTTACTTTGAAACTTGAAACTCTGAAGATTTGCCATTTTAAATTGTAGCCTACATGTATGTAATAAAGTGCTTGATCTTTATGTTGTACAAAAGTTAAACAAATTATTTATTATTGCTTATCAGTTACAGTTTTTATGTAAATAAATTTATCAGAATAAATTTTATGTAAATTGAATGAAAAGAACATAAATTGTGTTGATGTTTCTTTCCCTTCTTTCCCGTAAGGAAAGATTCCATATAAAACAATAGGGTAAAGAAAATTGATTGGGGGAGGGTCAGTAAAGACCACACTGTTTGAAAAATTATACAACTCAGTTAAGATTTAAGGAATGTATAGCCGGTATGATATTCGACCCTTGAAAAAAAGTAGGATTTTTCAAAAGTGGGGGGAATTCTGGACCCAAATTTAGCAAGTTTGGCCAAAACGCGCTACACTGAAACAAGGACCTCAGAATGTTTTTACTGGATTGTTTATGTCTCTGGTGAATGTGATCTTAAATTTATTTATTTTATATATATATTTGGGGGGGGGGGGGATTTTCACGAAAGCAAGAGAAACGGAAATCCGTTTGAAGTCGGCAGAATATCATACCTGGTTATAGTTTTTTTCTATTAAATAAGGGCAGGATGCTTTGTTGAGGACCATAAAGCCGGGTCCAACATGCTACTTGGCCAAGTCATTCGTTTGTGTGTCTGGGCAGAAAAATAAGGCCCGAAAGACGATCTAGGTTTACTAAGCAAAATTAAGTCTATCGAATAGTTGATTCAAATACTCATTTTAACTGAATCACTACGGCCATGGCTCTAACATTACTGGCGGGGTAAAAATAGGATGGTAGGCCTACGTACCAATCGAGCCATACACCATGCGAAACATGCACACGTCAGTGGGGTCGAGTTGGTTACAATATTAATGCATTCGAATCACCGTTTTGTAGTGTTTCAAATAATAATAATAATAATGTATAGATTTATATAGCGCACGTATCCACCAACTAAGTGGCGCTCAAGGCGCATTATATTATTATCCCTGCTCATAAGGCTCATAAGGCTCATAAATCATTCCTGAAACCATCTCAGCTCCCTGGGGAGTATACAGCTCAATTGCTGCCATTTCTAGCGCATATAGAGCAAACCATCTCTGCCTTCACAGGTACCCATTTAACCCCTGGGTGGAGAGAAGCAATTATGGTTAAGTGTCTTGCTCAAGGACACAGGTGTCACGGCCGGGGCTCGAACCCACACTCTGCTGCTGGCAACACCAGAACTTGAGTTCAGTGCGCTAGACCGCACGACAATCCACTTTACGTGCATTATACAACAAAGTCGTAATAATTGGCCTTATTGTCATAAAGTCTGAATATCTGTTGACTTGAAATCATGATTTTGTTGAACAATACAATTTAAAGGTAAATCATGTTTTTAAAAGTTACCAACTTGTGAAATATTTACGACGGAAGCCTTCCGAAAAAACAGTCCAATCACAGAGAAAAATCTGTTTTCATTTCTCCATGGTACAATACACGGACGGACGGTCGAGTTTGAGAGTGCACAATGTATGTACAGTAAAATCGTCCCACAACACAGACATCTTACGCCGCGACTCCACACACAGCAGGCGGAATGAAGACGCGGGCTGGTGTGGACAGCCGGTGTTTGGTACAAGGGCTGATTAATTATTCATGAGTTGTACATCGAACGATAGCTCGCGCGCTTGCTCTGTGTGTGGACCAAGTTTAATGTTGATTTTCTCCGAAGCGCGAAATTCAAAAACGAAACGGGCCGCAAAGTGATGGTTGTCTTCATCGCTCGATAATTCCGGAATGGAATAAGCTACGGAAATAACATTTGTATCATTGGAAAGCCCGTGAGTTACTTGTTAACCTAGTATACATATCTATGAATGTCAGATCTGGGGGAAAGGTCTTATTTCGACGGAGCGGGTCACAAATGTGAATAAAATAATATTCACTGATGTAATGATAACGTAATTTGTTTTAGAAACTAAGTCACATTACGGTCTTTGATGTGGTGCATGTTTTGAATTTATGTGAAAATGCTAAGTATGACATCATCCGCCGACAAATTTCATTTTAAACCTATGGGATTTTGGCGGAAACCTAAAAATAATAATCCCGACGAAAACAATAGGGTTTTGGCTACCAGGCCTAAACCCTAATTAATTTTTAGTCAGCGTTAAATGAACAACATAATTGTATTTGAATGTTTGGAAGTGCAGGTTCCAAATGACCACGGCGCAAACGAACAAGCTTGATATGAAGGATAGGCTCTAATTAGGATCACCAACACACCTGGAAGCTGGTTTATCATTTATTAAATTTATATAACTTGTTTTGAGAAAGTGGAAATTATTTGGTGAAGTGAAATTCAATTTCAGCAAGAGAAGAAATGGTTTTATAAAGAAAATGTTGTAATTTGGTGCAGATCGTAATGTGACAACCTACATGACGGGGTCTCTGGGTCTAAAAATTAGAGCTCTTGCATATTCATTAATACACAACTGATGCATTATATCAAGATGATGATGATATTACAAACTGAAGGGCGCCCTCCTTCAGAGGTAAAAGAAGGTTCATGTATGCGCATTTTGACTACATGTGGCACACGCGATTCATTTCTGCAGAAAAGAATGCAACACTCACCTATATGCATTTATTTTCCTCCACAGCCATGAATTACTATTATGCCAAACAGTTTTCCTGCTGAATTAATTTTGTAATTACAACAAATTAATACAAAAAACACATTCCAACAAAACGTTGTCTCGATCTCGGTATCACCTAGACTACCATGCCACTAGAATTTGTCGGTGAATTAATTATATAAGTACCCTTTTTCAAATACCTTTGTAAGATAATGGCAAACATGCAATTTTGTACTTTTGCAGAATGATTTTGGAACCACTACATGTGAAGGAGGCGTGGCTTATGTTGAAGTGACGTCATACTTACCCACCGAATTTGTGACATCACTTCATAAGGTTGATGTAAAAGAACAGTACTTTCTTTGTATTTCACCTCTGTGGACACAGGTTCTAATCTCACTCGGACCCCAATGGATGTGGGGATTGGGTTTTCAGTTCCTTCGTGCAGAGGGTACCGTTTGTTTGCATTTTGTCTGTCTTGGTGATAGCCCGCTGGACACCCCTGGCTATGCAAGTGACGTTCAGTTGAACCAAATGTTCATTATAGTAAATGTTGTCATGAAATAATGCTACTTGAATTTGTACTTTATTTAGACTAATATTCCCCAGCTTCTAGACCAACATCTCAAGAAGCAGCCCACGAGGCAACACGTCAGGAAACCAGGCACCACGGAATCCAAGGGATCGCCTCAGAAGAGGTTTCATTTTGGAATTAACAATACTATAACGTAATGGTAGCTTTGCTGATTTGTGTGTTGGGCGCGCCATAGTAGCAGCGCATGTGCCGTGAGTCAGGCATGTGGTTGCGTGCGCGGTCTGCAGCGTGAGTCAGTTTATCAGAGCAACGGAGAGCACTGATTCATCTAGCCACCGTCGATAATAAGTGAGGCTAGAGGGCGTGAATAACCATGTTATATGCGTGGTTATGATATATCACGCTATCATGTGATACACTCTCCACGCTTATAAGTGAGGTGAATGTTGGACGTATAAGGGAGGATTGATTATAAATAAACATAAGGTTTATTTAGCCCTAAACATATCTCACGACATGCAAAAACGTTAATTCTATCACTGTGGACAATGGATTAAAACTATTTCAAGAAGCGCGTAGAGTGAGAGTGACGACTGATTATAAAGATTGTTTATATAAGAGTGTTAGATTTAAACTACAGAGCAAATTAAATATATATATATAAATGTATTGTTATGATGAAATAAATTTGAATTTTAAAAAGAAAAAGGAATTAGGAGAAAAAGGATATTAAACTAAAAATATTATTTAAGTAGTAGGGATTAAGTTATGAATAACATAACAAATATGACCAACAAAAATGATGTTTATTTTGAAGTAAAGAGAGTCGCGAAACAAAATTGATGCAATTGTATTAATAGTAAAAGTAATACAAATGTTGACGAAGGTGACATGAAAATAGAAAATTAAAGAGTGCAAGAGCGGGTACCAGTAAACGTTGGTAACAGAAAATGGTTAATAGAAGAGTGGTGACTGCTAGCTGGTATGGTGACGATGAACAGCGTACAGGGCGCGCACAGTAACTGTTGAAAACATTAAAAGGATGCTGTATTGACTGTGCGTACATAAAATCATGATGGTACACGGTTAATAAACCATAATATGACATACCAAACAATGGACAAAATGTGGCGGCTGAAACAAGACGAGTGACCAAAAGGGCAACAGTCTAAAGAAAAGGACATTATACGACAATAAAAAAGACAACCAAAAACTTAAGTGGAACCAATGGGAATCGACGACGACGAAAGAAGAATAATGAAATGTAGAGACAAACTATATCAAGACGGAAGTAGAACAAGGACAAAATGGTGGACAGTGAACCAATAATCACCAATATAACGGGACACGAGGAAGCCGTGCATGACAGCATATGGAGGGTGAAAAGGTAAGCAGAGGATAATAAGATTAAGGGAAAAGGTTGACAATAAATTGAAACCAAAATTATTAAAGGTCATTACTAAGTTATTAAAGTACAATAAAATGAGCAGAAGTTGAAGTGCATGGATATATGTAAACGTGAAACAGTTTAATTAAACCAAGTGATTAATGACAAGTTAGGAATTAAAGTTAAATTATCAAAAACTTAGAATGTTACATTAGACTATTTAGTGAGTAGGTGCAATGACACATTAAAAACATATAAATGAAAGTTTATGAAATTACAAAGTGATAAGAAAGATTAACCTGGTTAAGACTAAAGATAACAATAAGCACAACATTACTGTTTTGAAAATAAAATAAGGTATGAGAGTTATAAGAAAGTGACTACTAAAAATGTTAATTAATTTATACATAGATGGAGTAGCTATGGACATGTGCATAATGTTACGATCCGAAAATCTTCAAACTATCCGTAAATGCAAATTACTCAAAAAGCCTGAATTTTCTCAGATGCAACAAAGAAATCAAACAAGGTCACACTGATATAAAGAACAAAGAAACAAAGTGATTTAATAATGAAAATATCAACCGCTTCAAATATCGATGGGGTTTAACAAGCGTACAATGATTAGGGTAAACAAGTGTACATTAAGAAAAGATCTTATACTAAATAAGAAGATCTTACGGGCGAGGACTGAGCAGGCTCCAGCGAAAATGACACAAAAACAGTTCTCTGACACGGTGTAAATAGAGCTGGACGTGGGGCGAATTCACCTCCAACAAACGGCCGGAAATAGACGAAACCACGGGGACGCAAGTCGACTACCGTGACAAAAATATGGGAAAGAAGAAATCCCAAAAATACTGAACTGTAGATTTAGTTCACAAAATGTCTCTTCCGGAATTAAATTCAGCTCTTAGACAGTTCACTCGGTCAAGACGAACTTTGTCGAAACAGTCCTCAGACGAGTCATAAGCAACATCACAGGTCCTAGTGGGTGTACACTGAAGTATCGATTATAGTCTCATCAAGTCCTGTTTACCGAAGTCTTGGTTTGCTCAAGTCCTGTTTAAAATCCTCTACCAGCCCGTATTTATAGTGTTTAATCCCTTCTAGAAAATACTAGAGATTTCTGCTCCACTTCACTTCTAGAAATTTCTTAAAATTACATCATTTTCCAAAAGAAACTTCCAGAACGTTCTAGTTATAACCTGTAAACATAATCCCGCCCCTTTGGGGTCAACACGCGGTCACGCACAGATTATCTAACACTTGCGGTTTGTGTATGTATGTAACAATAAAAGGATGAGAAACAACTTGGAAAAAAGGGGCTGAAAATCAATAAGTATAATAAGCAATGTGACGGACGACATGTGTAATACATGATAGGAATTGAGCTGTCGTGAACGTATGGAGAAAAGTATGCAAGACAAGTATAGCGGTAATAAAATGATAAATGGTCACGTGTAAAATGCGAGGAGGAAAACTAACAGCTAGAGATGGAATAAAATGACTAATAATTGGATGATGATGGAAAACTTGGAAAATTACATGTGGATTGTGATACAACAATTAATTACTAAGGAAGTACAGGATGTGACAAAAATGCGACAAGAAAAAATGAAAAGTAACCCGAAAAAAGACTAAGGAAATAATGCATGGATGATGTAAACGTAAGTCTAATAATATAAAGTTTGAAAGAGCAGATTTTCTGTGAAGTTTGCTACTAGTGCAATACAGTTGTTTAAGATTGACATCATTATATGAAACTATAAACATAGAGAAACGGTTCTTGATAAGATGTTTGTATTTGTTAAGAATCTTACGAGCATAGAAACTATTATTACTGGTTTTGTTAAACAGTACAAAATATTGGTTTAACGTTACAATTAGACAAAAAAGGTATGCGGGAAAAAGTATGATGAAATTTAAGCTTAAATCTGTTGATAGAAGATTTATTGAAAACCGCATTTGAGGAGTCTAATTGAAAACAGTTTTAAAATATGGTTATACTCATGGATACAGAACGAGTGGGTTTTATAACGACGGAATTCACCCTTAATAATGCTAGAAAAAAAATTGGGGTTGTGATTGGAAGTGAAATTAATATAACTGAATTTTTGGAATGGTTTCTGATAAATAAAGAAATTAAATTTATTATTTAAAAGAGTAAAATGATCTACAGAGAGCTGGAGGTCTAAAAAATTAATGGTTTTATTATTAATAGTAAAAGTGATTGGTATAGATTTAGGGTAAAAAGAGGCGAGGGCATTAATGACATAACTATGGTTAAAATTAATAGAGTTACGAGTGATTAAGAGACCATCATCAATATATCTGACAAAAAGAAGTAAATTAGGATTGTTGAAATTATTTGAAAAATAGAAATTCTCTGTAAGCCAAAATTAAGTTAGCAATTTGTGCAGAGTGATAGCTGTCCATTTGAACACCAATATTTTGTCTAAACAGAAAATTACCTACTCAAAAATTGCTATATTTACAAGTGAAATTGCATATCGTTTCGGTTTGCGGTAACACCATGTGTTTATCTCAACTAACGTGAAGCTGAGATACAGGTTCTGAAAAGAACCGTATCGCACAATCGTATCTCAACCTTCGTTAAGTGAGAAAGGTTCAAGGGAGAACCAATTTCGGGCAACTCGTTTTTCTCTACTGTCGCTAAGTGAGAAATATGGTTCAGGGAGAACCATGGGGACTTCACGGGTTAATATGGTTCAGGGAGAACCAAGGGACTTCACGGGTTATTCTCAACGTTTCGATTAGCCTGCTCTAATCTTCTTCAGGAGAATGAAGAGGTTTGCCGATGCAACTCCTTAAGTAGTATTTGCTGGGATTATGTGTAGAATGGGAAGTGTTCCGATTGGTGCTACTGTTGTGTGATGTGTTGTGATTGGTTGCCACCGTGGCATTGTTCTTGTTGTGTGTGTTTCCTGCTGTGTGTGAGTTGCCTGCTCGCTGAGGCGTATCAGTTGACAGTGGGGTGTGGGTGTTGGTGGATGGTAGGATTGAATGCCAATTGTTGCTGATGAAATAGCCGATGTCCTGGGGGACAGTGTCATAAACACTGATTCATAAACATGACACTGTCCCCCAGGACATCGGCTATTTCATCAGCAACATTTGGCATTCAATCCTACCATCCACCAACACCCACACCCCACTGTCAACTGATACGCCTCAGCGAGCAGGCAACTCACACAGCAGGAAACACACACAACAAGAACAATGCCACGGTGGCAACCAATCACAACACATCACACAACAGTAGCACCAATCGGAACACTTCCCATTCTACACATAATCCCAGCAAATACTACTTAAGGAGTTGCATCGGCAAACCTCTTCATTCTCCTGAAGAAGATTAGAGCAGGCTAATCGAAACGTTGAGAATAACCCGTGAAGTCCCTTGGTTCTCCCTGAACCATATTAACCCGTGAAGTCCCCATGGTTCTCCCTGAACCATATTTCTCACTTAGCGACAGTAGAGAAAAACGAGTTGCCCGAAATTGGTTCTCCCTTGAACCTTTCTCACTTAACGAAGGTTGAGATACGATTGTGCGATACGGTTCTTTTCAGAACCTGTATCTCAGCTTCACGTTAGTTGAGATAAACACATGGTGTTACCGCAAACCGAAACGATATCGATATTCCACCATGCAAAGCCTCAAAACTTATATGAAATTGCATAGTTTGAAAAAATAATTCAAAAAATTCAAAAGGGTAATCACAGACTGAAGTAACTTTAAAAAGAGTATCATGGATGTCATACAGAGTAATATTAGTGTAAAGACTTTCAAAGTCAAAAGAAATGATGGAAATATCATCAAAATAATTAACGTCTAAGGTCTTAATTTGGTCGATACGTTGGTTAGGCCTAAAATAATAGGCCAGGGGAAGTTAAATTGTGTAAATTTATCTTCAAACCTGCTTAATTAAAAGAATATCTAAATAAAAATCAAGTGTTTTAGAAATAGGGGAGGTAATCCAACTATGTGCAGTGATAATGGGACGACCTTTATGTTTTGATTCATTAGACGGACAAGGTGGAGAGTCTAATTTGTGAACTTTTGGGAGAACATCCGTAGAAGGGATTTTAATCATTTTAGTTTTAAGGAAGGATGTTATTTCTTTGAAGTCTGAATCTGCTGATTTAGGAAGATCGTTGTTTGTAAACAGTGAGTTGATATCTTGTTTGGCTGATGTTCTGAGAGTGGTGACGATGTTAGTTTCAAAACGACCTAAAGATGTGTATGTACTACATTTAATTTGTCTTTTATATTCATTTATGTACCATGATGTGTTTTTTGTCAGAAATTGTTGTCAGAGATTCTGATAATGGTGTCTTTATTATTGGAAAGATGTTGAATGTCTCTTGTAATGTAATGTTATGGAGGCGGTTGGGATTTAATTTTAAAACGTTCTCATGCGGAATGTTCATTGATTCTTCTGATGTAGCCTGGATGTGTTCTTGTATATTTTGGGATGACAGAGAAGTGAATTGAGATGTTTATTAGTATATTTCTTGTTAAGTCTGAAATTAAAATGGTAATCTGTAGATGGTTTGTAGGTATGCGAATGAGATATTTCTTTGGATGCGATTTTTTTGAGAGAGAGTAGGATTGATTTATGTAGTGTAAGTTTAGCAGATTCAGAGTCTTCGGAAGGGTTAGTGGGGATAAAAGATGGACCTTTATTGATAATTTGTTGGATATGTAACGTTTGGGGATGTTAATTGAAGTAAAATTATGAAAATTAGCTCAATTATTAGAAATTTCATTGATGATGATTTTATCGATGGCTTGGTTTCTAAGGATGAGAGTTTAGAAATTAAAAACTGATTATGAATTAATTTACATTGGTTGATTAAGGCAATGGCTAAATGATAATTAAGAGATAATGAACGAAGGCGTGAGTGATGATTGAGTGGTTTAGATGAATTTAGGAAATCAATTTCTTGGAAAAGTTATTGGAAATATTATCAAGGTTAAACTTTGGCATTATTAATTAATTTATTTAAATTATCGATACCTCGACTGAGATTATTAGGGTGATGATTATAGTTTGGGGGTGTTTTCTATGACATTGATAATATGATTAAAATTAATTTGAAGTTTATGGAGTTTGGGTATGAATTCATCTAAAATTACACAATATTTATTAGTAAGGTTAATATAATTTTGGAAATAATTTTCCATTTTATTAAAGTTTTTCATTTTGAAAGCTATGACATTGTTTGATTTTATCCAAAAATTTTTTTTGGGGCGAGATGATGGCATAATGAAAAGACAATAACAAATAAATGATATGTAGTGAAATCATAGGCCTCGACAGCCTATCGTGGAGTTACAGTCCTCAAGTTAATGTGGACGAACGCCTTACAAATACTCGAGAAGACAATCAACTTGTAGATTAAGTTCTGCTCAATTTAATGATCCGAAAATAAAGAATCACAATGCTCCGTATGGTTGAAGAAACACCCTTAGATATAAAAAAGAAAAAAAGAAAAAAGAAACCACCATTGCCTGGAATGAAACACAGAATAAGTATACACAATATGTAAGTATTAAGTGAATGCATACAGACAACATTGATCCATAACACATGGCCAAACGTATATACACGTGTCTCATAGCACACAACAACACACGTTAAAACTCACGAGTAGCAACTTTCAAACGAAATAGAAAACCCACAATTTCTCTAACAAAGAGTACACACGAAATACAGAAATACTCACTGGGGATTTCCACGAGAATAAATTACTAGATGGCGATATTAGCCCATCATGGCAATGCCATGACTCATGACAAAAATGAGAAATAATGCAGAGTAAAACACATAGATGTGCTTCTCATAAAACCATAACGGCGAGAGGTCAAACGACCTTTTCGTATCACCAAAGTTGTCTGCCTGCATATTCCCGCGCAAATGAAACTCAATCAAACTTATTATCCAGACAATATTAGATCTATCTGTAAATTGAAAAGTTACTTAAATTACTTTACATCAATTAATCATTGTAACTTTTCCCCGTAAACGGACAAGTTACTACTTTCCCAACAAAAACAAAGAACTATTTTTAATCAAGGGTATGAGATATTAAACGCAATCCGTTCCTCAAAGAGGTCAGGTCAACTTCTGCCCAGATACAGGGGAATGAGCAACAGACTCAATCCCCACAGATATAAAATATGAATACTAAGTAAGTAATAACATTAATTATTAAGAAAATGAAGGCTAATAATGAATACATTTAAATATTAATAATATAAAGGTTGGCAATAAGTGGAACAATCAAGGAGCATATACCATCTGGCGGTTTCGAAGTCTGGAGAATCATTAATGTGATTAAGTAATTTTTTACGTTCTGTAGCTTGTAGAATGTATGAAGAATCAATTTAGAAAACTGATTTGATGAATTGATCTAGGTGCACAATTAAAATCATAATTGGAGATGAAGACGTATAAGAAAAAAGAATTGGAAGAGGATTAACTAGAAGGGTCTAATAATTAACGTTGATGTATCTGAACATTTTTATTTTTAAATAAAAAACATTTTTCGTTGACGGAATGCAGAAAAATAAATAATAGTTAATGTGATATAACGTTAAAAATACTGAGGGAGGCCTATTAGAGAGAAAAACAATGTTTACACATAATAAAATTTTGGTTATAAATATGAGCTTACCGTAAGATGAATAAACAAAGTCAGTAGAAATATGATGATAAACGGGAACAAAGGATAACAGTAGGATGGAGAATTATGATTTAACAATGTATCAAAAATTATGAAGAAATAAAACACGTCTATTACATTTGAAGGTAATTAGTGTAATAGTAATACAAAGCTATTTAAAATACAAATGAAAAGCATATATTGCGTTTGTTATTAACAAAGAACACATAAGCATTTTAATAGGTTGGTAGAGCGTGAATAACCATGCTATGCATGGTTTTAATATCATAAATCACGCTATCATGTGATACACTCTCCACGCTTATAAGTGAGGTGAATGTTGGACGTAAGGGAGGTTGTGCATAGAAGTTTGATTGGTGTAAGTTCGCCAATTGATGGCGCATCTCCGGATGCATGCACTTTAACCTTTGACTGAGATTTGACACCCGATTCAATTAGCAAAGTTACACCTTCAATTGGCGAATTCTGGGTGGCAAGGTTTGACCTTTCCCACATGAAGGCCCACCCATCCCTCTAGACTCAGCCAATGGGGATGCGCCACGGCGCCTTCACGTCATGAACTCTGGATGTGGAAGAAACGGAGCACAATATACATGTGTAACAGTTCCACCAATTACAAATGGCTTTGACGTCAACCTATTACAGTGATGCGTTGATGATCGGGCACAGCACTCCACTGTATAAATGTAGATTGTTAATTCGATCATAACCATTATTATAGCATTGGCACGGACAACGAACGAGCTCTGGTTTACATGCGGATAAACTACACCGGTCATAGGATAAGCATCTTACCTTTTGGTGATTTTTGAAACGGACTATCAACATTTTCAAGGTAAGTGGGCAATTATTATTTACAAGGCAATTAAAATCTGAATAATGGACATAGGTATTGTGGAAATAATGTTTAGTTCATTAAGTTTTTCCCTGTCCTGTAATAAAGAGGCTTAACACGCCATTGGCAATCACCCGAAAATTATTTGATGGAGTTGTTGATAAGGTTGTTTTAAGATGGAAACTGACGTTCAGTTTCCACATTAGAAGAAATACAACAATCTGAATGCACTTTCACTATTTTCTGGTGAACGAGAAAATGAAATGAGCCGAAACCTTCACAAACAGGTGTATCTTGATTGTGTTTCTTTAAATGGATTCATTTAGGGCCTTCATACATTTAACCAAAAGTGAAAACATTTTTAATTTTTTTGTGATAGCAACATATCCATGTTGAAACAAGACACTAAATCGGACATATACACTGGGGTGTAAAAACACCGTTGTCATTTAATTAATCGATGATGTTTATATTGGTAAATTACTCATTATAAACAAAAACGGTGCAGATCAGTTTCAAAAATTAACGTTTCAAAGGATTGCCTACAATTGATGATCAAACAGTTGTTTGTAAAACAAACCCCGAATATATTGATATTTCCAAAAACACCCAACCAGAAGATGTAATACTTTCACATTAATGCATGGAAATCGGTATAAAGTGCTCCCCTTTCGAGTATAGTTACTATGGACAAAATAAGTCTCCTGAAAATTGGTACACTTATCCCTTTTTTATGAATATATGCGGAACATTTCAACAAGAAACTTCCACAGACTGTTTTCTTTAAATAAATAGTTCGTGATCTTCATTATTTAGTATTAAAACACAGTACCCAGTAGTGGTGGACGATATTACGATAATATCATAACGATACGATATCCAAAATATTATTGGCTAAATCGGTTATGGTTTTGAAAATATCGAAATTTCGCCATATTGACGATATTTCAAAAATATAGCTGATATCAAATGTATATCGCTCTTTTTAGTTAAAATATCGCTGGAGTGATAAATTGTCTCAAAATTTCATGTCATTATATGTCAACGAAGTTACGGTATCGTGAAGAGCTAAAAAAAATCACGGCGCAGCCCCGCACATGTTCCTACGACTTGCGTGCGTGGTCTTTTTTCGTGCGTTGTGCTCCTGGTTGCGGCGTGGGCCTTAAACTTACCCAAGGGTAGTCCCAGGATCACGTGGTACACTCTCCTGGAATAACCGCGCTGGTGTACATTGTGAGGTTGGTCACATTCAGCAGATGTCGGATACCAGGATAAAACCGTGGTTGATGACCTCACGATCGTGTGTAGACGATCGATCAATTGGCCGTTCATTCTCAGCTCTGGGATGGGGGCTGTAGGCATTTATAAACCATGAGTTTGTTTATGGACGTCACGGTGAGTTCTTTTTTATGAAATATTTGTCGCACCGAGCGGCAAACATCTAAGAACTCGATCGGCTCGTTTTGGAGCGACTGCTTGGAGTAACCGTTTATTTAGTATCTACGCAACTTCCCTTGCATGTAAAAGTAGTTCATATATCGGTGTCCAATGTCGCTAATGTTCGATACATACATTTTTTCATGTCTTTAAAAAATCCGCGTATTGAGACGATAATATCGTATATCGTCGATATCATGCCGTCGATAATCGACTGTCAAAGATACTCAATATCGTCACCCCTAGTACCCAGGCCTATATAGACATAACATTCTTAAAGGATATTTTGCATCTGAGGTTGGAAAAAATACTAATGAGACGTTCTCTCCCCCAAAATAGTGCATCATAAATAAAGAAAAGTAATTCTGGATACATGTATATAGTTTTTAACAAAAGAAATGTAGTTGTTTTTGGGGACGCTCTGTATAAGCATAGTATAAGTTTCCTGAAATTGTGTATATAAGCCTATAGAGTGACTTTTAAGGATTTTCCCCACCTTCAGGGTTTGAAAAAGGCAATTTATTTGGAAATCATTACATTAGTAATTTTAAGGAGTCTGCACTAGTAAGCAGGAGGTCGTGGGTTCAAATCCCGCCCCAGTCACTGTGAAGTTTATTTCCACAGACACTCGGAAAGCACTGAGTATACAGTGCTATACACACGTTAGTGTAGGGGAAATTTAAATCAATTTTACTGAAATACCATAATGTTACAACAATGTATTTTCATCTGCAAATTATAGCACTGCATGTGTACCTTGTGAACATTCCCACCTTTTGCTCGTACCCAGTATTCTTATACATAACCGTTGGAACATGCTTATTTCTGCCACAATATTTTGTCAAGGATGACGCAAGGCATCATGTGTAACCTTAAATTCCAGCTATGAATTGCTGCTTTGTCTTAATGCTCACGGTACAAACATGTACATGTAATTACATGTACATGCGCATACACGTTGAATGATAATTAATAAGCGCATTCCTTTCCGTATTTGAAGTAATTTATGGCACGAATGAGTAAAGGGTATACTTTTCAAAGTTCTAACAATGGTAAATTGTTGTGGCACAATCTCATACCCCAATCTCAAGGTAGTGTGCATATGGCTGTCGTGCAAGCTGTAAAGTCCTACATGTATTGATGAGAGTTGGGTGTCTGAGGACGGAGGTGCCAGCGCATCGGTCGAGCTGGCAACCCCGTCAGACACGGCCGAGGAGTCTGGCTCCACTCAAGTCTGGAAAAAAAAACTGGAATCGCAGCGAAAATAATAGATTAGAGCAGAAATGCCTTATATGAGATAAAAAGGACTTATAATGCGATATTGAATTAACATAATGCATATAATGCATAATGTTTGTTTACAAATGTGGTGAAAGTTACAGTTCAGTCTGCAATTGAATTAAATAACTACTAAATAACTAGCTAAATAACTACCAAAGTTAAGTCTTACTTTGAAACGGGATAACAATATGAAAAAATGTGTATGTATAAAATTAACATATATGTTTTAACAAAATATTTCTAACACAGTCGGTAATTTAATTGAAAAGTTATAGCCAAGATAGGTCCGTGTACATATCGTATTGCTTGTCTACTGTTTCTGGTCCTCTGTATTCAAGTTAAAAAGAGAGAAAAACGGAAGAAAAAACTGTACATTGTTTCATTATGGTTTTTGCTTCGCACAAAGGGAAAAAAAGAAAAACTTACACATTTTTCTTTACCGTTTTCACGAAACAGAGACAAGAAAAAGTAAACATATTTATTCCTTTTAAAGGAAAACACTATGATGTTATTTGTGCTTTCGTATTTTTGCATTTATTAAGAAATAAGTAAAACAAATCTTTTTGTTGTTTTTAATTGTTCTGAAAAAGAAATAAAGAAGAAAAAACAGAAAAAAAGAAAGAAAAAAAACAAGAAGAAGAAGAAGAAAAAAACAGCCTTTACCAAAAACATAGATGAAGAAAGCAAAAAGGAAAAGAGGAAATCTAGGGAAATCCCTTTCACTGAGAATATGCACCCATCACTTACTGGTGAGCTGTACGGACACGTGATCATCCCTTGAGTAGCCTTTAGACAAGGCGCACACGGAATTGTGATTAGTCTTTTTTCGAGCATGGTGTATATTATCCCTGGTGCCATGTGCGCATTGATAATACTACATCGTTGTCTTTAAGCCCAATCCCGAACTGTCCCCCTTTTTTAGCCTTGCCATGTTAAAAATGTAGTGCTCCTCCACTTAGAGAAGAACTTGAATTATGAAGAACATTAATGAGGGAATGAACGTTTGTCGCGCGCTTAATGACCGGTTTCAGAAGTCATCACGGGCAATATCGCCCGTGACCACGTCCAATACAGGTTATTTTCCTGCGGTAAAGACCAAGTGTCAAACTTTTATTCCCATTCATAAATGCCCGTATCGATTTCGTTTTCAAAATGTAAACAAATTTCTGTTGAATAAAACCAAATAGAAATGGGCAAATTCACGTTTTTAAAGTACATGAGTCAGGCGCGTGATGCCAAACAATCTTCGTCACTCTGACATGGTTCAAATCCGCGTCTCGTGTCTCACAAAACAGTTGACGAACAGCTAGCACATATGCGCTGTTCTGATTTTTGATAAGTCATATCTTTACCATACGTTAGTACACCCCCACGTGATTACGTTTCACATTGTCTAAACTTTCCCGGGCATTTATGAATAAGGGAATAAATGTTTGTCGCGCAGGCTAATGACCGGTTTTGGTTGAGGTCACGAATTTGCAGTAATTAACTTACATCTAAAATCATAGTAACATTAGTACAATTTAAAAAAAATATAGTCTCTTGAATCATTGCAGTAAAAAGGCTTGTGGAAGAACTATCCTTTAAACTGAATTAAAACTCTACAGGACACAAAGTGAAACCGATTATCAAAGAGATTAATGAAAGTAATATCCCAAAACTCATCTTAGGAAGTATAAATGTTAGTCTATCTAGTACTGCAAAAGGTGTCGTTATCACACAAATGGGTTTCCCGATTGGGACCGAATTGGTCTACATATTGGGTGAAAAATATTCAGGATAAAAATATATATCCCAATCAGGATAGTATAGATGACATTGAACCTGTGAGCCTTAGTAATAGTAAAGACAGTAACACTTAACATTCCATCTGGGTACAGCCCATGATGCAACAGAGCAGTAACCAAACAAACTTATAGACGATGTCACACCTAAGCATACTACTGCGCAGAAAACAGTCTAGTTGTTGTTGGCCAGGCAGTTCCCTCACCTATCTATTGTTACAGTGTATGGTTTTAGTTGTACATACCGATAATTTGTATTTGATACAAAAATACAAAAAATTGGTTTCTTGCTGCAGTTTTCTCGGTGAATCGCCAGCAACCAATGGTGGCGTTTCTCTTTTCTTAATGGAGTTTGACCCGATGGGATTTTCTAAAAGGTTACGCTTAGCTCATTTTCCTCATCTTTGCGGTGGTTTGTGCATCCAACAGCAAAGCAGCTCTACAGCATTGTCTCGGGATAGTTTTATTCAAATCTTATGAAAATTATATCGCCATCAATTTCGCTCAAAAGCGTAATTTGATGCGAGGCCACAGCTCTTCGTTAACATCGATACACAGTACATACAAATAAAAACTCATGTGACGCCGACTTCCGCCGGGGAAAACGAAAAATTCCTATTTATCAAATTCAGGTACAAACATTTTGGCGACCTAGCAACCAGTTTCCTTATAGTTTAAACAAATGTCGGCTTCTTTTATCTAAAAATACCTCTAAAAATTACATTAATGATAGTATGAACTTCCCACCTGTGTAATTTTGCCTCTGTGAGATTTGAATTGTGCGCGATAGGGTCATTTTAATTATGTAGAATGAGAGGGGACGCGGCCGTTGCTATTATAATTATTCATGCATTCATTGGTACTTTGCGTGCATTGGTATACGTTAACGTGTAAAAGTTCGCTCGTCCCCACCGCCTTTATCCAAAGGCGCTGGTGGGTGCACCCCACTAAATAGTGAGGAATTCATGCGCCGAGCTGTTTATCATAAAGTGTAAACCCCTCAAATTTTTCTGAAAAACAAAGATTTGAGGCCCATACATTTAATGGATTGTGTAAAAATGGCCAAATATCATAACCTGGGATCCTTTACTTCCAACTGTGAGTATTTTGGATACACTAGGCCCTGAAAAAGCGGTCCTAATTTGATTTTAAGCGTAAGGCATTTTTCCAAAATGGCTGCTTTTCAGTGTGGACGTTTTCACTACTGTAGAGGGTGGTTTTCATTGGGATGATGATAACTCCCTGGAAACATGGACTTTAGACAGTAAAATAGAGAAGAAAATAAAAGGTTATATATCGGTGATTTTTTTTTCTTTGGTTTTAAAAACCGTGGGACTTCTAAGTATTTTTTTACGATTTTTGAATATTTTGTGTTTAGCACTGTTTACTGTGGAAGTTTATTTAGTGGGGTGCACCCTATACCACTTAATTAATTTGTGTGACCCCATTTAACCCGCGGTCGCTACTTCCTGTTTACATTCGTATGAAACTAACGATTCATGTTTGTGTTTTAGAAACGTGATTGATACCTAGGAAGCGTTGGGTTTAACTTGGAGGAAGGGTAAACGTGCCGTGATAGCTTGTGTGCTCAAGTACAAGTGTTGATAAAATAAAAAATAGCTTATCTGCAGTCCGTTTCCATTTTTGTACGGCTGAGTCTCTTCGCCCTCTCCTCGGCCGTGCCGCACGATGTGCCAACTCGACCGACGCGGTTGCAACTCCGTCCTCGGACTAATACATCACCACATGTAGGCCGGCACTATAGCTACATACATGCACACTACTAATAAAACATGTTATTGTTAAACGGGTCTGATTTAAAATCCCACCAAGGTTGACATTTTGATTATAAATGTTTTCAGCATTATACAGTGGTGTTTAGAATTTAGAATTATAAAACAAAT
This sequence comes from Zoroaster sp. YZ-2022, assembly GCA_029582265.1. Classification (NCBI taxonomy): domain Eukaryota; kingdom Metazoa; phylum Echinodermata; class Asteroidea; order Forcipulatida; family Zoroasteridae; genus Zoroaster; species Zoroaster sp. YZ-2022. Next base: position 33,571,036 of record CM055826.1, on the reverse strand, counting down.
CAATTACAAACAGATTTTACTTTTATAATTGATTTGTTCTAGCATTTTCTAGAATTAGCAAGAGAAACACAGTACATGGCTACAAGAAGCGAGGTTATAAATGAATAATTAATTTTGCACACGAGATTATTGGACTGGTTACAAAATACATGTCTATCATAACACAATATATTTATTCATCATTGTATCATTTAATAAATAAACAAACAAACAAACAAACACCCCAACAAACACCAAACAAACAAACAAACACCGCAACAAACAAACAAACAAACAAACAAACAAACAAACGGACGCACGGACGGACGGACGGACGGACGGACGGACCGGACCGGACCGGACCGGACCGGAACGGAACGGAACGGACCGGACCGGAACGGAACGGAACTACCGGACCGGACCGGACCGGACCGGACCGGAACGGAACGGAACGGAACGGACCGGAACGGACCGGACCGGACCGGACCGGACCGGAACGGACCGGAACGGACCGGAACGGAACGGAACTGAACGGACCGGAACGGAACGGACCGGACCGGACCGGAACGGACCGGAACGGAACGGAACGGAACGGAACGGAACGGAACGGAACGGAACGGACCGGACCGGACCGGACCGGACCGGACCGGACCGGAACGGAACGGACCGGAACGGAACGGAACGAAATGAAAATAACAAATTATTTCCCCACCTGCTAAAAATATTAATCCAGACTGCATAAGTGTTTTGATTTGTCATATTTGGCGTTTTTAGGCCCTAATTTGTTTTAATAAAAATCTTCACATAACATATACGCCTTCAAACCCCAGTGGCCAGTACTGTACTTGGAAAAAGAGGGTTTTGGGTATATTTTGTTGAAAAGAAAAACAGGAAATATTAATTGATCCACCGGGGGTGGTGTGGGAATGAGGTGGGGGAGAGGAAGGCATGGGTGACAGTAGGTTATGGTTTCTGCTCCCTACCATTCCCACTTCACCCCCACCCCAATCTTACTAACTCTATAAATTGTTGCCACTGTAGATGAAGTTGGTTGAACTTTGTAAATACTAGATGAGTACAAGGCCTAAGTACAGTACATTTCACTTTCCGATGATAGTGATTATTGGAGCAAACATTTACTTTATACATCTTTTATACTACTACGATCATTGAGCACAAATCAAAATATATTTTATAAATAACGTGACAGAAAAACAACTTCCACAGATTTGTGGCTTTTTATCTCTTAACCATATTCACAAAGCATTTTGTAGCAGAGCATCCACTGTAAATAATAATAATAACGTGGACTTATATAGCGCACGTATCCACCAAACTGGTGCTCAAGGCGCATTATATTATTACCCCTGCTCATCAGGCTCATAAATCATTCCTAAAACCATCTCAGCTCCCTGGGGAGTATACAGCTCAATTGCTGCCTTAACAGCGCATACAGGGCTAATCAAACACAATCTGCTTTTAACAGGTTTAATTGAACCATGGCCATGGCAATCTGTTTTAACAGGTTCAATTGAAGCATGACAGCAAACAACGCCTTGTACGGTTCAATTGAATACTGCCATTCAACTGAATACTGATGGTGTGTCGTGGCCGAGCGGTCTAGCGCACCGAACTCAAGTTCTGGTGTTGCCAGCAGCAGGGTGTGAGTTCGAGCCCCGGTCGTGACACTTGTGTCCTTGAGCAAGGTACTTAACCATAATTGCTTCGTCCTTCGGATGGGACGTAAAGCCGTAGGTCCCGTGTGTTGTGTAATGCACGTAAAAGAATGCGCCTTGAGCACCACTTAGTTGGTGGATACGTGCGCTATATAAGTCCACACATTATTATTATTATTATTATTATTATTAAATACGTTTTTTTGCACTGTGTGTGCAATGGCTGCAACGGGGTTTTCGAAAAGTGGGGAAATATTATGCGACCAAACCGTTCCGATGCGCCGTGGTCAATGCTAGTGCTGCTGACCGTTAATCCTATCTGGACTGGGGGGGGGGGGGGGGGGTTACAATGTTCCCTATGAATTTGTTGCTTTATCTCCAGGACGCTTCTACCGATCACGCAAACATTTTTCCTAACTATTATTTTTAACCCCCCACATACTCAAAGCAGCGATGTGGGGTGTTCATGGAAGTCCGTTTTTAACAGGTTCAACTGAACTTCCACTTTTCATACTGACATTGAATACGATTTTTGCCAACTTATAAACACTGATCTGAATACATGGCCACTTCTAATAATTTATGGGAATCCAACACTGCTGGCGTTACTTATACAAACGACCTTTCAAATTTCTCTCATACTTTAATCTTCTGTATGATCAATAATTTAGTTTTCGCAGTACATTTTCGACAAAATTTGTCGAAAATATGGCGCTAATCCAACTTGTTGATACTCTCAACTAACTCGTTTACTGGTGTTTTCATCGACCTTTCTAAAGCTTTCTAATACCACTGACCATGAGTAGTATAAGAGGCGTATCCTGCACCTTTTTGCGGAGTGCGGAGGGAGTGCGGAGGCAGGCGGAGGCTCACCCTCCGCACCTACTCCCTCCCAAATATTGCCTCATCTTTCCAGACCCTCCCCTCCGGCTGTGAGAGGTGAAATTGACCGACACAGGGCGCTATAATAGAGTTGAGATACACAGCGCACAGTACGGACAATGGTGTTACGGCTGAGTGATCACTTATGGACAGGTCTGTACGGGCCAACGTACGATGAATAGAAATGCAAACACAAAGGGAGCAGGTGTATTTGTGTTTTGTCACCGGGCATGTAAGGGCGAGCTTAAGACGTGTTGACCTCGTGATGAATGAAGTTACCGTGATGAATGAAGTTGCCTGTGTGACGTCACGGACAAGTCTGGGCAAGTCGTTACGTAACCATTGTATTGCGCTTAGGTCTTCCCGCCATCTCGCAGTTTAGCTTCGCAATTAACTTTAGAGGGTATTGAAGAAATTCGATTTTAATGGGTGTCGCAGCTTAGCTTGCACTTAAGAAGATTATTATTATTATTATTATTATTATTTTTCGGTAGAGACAATTATCCCTCTTGTTTTGTTGATATTGAAGTGTTTATCTCGCGGCTTAGCTTGCACTTAAGAAATTATTATTTGTTCACGTTTAAAACATACCGAGAGTCATTGGTTCAAAGTCCTTGGTGTAGTAATGCAGAAAAGATGTGTGTATCTATTGTCTCTTAACCCTGCCCCTAAAATCACCTTTAAAATCAAACTACATGTACATGTCGATCAATAAACTCTTGAGCCATTTAGTAGGTACTTAATGTTTGGGCAGTGGATTATCGATATACAGGGGATTAATGTATACCAAATACATGTGAATACATGTAGCTATACACAATAGGATATTTCCCCATGAAAATTGTCACCAACCAGGAGATTCTCATGGGTGCAGACCAAGAAGGATTATGACATTATATTTTTGGGGTCTAATTAACTTAATAATTTATGTATAAAATGCTGTGCCGACTTTATCTACATGTATATACCCAGCGTGTTTTTAATTGATTTATTAGGTGTTCGGGTATGTGCCCGAAACACCTCTTGTTTGTTCGGTTTCTTCTTCTTCTTCTTCTTCTTCTTCTTCTTCTTCTTCTTCTTCTTCTTCTTCTTCTTCTTCTTCTTCTTCTTCTTCTTCTTCTTCTTCTTCTTCTTCTTCTTCTTCTTCTTCTTCTTCTTCTTCTTCTTCTTCTTCTTCTTCTTCTTCTTCTTCTTCTTCTTCTTCTTCTTCTTCTTCTTCTTCTTCTTCTTCTTCTTCTTCTTCTTCTTCTTCTTCTTCTTCTTCTTCTTCTTCTTCTTCTTCTTCTTCTTCTTCTCCCTCGCGATTGTCCGCAAAAAACACATACTTGCAAACTTCACATGAACTTGAAACTTGGCATATACTTAGAACTTAACACGTAGATGAAACATGAATTGTGACGTCATGATGAGGTCATTAGATATCGAATTACGATAAATCAAAGTTTAATATTTAAAAAATCATATCTCAACAACCACAAGAGGTAAATTCACAATTTTTATACCATTGTACAGATCGTTAATTGTCAAAAAATATTTACAAAAAGGTGACCCCAATTTGACCTTACTTCCTGTCCAAACTGGAAGTCAAAGTTTAATATTTAAAAAAATCATTTCTGTACAACCACAATCGGTAAATTGAAATGTTTGCACCATTGTATAGATTGTTAATTGTCGAAAAATATTTACACAAGATGACGCAGTTTGATCTTACACCCTGTCTAAACCGGAAGTCAAAGTTTAATATTTAAAAAAATCATATCTCAACAACCACAATAGGTAAATTCACAGTTTTTGGACCATTGTACAGATTGTTAAATGTCAAAAATATTTACAAAAACATGACCCCAATTTGACCTTTACTTCCTGTCCAAACCGGAAGTCAAAGTTTAATATTTAAAAAAAATCATATCTCAACAACCACAAGAGGTAAATTAATTTTTTTGCACCATTGTACTGATCGTTAATTGTCAAAAAATATTTACTAAAAGGTGACCCCAATTTGACTTTTACTTCCTGTCCAAACCGGAATCAAAGTTTAATATTAAACAAATCATCCACAAGAGGTAAATTCACAATCTTTGCACCATTGTACAGATCGTTAATTGTCAAAACAATTTTACACAAAGGTGACCCCAATTTGACCTTTACTTCCTGTCCAAACCAGAAGTCAAAGTTTAATATAAAGAAAATCATCCTCAAAAGGTAAATTCACAATCTTTGCACTATTGTACAAATCGTTAATTGTCAAAAAATATTTAAACAAAGTTGACCCCAATTTGACTTTTACTTCCTCCCGAACACCTAGTGTTTGTCAGTACAAACACCAATTTCTATTTTATTAGAGTCCCTTCATCATTTCAGGTATTTCAGCATGTAAAGTACAAAATAAGTGTTCTGCATAAAATGAATGTTTATCTTTATTAACTGCACCGGTACTAGATATGTTTGTTATGCAATAACACAACTTTTTCATTTCTAACTGGTCTATTATACATATGAGTCCAGAATTAATCCTAACCAGAGAAACAAGCTCAGGCCTTACCGTACCGTGAAAATAAATTTGAGTTTGAGTTATATTTGTATTGTGATAATAATTCACCATACCGTGATTCCATGTTCCGCCCATTTTAGATGCTCTTAATTTACACAAGCTGTTTATTGAAACAGGGAAATAATTGGTCAAGATTCCACTCAGAGAATTTGCCCACGCTGTTACCTTGATGTTGAATCAGAAATCAGAAAATTCTTAAATGCGCTGCAAAATATATATTTTCTTTGTAAATCAAAATGAAAGAGTATGCTCTTTGTAAACACTCCTTTAAGTGCGATTATTATTATTATTGAACAGGTAAAGGGGTTTGTTTCATATTCGGGACAAAATATAATACAAAACAATTAATAATATTATTTGAAACTATATGTTACAGCTTTAACTAAGAACTTAGGTCACTCTTGTGTAACCAAATTATGCAGGGACAAAGGCTTACGAGACAGGAAAACATTTACCATAAAATTAAAACTTACAAGAGCTGTTCTACTCGAGCGCTCGATAAAAAGAATTTTACATTAAGACCATTTTAATACTAGAAAAGACACTGTATGGAAAAAATTAATGTATCAGCATAATACATGAACGAAGGTATACACCCACAAACATTTACTTTATTGAATGTCCGTCAAACTGATGGAAAAACTCAATGAGGTTAACACGTATACCCACATCCGTTTGTGGACACTGAATGTCTGAACAATAAAGCAGTAATAAGTGTCGGAGTGAATTGACAATCGTTGGGTCTGACTTGATTTGTAATTATTATTGTATTTCATTAGGCCTAGCCTATCTTATGAAAATGAAATGGTTTGCTTTTGTTACAACGGTTTTTGTTACAAGTGGAATCTGTTAGAGGGAGCAAAACACGGTGATCCAATCGATGGGTATTAGGGATGGATTAATCATAACAAACCCTAATTCAAATTTGCCAAACTACTGGGCCTATCTTCCCCTAGGAAAACCAAGGACTGAAAGAGCCGTTGGAACAAATATTTGGCTCTGTACATGGGTTTAAACCCGGGTGAGGGGTGTATTCACACCAGCTTTTTGCCCAGTGGTGATTGTCCGTAGGATCACCCCTCCCCTAAATTTTTGGAGGGCCAAGGGAGCAAATTCGACCAGTCTCCTTGGTAACACTTTATATAAAGGTTACAAATTATTTAAGGACAGCATTGTTTTCAAATGTTCCAAAAATAATTCAATTTTCCCCAAAAATAATTAAATTTTTCCCAAAAAAATGTCAAAACATTTCCTTAAAGAAATTCCCCGATGAATTTTCATTCTTGTTTTTTTTTGTTTTACTTTTACAAAAATAGGTTGACACAAATTGTATGTGTTATTTTTTTCCGTTGATAAACGTTGCTTAAAAATACAATGGCGACAAATGGACAATGGCGCGCGACGTAGATATTAAACGTTGCTTAATGCCCCAGTCACACTGGAGGATACGACAACTTACAACAGGTTACGATCGTCTGCGACTGGAAATTACAAGGAATCGTAGAAAAGTCCTGCGACTAGTCCCGGGTGGTTGCGGGTGGTCTTGGGTAGTCGCAAGACCGAATTCGGTCTTGGGGAGGTTTTCGATCATGTTCAAAAACCTGGCTGCGACCAAACTGGTCGTAGCTGGTCGTAGGTAGGTCTTCAATAGTCGTGCGATGGTCGTGCTACAAGTCTTGGGTGGTCTTACGTAGTCGTGGTTCATCTTGGTACTATCCAGTCGTCCAACAGTCGCACGACTATGCACGACTATTCGCACGACTTGTCGTGCGAATGCACGACTAGTCACACGACTATGCGTGACTAGTCTTGCGACTGCACGACAAGTCGTGCGAATAGTCATGCATAGTCGTGCGACGGTCGTGCAATTAGTCGTGACTTCCAAAGACCTATCCTGGGAGGTATATATAGGGGGTTGGTTCTGGGGGCATCTCGAGTAGTCGCACGACCAGTCACGACCAGTCGCACGACCAGTCGTGACTAGTCGTGCCACTGATCCTTGACAATCGTAGGTAGTCTTGGGTGATCGTACGACAAGTCCCTCAAGGTCTTGCGACCAGTCGTGCTATCAGTTGGCTACAAGTCGCAGACCAGTCGGGGACAGGTCTTATTGTGTGACTGCTAGGCCGACATCGCAGAAAAAACCTACGACCGGGCCAAGACCGCCCTAGGTCGCACGACTGACATGGTCGTAGGCAATCGCAGCTCCAATGTGACTGGGGCATAACAGAACAGTGGCGACAAAGGAACACTCGTTATGTTAATTTATCTATTATCTATTATAATTCGTCCAAATGTCATCAACTTTTTTATTGTGTTTTGTCAAAACAAGACTGATTGCTTTTTACCCCATTATAACAGGTCATCATTTTTTATGAGGCCGCGAAAGGCCTTACTTTGGAAATCGTATTTTTTTGTTACCATTCTATTTCATTTTCTCTTTTTTTAAATCCATCCCTGCCACATTATCATTATGATAATATAAATGTCCCTTTGTTGTCTTAATGTCCCTTTGCCCGTCTGATTGTCCTAGTTTCTGTAATATAGTTTTGTTTGTCCTCGTTTTCTTTGTTTTGTCAAGTCTCCTGTCCATTGTATACTCGATTATATCATTACAGGCATTTCTACCAGCCCTAGGTCTTTTGACTATGACTCTATAATTGCTTTTGTAATTTTCTGATCGTTTTGCCGTTCTTGCATTGATTTTTCTTAAAATCTCGCCCAATATTGTACACTGATTAACATTTTGGTTGTATTTTGGAAATAAATATCGATTTGAATTGAATTGAATTGAAAAATAATTACTTGTATACTACAAACTGTAAAACACATGGTGTTACCTTATTAAAACTTAATTGTCTTATCCTATCCATCATGCAAAGCTTCAAATCACATGTACATTCAACCTGCATGTCTGCTCTTTACAAAAACCGGGCTATTACAGTAACACCAATTTCGTCAGCATGGTATTCATATTGGACGAGTTGCCCCATGCAATATGAACAACACTTCGTTATTAACATCTCAGTTTGTGACTATTTTTCAATAGACCTAAAATGCATTAAAGGGACAGTATCGTCACGATCAGAGCAGACTTTCAACAGGGCATGGAATCGGTGTCCTAGTTTAGGATGAACACAGTGAATGGAAATTACTGGCTCATCTATGCAGCAGCAACGGTTATCACGTGGGGTATTATTTGCAGTCACTGAATTAATCTAAAACTTGCACTCCGATTCAGTGCCCTGTTGATCGTGATGACACTGTTCCTTTAATAAAATCCCAAGAGTATGTTGACACGGGATCACGATGTAAGAATGGTGGGAGAGATAGGCGTCTATTTTTCTTTTTTTTCAGACCGGTTATCCTGTGAAAGTTTCAGCTAATAACCAGTGGCTTAGCCAAACGTGGGGGGCGCCCGCCCCCACCCCACTTGTTGACAAAATAGTGTCTCTCGGTAAATTCACAAACGTGTTGATATTTCTGATTGACAAAATTTGTCGGGTCATTTGAGTTTTTTGTGGGTAAAATAAAAAATAAAAATTTACCCCCCACTCTGAAAATCCTGGACATGCTACTGCTAATAACATTCTGTCGAGAAAATAGTAAAAATGCATTACGAAATTTCATTATATAACATATGATGTATTCATTGAAGGTATTATGCGCTGTATAAGAACTGTTCATTATCATTATTACTAGTTCGTCACCAAGATTTACAAGATCATAAGTGGGGATGGATAACATTTAACATGATAGCACCTGAAATATAAACATTTCAAGGGATGTCTAATACCGTCATCAACTTCAACACCAAGTAAGGTTCATTTAAACCTGTGAACATTGAGAATACCAAATGTAGTCTATACATGTGCCAATGTCATAGAGCTGTTAAGCAGATCAAAATGCTTACCAGAAATATTTGCTTAGCATATTTTCTTGATTACCAGCCAAACTTGTGCATAAAAATTTATAATGCATAGCGAAGAAAATGCATTATCTACTTATCAGCTCTCTGGGGGTCAAGCATGAGGGGATGCATCCCCTCTCTCTCTCCCTCCTCCAATGGATGTACGTACACATTGTACGTTAACACATAATAAATTATCTTTGAACTCAGCGAAGCAATCAAATAAATACAAAGCAATTACCATTATAGGAGTGCCATGGTCGAGCGGTTTAGTGCTTCGGATTTGTGTTCTGATGGCTGAGTCGTCAGAATGTGGGTTCGAATAACAACCGCGACCATGGTGCTTGTGTCCTTAAGCAAGACACTTTACCATAATTGCTTCTCTCCACCGAGGGGTAAATGGGTACCTGTGAGGGCAGAGTTGATTGTTGTGTTTGATTAGCCCTATATGTGCTGTAATGACAGCAATTGAGCTGTATACTCCCCAGGGAGCTGAGATGGTTTCAGGAATGATTTATGAGCCTGATGAGCAGGGGTAATAATATAATGCGCCTTGAGCACCAGTTTGGTGGATACGTGTGCTATATAAGTCCACATTATTATTATAGATGAACAGCGACTGAAAATAATAGCCCCACATGATAAGGTCATATTACCGTGCTGCTGCATAAATGAACCGGTAATTTTCAGTCACTGTTCGTGTTAAACTGGCACACCGATTCCATGCTCTGTTGAATGTCTGATCGTGACGATATTGCTCTTTTTATATCCTTTTAAGATTCTGAAAACAATACATAATGCAGTAATTTTCAGTCACTGTTCATCTTAAACTAGGACACCGATTCCATGCCCTGTTGAAAGTCTGATCGTGACGATATTGCTAATTTTATGTCCTTTTAAGATTCTGAAAACAACACAAAATGCAGTAATTTTCAGTCACTGTTCATCTTTAACTAGGACACTGATTCCATGCCCTGTTGAAAGTCTCCTCTGATTGTGACGATACTGTCCCTTTAATATTATAAATCATAATATCTTGATAAATAATCCAATTTTCAACACAACACAAAGTGCATAAAAAATCAGTGAAGGTCTTGGCCAATTGTAAACCAATGCTATGATAAAGTCATCATTTGCCGATCAAAACATACCAGGGTCCAGGGAGATTATATAATACACACAGCAACCAACAACAGTCAGTGTGGCCAACGGTGGTATCAAGGAAAACAGAGAGCTGTCATATGGACGGGTTTGATGCCAAAGTGTATATTGATGGATCGACACTGCAACACTAGTATGCATATTTAATTGGTACATATGTAAAACTTGTAGCTTTGCATGGTGAGGATGATAAGTAAGAATAATTGCGGTGACACCATGTGGAATCTCAATTGAGTAGTAATTAGTTCTGAAAAGAACTGAGGGTACAACTCGACGTTTCGATCAGTATGCTCTGATCGTCCTCAGGAGAATGCCGGCATTCTCCTGAGGACATAATTTAATTAATTTTTTGTTCTTGGTGGCAACAATAAAAACTAAATGATTTATAATGAGATATTTTTCTGAAAATCCCTATAATTAAAATATGCATAAAATACGTGCAATTATAGCGCCCTCTACCGGTCGTTTTCACGAGAACCGATGACGTCATCATGACGACATATGACTGAACATTAATTGTACCAAGTTATATGATAATAGGTGAAGGCATGATGGAGTAATGGCGAGATGTTTGATCTTCTTCCACCCCTAGTGCTAAGAATTATCAGCATAAGCTCATTATACGGGTAAACAATTGTGGGCCAGAACAGATAGTGCAACCCAAAATTTTCAATGTTAACATCTTTTTTCGTGTTTAGGACATCAAAAGGAACAAAAAAATATCGGTGGCGGTGGGTTATGGAGGGGGGTGCACGGTAGACCCCTCCAGCCCACAGACTAATTGAAATGATATTTTGTTATCACTGTACCGCCATCTTGTTTTTTGTTCTTCCATACAAAACAACGAAACCAAACTGAGGCTAGAAAATAATGAGTCTGGCCCCTCTATCTGAGAATTACCAGCGCTGTAATCATACTCAAGTGCAGGGATTTTAATAAAAATGGTCGCGACATGAAAAAAGGAAGAAAAAATGTCTTATACAAAGACATTTTATTAAAGGAACAATGTCGTCACGATCAACAGGGCACTGAATTGGAGTGCAAGTTTTAGATTAATTCAGTGACTGCAAATAATACCCCACGTGATAACCGTTGCTGCTGCATAGATGAGCCAGTAATTTCCATTCACAGTGTTCATCCTAAACTAGGACACCGATTCCATGCCCTGTTGAAAGTCTGCTCTGATCGTGACGATACTGTTCCTTTAATGCATTTTAAGTCTGTTGAAAAACAGTCACAAACTGGGATGTTAATAACGAAGTGTTGTTCATATTGCATGGGGCAACTTGTCCAATATGAATACCATGCTGACGAAATTGGTGTTACAGTAATAGCCCGGTTTTTGTAAAGAGCAGACATGCAGTTTGAACGTGCATGTGATTGGAAGCTTTGCATGATGGATAGGATAAGACAATGAAGTTTTAATACAGGTAACACCATGTGTAATCATCTCTTCTTGTTTTACAGTTTGCAGTTTACAAGTAATTATTTTTCAATTCAATTCAATTCAAATCGATATTTATTTCCAAAATACAACCAAAATGTTAATCAGTGTACAATATTGGGCGAGATTTAAAGAAAAATCAATGCAAGAACGGCAAAAGGACCAGAAAATTACAAAAGCAATTATGGAGTCATAGTCAAAAGACCTAGGGCTGGTAGAAATGCCTGTAATAATATCATCGAGTATACAATGGACAGGAGACTTGACAAAACAAAGAAAACGAGGACAAACAAAACTATATTACAGAAACTAGGACAATCAGACGGGCAAAGGGACATTAAGACAACAAAGGGACATTTATATTATCATAATGATAATGTGGCAGGGATGAATTTAAAAAAAAGAGAAAATTAAATAGAATGGTAATAAAAAAAACGATCTCCAAAATAAGGCTTTTCGCAGCCTCATAAAAAAAATGATGACCTGTTGTAATGGGGTAAAAAGCAATCAGTCTTGTTTTGACAAAACGCAATAAACAAGTTGATGACATTTGGACGAATTATAATAGATAATAAATAAATTAACATAACGAGTGTTCCTTTGTCGCCACTGTTCTGTTAAGCAACGTTTAATATCTACGTCACGCGCCATTGTACTTTTGTCGCAATTGTATTTTTAAACAACGTTTATCAACTGAAAAAATTACACATACAATTTGTATCAACCTAATTTTTTTAAAGTAAAACAACAACAACATTTCCAGAGTCCGGCATTCTCTTGAGGACGATCAGAGCATACTGATCGAAACATCGAGTTGTACCACCAGTTCTTTTCAGAACTAATTACTACTCAATTGAGATTCCACATGGTGTCACCGCAATTTGTCATACTTATCATCCTCACCATGCAAAGCTACAAGTTTTACCTAAAAAAATTGTGTTTTGCGCCCTCTAACAGATCCCCCTTCCCCCAGATCCTAGGGGAAGATAGGCCCAGTAGTTTGGCAAATTTGAATTAGGGTTTGTTATGATTAATCCATCCCTAATACCCATCGATTGGATCACCGTGTTTTGCTCCCTCTAACAGATTCCCCTTGTAACAAAAACCGTTGTAACAAAAGCAAACCATTTCATTTTCATAAGATATGCAAGGCCTAATGAAATACAATAATAATTACAAATGAAGTCGGACCCAACGATTGTCAATTCACCCCGACACTTATTACTGCTTTATTGTTCAGACATTCAGTGCCCACAAACGGATGTGGGTATAATTGGCACCCGATACTCCAAATTTGTGTCAGTAGATAACGTCTCAAAAGGATCAATTTCATCTTGCTATTAACAAGCACAGATTATAATCTGGTAATCTGGATTACAATTGGTGTCGTTAAGTCAGTCAGTCAGTCGTTATAATCTGGGTGGCACATGTATAATCGCCTAATCGCAATCGTGAAACATTTTCGTCGTTAACATTTAATTTAAAGAAAAACATAAAATAGTTATAACCTAATTAGAACGTTGCTACGACTCTTACACGATGTATACAGAAACAATTTGATTATTCATGAAACGATCGACTACCGTGTGAATTAAGCGTGCCATTGCTGCATGCTACGCGATATGCATGTGCCACTCACTTAAAACGACACCAATTGTAATCCAGACTACCAGATTATAATCTGTGCTAAGCCTTGTTAATAGCAAGATGAAATTGATCCTTTTGAGACGTTATCTACTGACACAAATTTGGAGTATTGGGTGCAATTGTTAACCTCATTGAGTTTTTCCGTCAGTTTGACGGACATTCAATAAAGTAAATTTTTGTTCATGTATTATGCTGATTATATTAATATTTTCCGTACAGTGTCTTTTCTAGTATTAAAATGGTCTTCATGTAAAATTATTTTTATCAAACACTCAAGTATAATAGGTCTTGTAAGTTTTAATTTTATGGTAAATGTTTTCCTGTCTCGACAGCCATTGTCCCTGCATAATTCGGTTACACAAGAGTGACCTAAGTTCTTAGTTAAAGCTGTAACATATAGTTTCAAATAATATTATTAATTGTATTTTGTCCCGAATATGAAACAAACCCCTTTACCCGTTCAATAATAATAATAATCGCACTTAAAGTAGGGGAGCGGGTATTAACCCAAAGTTTTTTAGATGCCCCCTCAAAATATGTACCAACCTATAAGAAACAAGGAACAAATACTCAAAAAATCATTTGAGAGAGTTAACCCCCCTGTACATGCCCCCTGAAGATTTGTTTATGTGAAACGGCACGGCATCCTGACTTCTGCGCAGATTACCTGTATACCGTTGTTGGGGCACCAGTCTATTTTGTTTAAAACACAGTGATGAAGAGAACATCACTTCAGCAATTAATTTAAAGAACTTTCTCATGTTTACCTGTTGAAATTTTAGCATACTGAAGAGGTTATGATGTTTGTAGATGTTATAACCACTTACCAACAATGTCAGTATCTTTCTCTGGGCTCCAATCGTCCACCGCCACCGAACAGCGGTACGAAAAACTTCTCCCCACGCTGGATGGCGCGGCACCCGTTTAGCCGTAGGCCTACACATGCATACGCGTGTGACGTATGCAATCACTACACACGTATATTGGTCCGGAAAGCTCGTTTTCTAGTTCCCCAGAAACGCGGTCCAAAACTGATGAAAACCTCGGCGAGCACAAGCCACAAATCCACAGTATAACAGTCAATATTCAGAAGGACGACGAATTGTAAAAGTTGTCGTAGTCCCGTAGAGAAACTTGAGGAAAAAACAGGAGTTATCACTCAAAAATTCACGTGTCGATCGTTTCCGAAGAAAACTGTGCAGAGAGAGTGTAAAGTCTGAGTACTTTTTCCTGCATGGCACAACATGTAGAAAGTCGTCTGGAATCCAGACTCAAAAGAATGTGCGCCGTGTACATGGTGCGCATGCGTACAGGTTCCAAGAGTCTTTACAAGGAATGTAATAACACAATGTTACTACACTAGCTCCCTCCAAGATCGATGATTATAAATCTGAGATCGATGATAACAATAGATGTATAAAAAAAAGGGGTTGCCATGTAGAAAACTGAATGATGCACAATTATTGTGTGTTGATTTTCAACCGTTGTCTAGCATCTGTACAAAACGCTCCCTGAACGAGTCTTGCGAACCTCTGGTTGTGTCGTGATGGGCAGTGATGACTCGGATGCCATATCAGTCAATGTTGGAGACGTTGTCGCTAGTGTGTTGTCTTTAGCAATGGTGGTGGTTGTCGACTTCGTCGTTGATGGAGAAGTGAGAAGGCTTGAAACTGGCTCGATGAAGGCCACTTTCAAACGGTCAATGCTGACACTGTCGTGTTTTCCATTCCGATTGACAATGAAAAATTTGTCAGTTCGACGAACTACTTCAAAGGGACCATCATATGGCTGTTGCAGCGGTTTCTTCACCGCATCAACACGTACGAATACATGCGTACATGTTGACAACTCAGGATGAACTTGCGATTGTCGTTGTTGGGTTGTGGCTGGTGTAGGTTGCAAACTGGCCATGTGTTGTCGGAGTCGATGAATATAATTGCCTGGCTCCGAGTCACTGTAAACCCGGCTTGTTGCTACAAATTCTCCAGGTAATCTGATGGTGGTACCGAACACAAGTTCAGCAGCACAACACCCAAGGTCAGACTTCACCGCAGTACGAATCCCAAGTAATACTACTGGGAGTGTCTCAGTCCAACATTGGTTATCATGGGCTTTCAGGGATGATTTTAGTTGACGGTGGAATCGCTCCACTAGTCCATTTGCGGCCGGATGATAAGAAATGGTCCGAGTGTGTTTGCATCCGAGAAAACCTGAGAGAGACTTGAACATTGCCGACTCGAACTAACGCCCACGATCTGTAGTCACAGTAGACGGTGCTCCAAACACTGCGACCCAACGCGACACAAAAGCTCGTGCCACTGTCTCAGCTGAGATGTCCGAAATTGGTATAGTCTCCGGCCAGCGTGTATATCGATCAGCACAAGTCAGCAGATATGTATAACCCCCTGATGGAGGTAGTGGTCCGACCAGGTCGATGTGAACATGATAAAACCTGGCATCCGGCGTTGAGAACGTGCTGAGAGGAGACTTGACGTGTCGATGTACTTTGGATCGCTGACAGGAAAGACATGTTTTTGCCCAAGCTGTTACATCTTTGTTGATGCCAGGCCACACATAACGTGCAGTAACCAACTGCTGTGTAGCTCGAATGCCTGGATGGGACAAGTTGTGTAAGGTGTCAAAAAATAGACGACGAAATGCCTTAGTGATGTAAGGACGTGCTGTGCCAGTAGAACATCAACTATGATACTGCCGTCGGAGGTGTGGAGAGGAATTTTCTCGAACTGCAAAGATGAAGTAGATGTCTGGAGTTGTTGAAGTTCCTCATCCTCGTCTTGCGCCCTGGCGATTTTAGCAAAATCAATCTGTGCATGTGTGCTGACTGTATTCACTCCATACCGAGATAGAGCATCGGCTACAGTGTTCTCCTTTCCACTTATGTGTCGAATGTCTGTGGTGAACTGGGATATGTAGTCCAGATGACATATTTCCCTGGGGGAGTAGCGGTCGCGGTCGTGTTGAAGGAGTAAGTCAACGGTTTGTGATCTGTGTATATACAAAACAGAGTGCCGAAAATGTCGGATCCCCAAGTAGGCAGTGAGCAACTCACGACCGAAAGTGTTGTATTTCACCTCAGCTGGCTGCAGTCGTTTAGAAAAAAATGAGATGGGTTCCCATTTATCGTCAACCAGTTGCTGCAGAACTCCTCCCACCGCTACATCTGATGCATCAACCATGAGGCAGATGGGTGAGGTTGACTGCGGATGAACAAGAAGAGTTGCATTAGCTAAGGCAGATTTCACCTGACCAAATGCCGTTAGTGCTGCATCGTCAAGTGTGATTTCCTTGTTCTTCTTCGTGCATTTCAGAATGTCAGTCAGTGGCTGCACAATGTCAGCACAATGGGGGATGAACCGGCGATAAAAGTTGATGAGCCCCAAAAACTCTCTCAACTTGCGTAGCGAATCTGGGATCGGAAAATCCCGAATCACCTTCACCTTCTCGTCCAGTGGGCGGATACCACAGTCATTGACGGTGTGACCGAGGAATGTCAGGGATGAGGCGCCAAATTGACATTTGGCCGGGTTGATGATGACTCCGTACCGAGACAAGCGTGCGAACAAAATTTGTAGATATTGTTCGTGTTTTTCCATCGTCTCACCTGCTACAAGTATATCATCGATATAGGCGTAGATGAAAGGTAACCTACGCAGCACCTTATCTGTAAACCGTTGAAATGTCTGTCCGGCATTACGTAGCCCGAAAGGCATGCGCACAAACTCGAATAACCCGAAGGGGGTTGTGATGGCAGTTTTGTGAATGTCGGCTGGATCCACAGGTATTTGATGGTATCTAATTTGGAAAATACCTTTTTCCCTTGAAAACCTGCTGTGTAATCCTGTAAGTGAGGGATGGGATAACAGTCGGGAACTGTAGCTCGGTTGAGCGCCCGGTAATCGCCGCATGGCCTCCAGTCACCCTGCGTCTTCTTAGGCACCATGTGCAGTGGTGATGCCCAGTTACTGCTCGATGGTCTTACAATTTCCAGCTCGCACATATGCTCAAACTCGGCCTCTGCTGCTGCATGGCGATCAGGTGCTAAACGACGTGGTCGAGCAGACACTGGTGGGCCACGGGTTTCGATGTGATGTGTCGTTGTGTGTTTGACTGCGGTCTCGTCGTACACTAGTCGTGTGATGTCAGGAAACTGCTGAAGAAGACTGTCAAAACGAGTTGTACTGTCGATCTTGACATACATTGGACAAACTGAGGGTGTAGAGGTGACAGTTCCATTGACGGAAAGGCTAGTGGTGGTGTCGATGAGCTTATGATGCTTGATGTCGAACAACAACCAAAATGTCACAAAAAGTCAGCACCGAGGATGGGTGTTGGAAGGTCAGCGACTATGAAAATCCAGCGATATACTCGTCGTAAACCAAGATTGAGCGTGAGGGATTTCTCACCATATGTCGCGATCGAGGATTGGTTAACTGCCTGGAGGGTGAGTTTGCTGGGTGTGCGTCGTTCCTGGGCCGTTGGCGGCCAGACGCTAACCTCTGCTCCAGTGTCGATTAGAAATATTGAACCACTGACTCGATCAGTTATGTAAAATAGGCGACCCTCATGATGACCAGCCGTGCTTGTCGCCTCTAGTGGCTGGTCTGCCCGTTTCCCTGATCATGGGTACTGGAAGATTGCGGGAAGGTGCAAGGTTGGATGCACTTCTTAGCCTGTTTACCAAAACGCCAGTGATACCAGCACTCACCCGCTGCATGTCGTTGAGCACTTGGACTACGCGATTGACGTTGAGGGTTGTCGCGGCTATTTCGTCTGCGTTGCTCTCGTCCACGTTCAGTCATGTTGCTCGACAGTTGCTGTACCTGCAGTGTCAGTTGCTGAACCTGCATCTGCAGTTGTTGTATCTCAGATGGAGGAACAGGTGGAGGAACGGCAGCAGCAGCAACCTGAGGGTGGGTGGAAACTGTGGCAATGGAGGATACAGAAGGAATCGCCGCTTCTACTATCTTGTCCGCTATGTCGGCAAGCTGCTCGATGTTGACGGCGTCGCTGGTAGATGCAAGAATGAGTTGCACATTCTGAGGTAGGCGTTGCAGAAAAAGCTGTTTTAGGATCCTCTCCTCGAGTTTCCCGTCGCCCAGAAGTTGTCTCATTCTGCGCAGTAGTTGTGAGGGCTTGCGATCGCCTAGCTCCTCGGACATCAACAGTTGGTGTAGCTTCTTTTGTTCCGATGTAGAAGTACGATGAACCAGCTCGGCTTTCAGGGTTTTGTACCGTTCTGTCTTTGGTGGATCAATGAGTAGATCGCGGACTTCCTGTACAATCTCCGGCTGAAGAGATGACACAAAGTAGGCAAACTTTGTCTCTGGTACCGTGATCCCTCTTGTAGCAAACTGTGCTTCAACTTGTGCGAACCAGAGGGCGGGGTCGTTAGGCCAGTAAGGGGGTAGTTTGAGACTAACAGCAGTAACTGGGGGAGGCAATGTGGAGGGGGATGGCACTGTACTGGGAGGAATATCCGGGTCAGAACTCTCCTTTGTAGCCATTGCGAAAATATTCAAATTTCCACCGAAAACTGTCCAGCTCAGTCTTAGAAGCAGATCTAAATATTAAAGTTTGACGATCGAAACGATGAGTTGATACAAATCACGTCTGGGTCTCCAATGAAGAGGTTATGATGTTTCTAGATGTAAGTTATAACCACTTACCAACAATGTCAGTATCTTTCTCTGGGCTCCAATCGTCCACCGCCACCGAACAGCGGAACGAAAAACTTCTCCCCACGCTGGATGGCGCGGCACCCGTTCGGCCGTAGGCCTACACATGCATACGCGTGTGACGTATGCAATCACTACACACGTATATTGGTCCGGAAAGCTCGTTTTCTAGTTCCACAGAAACGCGATCCAAAACTGATGAAAACCTCGGCGAGCACAAGCCACAAATCCACAGTATAACAGTCAATATTTAGAAGGACGACGAATTGTAAAAGTTGTCGTAGTCCCGTAGAGAAACTTGAGGAAAAAACAGGAGTTATCACTCAAAAATTCACAACGTGTCGATCGTTTCCGAAGAAAACTGTGCAGAGAGAGTGTAAAGTCTGAGTACTTTTTTCCTGCATGGCACAACATGTAGAAAGTCGTCTGGAATCCAGACTCAAAAGAATGTGCGCCGTGTACATGGTGCGCATGCGTACAGGTTCCAAGAGTATTTACAAGGAATGTAATAAAACAAGGTTACTACAATACTATTCCATGACAACCTTTCAATTGCCTTATGAAACAATAAATCTGATTAAAAAGTAACATTTATATGAATAAAACACAGTATTCCCGTGGGTTTATATGGATTGCAACTGAAGATTTTATTTCATTATTGTATCAAACTTATTTTATCCTGGAATAATATAAAATTGATATATGCTTTTAACATTCTTCTAGAAAAGAATTAATTAATAAAATAGTATAAATGTAAAATAGTAGTTATTGGCCTCAGTTATGTTTTGATCCTAGCAAGTTCTTTCTCAGAGAAAGAACCCGCTAGGCCTGAGATGTAAGGCCAGGAACTACTATTTTACATTTAATACCGGTCCTTTAGGTTGGTAAGCAGTTTGCAACAGCCAATTGTCTTATTTATAAAATAGTACAAAAATATATCTATACATCTAACTAACATTAACCACATATTTCATGGCTTAGCATGGTTTTTGGATTGTATAATGCCAAAATGTGTTTCTGTAAATGATACAGTAGATCTAATGCTCTTGAACAAGTTCTGCTAGTAGATGTGAAGCATCATCTTTAGATATAGTAAGATTTGCGATGACATGTATTGAAATAATCTCTTTTGAGTAGTAAGGGTTCTGAGAAGAACCTTTGGTTATCTCAACATTTCGATCTGTATGCTTTGATCATCTTCTGGGAGAATGCCGGAATGCTGGTGCAAGAGGGGCTTAAGTAGCTCGGTGGAGGAGTCCTGATCACTAGATCTTTGGGCTTGCTTGTTCCATTCTTGTAGATGTAGCTATTACCTAAAACAAATTTGAAATACATTTATAATTAATTATGTGTGAAATAACACAATTTATTTATAGAAAGTAAAAAAATAATATTGTAACAAATCTTTCAAAAATGTGCTTAAATATCAGCTGTTTTAACCAACCACACACCAAACCTTAAAACATTCAAATAATAAATCCCATATCCCAATATTTTATTTTAAGCTAGGTTTCAACTTCAAAGGTTCAAGGGTTACACAGTTGTAAACCTTAAATTTATTTGGGAACTACCAACTTTGTATTCTCTTTCACTTACTATTATATCATCGTGATTGTACAAACTACAGTTCTATGACAGTAACCAGTGGGTTAATATTTCATGTTTAATACGATAACAAGTCCCAGGCATGTCAAATACAATGTTCCCAACTCCCATGGAAATTTCTTGCAGTAATACTTGTGGGTGCATGGTGAATAATATTATTATTAAAAACAAACTTACCCAACTAAGGTCACAGATAATAACTTCTGTCACTGCCCAACTTTGCCAGCAAACAATCCTTTTAGATGATATTATGATGTATGTACATTTACTAACCTAAATATATAATTGTCTTAATTGAGTTAAAACCCATCGACCATGTCAACAAACCACGAACAGCTGATTAGTAACCATTCTAGATTATATGTGTGGTACATAATCACATACACAGTCTGGTAACCACCATTATGTGTATCTACAGTGCATATGAAGTCAGGGAACCTTTATGTTAAACTGACAACAGAGGACGCCCTTCAATCAAAACTTTCAGGGGACATGTACAGGGGGTTAGAAATATCCAAAACAAAATTAATGATTTAGTCTTGTTTCTAATAGGCCTGTACATGTTTTGAAGGGGGCAGAATATAAAAAAGTCAAAAAAAGTGAAATAATACCCCCTCCCTGAGTATGCTCTTTGTAAACACTCCTAAAGGAGTGTTTACAAAGAGCATACTCTTTCATTTTGATTTACAAAGAAAATATATATTTGGCAGCGCATTTAAGAATTTTCTGATTTCTGATTCAACATCAAGGTGATATCGTGGGCAAATTCTCTGACTGGAATCTTGACCAATTATTTCCCTGTTTCAATAAACAGCTTGTGTAAATTAAGAGCATCTAAAATGGGCGGAACATGGAATCACGGTATGATGAATTATTATCACAATACAAATATAACTCAAACTCAAATTTATTTTCACGGTACGGTAAGTCCTGAGCTTGTTTCTCTGGTTAGGATTAATTCTGACCAGTTAGAAATGAACAAGTTTCGTTATTGCATAACAAACATATCTAGTACCGATACAGTTAATAAAGATAAACATTAATTTTATGCAGAACACTTATTTTGAACTTTACATGCTGAAATGATGAAGGGACTCGTATAATAAATACAAAAATAAATAAATTAATTAAAAACACGCTGGGTATATACATGTAGATAAAGTCGGCGCAGCATTTTATACATAAATTATTAAGTTAATTAGACCCCAAAAATATAATGTCATAATCCTTCTTGGTCTGCACCCATGAGAATCTCCTGGTTGGTGACAATTTTCATGGGGAAATATCCTATTGTGTATAGCTAGATGTATTCACATGTATGTGGTATACTTTAATCCCCTGTATATCGATAATCCACTGCCCAAACATTAAGCAACTACTAACTGGCTCTAGAGTTTATCTATCGATAGGATTACGGATGTCTGGTGTCCATGCACAGCATATAGTTCAAATATAATACAAGCATTTTGGAATACAGGCATCATGTACATGTAGTTTGATTTTAAAATTGATTTTAGGGGAGGGTTAAGAGATAATGGATATACACATCTTTTCTGCATTACTGATACATCTACTACACCAAGGACTTTGAATTAACGACTCTCGGTATGTCTTAAAAGGTGGCCAGAATGCCGGGACATTGCTGCCGTCACTTGAATTGCCTGTACCGTCAAGTATGCATTTCAGTCATGTGTCAACAATGGACACGCTGATGGTGTGGAACTGGTCAGTGCTTAATATAAACAAAACTGAATAGGATTGTGACCTATTAAGTTCTTATCACGAACACCGGTATATAGATAACAATAGACAAGTCCTTCGTCCATGCCATAGACGTGTCCTAACACAAACTGGTAGTTGTCAGGCTGTTGTTGTTACTTGTACGTCTATAAATAGTCTGTTCCACTCTGCTTTGCTACGTAGCCGGGATTTGCAACTGGTGATTTTGGGGAACTGGACTCTCGGTTTTGACGACTCATTGCATTTACAGGAATGATCCATTCACGTTTATAAACATTTATTAGGCATATCATAGTTATGCATAGGACTTTATGTAGGTATTTTATTATTATTTTTTATGAAGGGCCATTTAACCGTACATACATTAAGTTTTTAAATGTTATTTAATGAAGGACCCTTTTAAATAAGTATACTGTAGTTGGCATTTTCAAACCTAACAATACACAACATTTTATACAGGTTGAGTTATATGAGTTAATGGGTGTAAATTGTGTAGCTATTTAGATTTTATTAACCCTCTAGTGAGTGACCCCCACTTTTTGCAACTGCGCTAATTTGCTTCTTTTTTTTTTAATTACTTCACTCATGAAAAAAAACAGTCTTCCGTGTTATCCTACTTCATATCATCGAGAAACAAATTGCCAAAGTTGAATGGCCTGGCATACACGGTTGGCCAGCTATGATTGTTTACATATGCCTTGCTCGGTGTTCTCCCATTACTTTGTGGACACATATTCTGTAAAAAAAACAGTGGGCCTCATGTAACTTTCAGGCTGTAATTAGCAAATTAATTCCCCAAAACAAATATTGGATATTTTCCCCCTAAAATCATCCCTAGACCCTTTGAAAGGTGTTGGGCTTAAACAAATGGAAATAGCTTCATTGACCCAGGTTTATTAAGATTTCCCTACATACTTTAAAAAAAAGTAGGGGTGCCCCAGGGTAATGCAAAATTTTCCAGACGCACCACAGGGTTAATGAATGACAAATTTGCCGTACTATTCGCAAGAGTGAATGTTAAACTTTCGGTTGTCATCCTGTCGGGGTCCAATTAGCGGTAAACGCACTTGTTTAGACGGGTATTTTTGTAAACACCCAATTATGTTAGACTATCCTTCCTCCATGTTTAGACGTGGTGGTGCACGACTTCATACCTTCATTGCATACGTTGTGCTAATACAATCTTGACCACAGTCAATCACTACGTGTTGTAATAATTTCTTAAGTACAAGCTAAGCCACGAGATTAACACTTCAACATCAACAAAACAAGAGGGATAATTGTCTCTACCGAAAAATAATAATAATTTCTTAAGTGCAAGCTAAGCCACGTGATTAACACTTCAACATCAACAAAACAAGAGGGATAATTGTCTCTACCGAAAAATAATAATTTCTTAAGTGCAAGTTAAACCGCGAGATAAACACTTCAATATCAACAAAACAAGAGGGATAATTGTCTCTACCGAAAAATAATAATTTCTTAAGTGCAAGTTAAACCGCGATATTAACACTTCAACATCAACAAAACAAGAGGGATAATTGTCTCTACCGAAAAAAAAAATGTCTTAAGTGCAAGCAAAGCCGCGAGATAAACGCGTCAACATAACAAGAGGGATAATTGTCTCTACCGAAAAAAAATAATTTCTTAAGTGCAAGCTAAACCGCGAGATAAACACTTTAACATCAGCAAAACAAGAGGGATAATTGTCTCCACCGCGATGGGTTACCCACCCATTACAAACGAATTTCTTCAATACTCTCTAAAGTTAATTGCGAAGCTAAACTGCGAGATGGTGGGAAGACCTAAGCACAATACAATGGTTACGTAACGACTTGCCCAGACTTGTCCGTGACGTCACACAGGCAACTTCATTCATCACGGCAACTTCATTTATCACGAGGTCAAAACGTCTTAAGCTCGCCCTTACAGGCCCGGTGACAAAACACTAATACACGATATCTAGGACCCTGTTCACACAAACATACTCATCATACACCAGAGTTAATTATTAATTAAAATATAATCATAAATATAAATGATTAAAAATATTATATAAATATGTTTTTTCCACGGCAGCAGCGCGCACCGTTGCGTGGTAATGTATTCTGTCACTTGGTGACTGTCATACGGCTGTCACCGATCGTTCCTTAGAAAACCGTCGTCAGCAATAACGGCTTCCTCCAGTTTTTGTTACATTGACGATAAATAAACCACTTTTTAAATAATTTATTATCAACATGATGACCACTGTTACTCCCGTACCCTTTAGTGTTTGTATTCATCGTACGTTCACACGTACAGACCTGCTCCCTTTGTGTTTGCACTTCTATTCATCGTACGTTGGCCCTTACAACCTGTCCGTGAGTGATCACTCAGCCGTAACACCATTGTCCGTACTGCGCGCTGTGTATCTCAACTTTATTATAGGGCCCTCTGTCGGTCAATTTCACCTCTCACAGCCGGAGGGGAGGGTCTGGGAAGTTGATGCCATATTTGGGAGGGAGTAGGTGCGGAGGGTGAGCCTGTGCCTGCCGCCGCACTCCCTCCTCCGCACTCTGCAAAAAGGTGCAGGATACGCCTCTTATACTACTACCATGGTATTCTTTCTAAACTAGACTATTATGGGGTGCGAGGCGTGGCTCACCATTGGTTTACCGATTATCTCTATAACAGGAAACAACATACAGTTGTTAATAATTGTGATTCAATTCACTGCGGTGTCCCACAAGGGTCTATACTTGGGCCTTTACTATTCCTTCTATATGTTAATGATCTTCACAATAATTCTTCTAGGGTATTCGAACACAGTCCTCTGTGGGTCGGTTTAAAACCTCCTTCAAAAGCTATGTAACATAGCTTCTTTCTCAAACTCATCGCCGTATATTTCTGCATTCATCCAGTTTGTCTTGCAAAGCTACAAGTTTTACCTATATTTACTTTTGCTGAAATTTAGTTTATACAACCCTTGAACATAAAACAAGCAACATAACATATTAAACAATTGTTTAAAAGACCAAAAATCTGGAAAAATATTTATTTGTTCATAATTATGAATTCTTCCGAGCCTAATTTATAGCAGGCCATAGCCTTTTTACAGGGGAAGGGGAATAAAATAACAACCTGAAACTGTGTATATGTGTTGTTCTATTGTGTCGAAGTCTCTGTGCGACATTGGGTAATTCACAACATTACTGACACTTCTTTAGCACGTTTAGTATTCAACAATACGTATCGTGATATGTATCATATCGTGACCAAGTATCGAGATACCATCGTGAAAGAGTGGTATCGTTACACGCTTACTGTACACGTCATCGATTGCCGCACTATCCTTTTAAATTCTATTTAATTCAATATCACTGACTGTTCTTACGATGACGATATATACAAATATAGCTGTGTTGTTGGTATCCTCTCTAAATAATATTTTTGAAAAAATAATTTGTTAAATCTAGCAGTGACAGGCATACCCTTACTTTTTAAGGAGACAAAACATATGTTTAGACTTTGAAATTCAGCAAAGCTTCAATAATCAATTTTTGTCGAGTGTTTCTTGTGGAAAATTTTAAATCATCATGTGGTTCACTTTCACAAAGTAAACACACTGCCGGAGTTGCACATTATACATGTGTGTGCAGTCATGCCAGTATTAGTATACTGAACGGAGCTGGAGCTGGAGCTGAGCAGACCTCCCATTGTTATTCCTATTGTTGTAGGACTTTCTTGGGCATGTCCCACAGGATTTGTACACGAAGTATGTCCGATGACTATGAGATTTTCTTCTGATGAACATTGTTCCTTTTGTTCCCTTTTGTTTTCATGTTCTGGGAACTATAGCTATACCTGCTCAGACCCACATGTGTGTGCATAAATTAACACATGATCCAATTGTAGGAGTAATAGTATAATTGATCAACCTGCTTTGACTAATTTGATTCAAACCTTTTTGACAATAAGTGCAAGAGGTCAAATACAATTTTTACCCTGTCAATATGTACAGTTAGTTGTTGAATTTAATTTTCATTAGAATATTGGTAATTTCCTTTTAAAAAGGAAAACAAATAAGATGTTTCACAAAATAGTTGTTAGAAGTTTGTTTTAATTATTTTGAGAAATGTGTCATTTGTTTTCTCTTCTTCCAGTAAAATAGCGAAAAACACGGGCGAAGCATATTTAAATCATGGTGCAATTCGACTTATAATTGATTGCACATCAGACAAAAGTATTTCAATTAACAACAATCCTTGAATAGAAATTTATTCTTTGGATCAAGAGCTCTGACTTTTGCAATAATTAACCAAAATGTGAGATATCCAAATGTACATACGGACGTTTTATCACCGGTGTTTGATGTTTTTACGTACTCATTAAACTGAAAGGAATACTACAACATTATTTGAGTTTTAATTTGTATCCATTTCAGATAGTTCATCTCTTAAATCATCTCTGACATCAACAAGGAAGGTGGAACGAGAAATCATGGGCAACTTTGGTTTCGTCGTTGTAGCTCTCATGGCACAGGGATTCTATGTCATCATGGCACAACCAGGTAGGTTATAAGTAAACATCTACCTCGCTAAATCGCTCAAGCGCATGGTAGGAAAATTTCTTTCGAGGTAGGAAAATAATGTTTAAGGTACAAACTCATTAATAAGGAGCAATGGAGACATTAACAACGTTTTAACTTCCTCCTGTGACGTTGTCCCATTGTTCCTTCGCTCCATTATTTTGTACGTATGGAGGGAAACATTCAAATAAAATAATATATAGGTATAACAAAATACATTTACATAATTAAGGAGTGAAATGCAACGTTTCACTTAAACATCCAAAGCATAAATAAAACATGCGCTGTGTAAAACAAAAATGTGATTTTAGTCTGATGCATTACATCCAATGATTATAAAGGCAAAATACAATGTTTTCTAAGAAACTTAATATTGATGTTCCATGGTTTGTGGTTCAGTACCACAATCACAGTTTACGTCTTGGCTGTCCAGATATCCCCACTTGTGAAGAGTCACTTTAGAACGTCCAGTACCAGTCCTTAGTCTATTTAGGCATTTCCATTCAGCCCAGCTTGAGTCTGCTCCAGCTGGAAGTTTTTCTGTTGCACTTAAAGCCATAGCGGTGGTTGTTGGAAGATTAGCAAGCCTTTCTTCCCATAAGGTGACTCTGGCGCAACTTGCATTTGAGGCTTCAAGAGGTGTTAACACTCTTAACAAAGCTGACTCTGGATTTAAGCCGACTCTCTGCAGGCATGTGACCGAATAGAGGATGCCGCTTGTCTGCAGTCTGGCGCTGGCATTCCTTCTATACTTGCTGCACTGCGTCTCATATCTGGTGGACTGTCAGTTGGTGTTGGTCTGAGACATCCTGTGATTAGACGACAGGTAGCATTGAGGGCTGGATGTATCTTCTTTGCATGGGCTGATATTTCCCATACAGTGCAGGCGTACTCAGTACTGGAGTAGCAAATAGCTAAGGCAGTTGACTTCATCAGGGTCTGTGGGCTAGCACTCCAGCTTGTACCGGTGAGTTTGCTGACGATGTTGTTTCTTGCACGAACTTTAGCCTTTGTCTTCTCAACATGGGTCTTGAAGGAAAGACATCGATCTAGGATGATACCTAAGTACACTGGGTGTTCAGTTTTCAAGAGTGGTACCAGACCTGTGTCTTTGATGGATTAGCACAGAGGTGGTTGTCTTCGTAGTACGGTGTTAGCTCATTAAGAGCATTAGAGAGTCTTTCTTCAACAACTGTGAAGTCATCTTGAGCGCCTACGCCAAGGTCATCTGCATAAATAAATCGGCTGGTGCCCTCACTTCGTGGTTGGTCATTTGTGTAGATGTTAAAGAGGGGTGGTGCGAGTACACTCCTCTGTGGGAGGCCATTCTTGAGTCTTTGCTATCTACTCTTCTTACCGCCCAATTCAACAAAGAAAGGCCTGTTCTCGAGCATGCTTTCGATCAGTTCTGTCAGTCGGATGTCCTTGGTTAGCTCCAGGATCTTACTGAGAAGGCATCTGTGGTTGACTGTCTCGTAAGCAAGGTGATAAGTCAACAAACCCAACACCGGTTACCATCCCTTCCTCAAAACCATTTTCGATGTACCAATATAATAGTGCTTCAGTATATCTTGTTTGTTGAACTTCCGGTTTCAACCGGAAGAAAAGGTTAAAATGGGGTCATGTCTATGTGCGAAATGTCACGTAATTCGAGGTCGAGTCTGGAACCCCTTTCAATATTCCTAGATCCACCTCTTACAACCTGAAATATAAAAACTGACAAGAAATATCATACTAACCTGGAATGTATTGGCTTTTTACATTACAGCTCAAACAATATATTACACGAATGGCTGGTGAAGTTATTCCATTATGGGTAAACGTCTTTACAATACTGGCTGATATTACGCTAGTTGTCCTATTATTTTTCAGGCCGTCATTCCACTACTGTTAGCAGCAGAATGTGGGTTCGAATCCCGGCCGTGACACTTGTGTCCTTGAGCAAGACGCTTAACCATAATTGCTTCTCTCCACCCAGGGGTTAAATGGGTACCTGTGAGGGCAGAGTTGGTTGATTAGCCCTATATGCGCTGTAATGGCAGCAATTGAGCTGTATACTCCCCAGGGAGCTGAGATGGTTTCAGGAATGATTTATGAGCCTTATGAGCCTTATGAGCAGGGGTAATGATATAATGCGCATTGAGCACCACTTAGTTAGTGGATACGTGCGCTATATAAGACCACACATTATTATTATTATTATTATTATAGACTGCCAGAACTCTGGATTGGATGAGGAAGGATGTGGTAAGCAATAACGTAGGGTACAATCCATCAACATATTCTTCTTTCCTCTATTCAACGACAGTTGAAACCATGACAATCGCTTTACTGCAATACTGTATAGCTGGGTTCTTAAAATGTCCGCAACAAAAATTTAAACTAATTTTAGTAACCCTAAACACGAATATTCTGCCAGACGGTTAAACATATTATATTGTATTATACTGGAATCTTATATCGCGCGAAATGTATCACGATGTAAAACTCTAAGAACTTTATATTATTACCCAGGTAATTAGGAGGTAATTGCAAATTTAAGTTTGTTAATAGTTCTGCACCGTGACCTTGTGGTTAGTCATTTATTACTGTATTTCTTATTGCATATGAATATATCAATTAACCAACAATTATGATTTCGTCGCATCAGTGCAACAAGGTCGTATCATAGTTACGGCCTTGTTGCAGACATGGATTTTTTGCTCAGTACAAAAAGATTGTATCCTTTTACAAAGTTCCAGGATGAACACGCAAAATACATGGTAGAAAATACGACGTTGTTGCACTAGCCTTGATCAAGGCGTATCGGAACGGTTTAGTCGCATAATTTCGCCCCCTTTAGCTATCCGAACTCCAGCGCACATTGACACATTGTACATACTGTTACATGTACATCTACATGTACATAATGTATGGAGTAGTGTACATTACTGTACATGTACATGCATGTACATGTACTGTACATACAGAAACCATTCGTCATCGCTTTGATCCTTCTGCACATGCCAAAATTTAAAGACCATACAAAATAGTAAATAATTATTTTCAACCCTATTTCATAAAGTAAGTAATTCTAAGTAGGAATCACCAAAAATAAGACTTTCATTATTTTTATTTAACCCTTCAAAAAACCTATGAAAATGTACTTCGCCATCACTGCCGCGAACGACAGGCCCGAAACAAAAGCCGTCGGGGACACTTTCACTGAGCCTATTTTGATGACGTACATTTACGGGAGGGCAAACATTACAACTGTTTACTGCGGTACGTTTTGTACACAAAGCATATCACATCGCGTACAGCTGCAAAAATAAGTTTACCAACCACGACTTCCGAAAGTGTTTTTGAAAAAGCTTCCCAAAGTAGTACTGACCAATTGTATTGTTCATCATCGTCATTTGATGGAGATTATACTGATGCCAAAGTTGGTGATATAAGTGACATATAATCATATCAATTAAGCCCGGAATGGACAAAATCCGGACGAAATCCTGGCGAAAATGGCGAAGCCGAAAGAAGATCTGAGTCCGGCATAAGCACACATAATGGTACCCTATATTTATTACTTTTTACGAACAAATATTCTAAGAGCAACCAAAGTTTTGAATGTCCAGTATTTGATTCGTTGAATTTTGTTATCAGGAAAGTTGATCTCACTGCAAAATGTGTCCAAATTGTTCTTGTTTTGTGCCGATAAAAAAAAACATCCTTTGGTGATCTTGCCGGTGCTGTCAACCAGACTAATAGTTTGACCGACCCCTCTGTGCACGGACGCACACACAATACATGAGTTGCACGTCAAGGGGAATCCCGTACACACATGTACATGTACGGCCACAGACATCGCGCGGCAGCCAGACCGTTGTTAAAAAGGCTCCTGTCGAGCTCCCGTACAAGTACGTCATAAAAACGGGAAAAATGTTTGCTGCCGTCACGGGCCGCAAATGTCCAACCGACTTCGCGCATGTCAACCGCTGGAATGTTGGCTGAAAATCATGATTTTTTCAGCAATTTGTGATTTGTTTTAATGTTGTCAACTTATAGACCGTCTGCACAGTGATTGGCATACTAAAGGTTCAAAACGGCGTTGCCAAATATATAAACTAAAACAAATTATGAAATATTAAAACAAATTTAAAACACCTATCCAATCTTATCAATAATGTGCTAAGTCAGTGGCAGGAAATGCATAACAGTGGGATGTTACATTATTGTACATGTACATGTACATATACTGTACTGTACTGTACTACATATTACGTCCATTGTACATGTTCCACCGCTTGTCCCGCTGGTTCGCACTATGGTCACACAGACATACCGCGGCGGAGCTTGAGTACGACGAGTACGGTGAGAGGACGTTAGTGCATGGCGTACTGACACTTTACAAATAAAAATTCACCATACTCCACATATTCAATATTTGGTCATCTGAAAAGTAATGTGTGACTTTGTTTGAATCTTTCTTCAAGAGGTGTGAGCACAGCATTAACAAAAGTAAACAAATTGGAAAAATGCCTTACAATAATGACATTCCTTTTCAAATGTGTTCACTCTAAATTCACCTGTAATTTGAAGTTTACCCTTAAGGTACCCCGTCCCAATCTCCGCCATACAGGTCTCCCCTCACCCCCTCCTCAATGTCGAGTCTAGAACCCCCATTCAACATTTCTAGATCCGCCCCTTAACACATGCATGTTACGACCTGTAAATTTAATAATTGACCAGAAATGTCATCCCAACCTGGAATGTACTGGCTTTTTACATTAATGGTCAAACATTGAATATTACACCAATGGCTGGTGAAGTTATTCTATAATGGACAAAGGTTTTTATAATACCCGCCGATATAACGTTACTTGTCGTAATGTATATATTTTTTCAGGTCATCATTCCACCACTAGTACTGGTTAGTTATTACTGGCCAATTATTTCATTAGTACATTTTTCTTAAGAAAAACGAGTTGAATTTGAACAAACTTTCAATGGGAGGGGAATCCTGTTAAAAATGTATATGAACAATGGTTTGAAAAGGAAACATTCTTTCAAAACTGAACGAAAATAGGAAAACTTGTATATAACAAATAACTAGTTAAGAGCTCGTGTTTGTTGGAACAAGCACACGGTATTCGTGTGAACTTCTGCTTCAATAAAATTATCATAGATGATGTCATAATCATATTTTGCAAGGGTATATCATCTTTTATTATAACAATATCAATTTCATATTGAACATACCTATAAATTATGCATTAAAATGTTTTGACCATAAGTAATAGTCGGATCAGGTGATTTGAAGGTCATGTATAAATATTACACAATACAACTTCATCATTATCATGAAAACATAACGTTTGTACCTGCTTTGGTTCAATTTCTGAGCATGACGTCTTAATTTCGTAATTTTGGTAGGAAAATTATGTTTAAGGTACAAACTCATTACAACAATGAAACAGCTTTGAAAACGTTGTTATTGTCTTCATTGCTCCTTATAAACAATATTATTCTGATATTGTTTATCATTCTGAGACTATACCGTTCTTTGAAATGTAAATCGTAGCCTTGATGAAGACTGTCTTGAGTCTGTTCTGTTCTATCTTCCTTGTACCATGCGGTACTTGTATGAAACCACATCCCTTTATCTTGCATTCAAAACCTGGGCCGTTTGGCTAAGATCATATGCAAAATGCAGTCCTGTGTTAATATTAAAACAAAAATTGTATTTTCCACTCTTAAGAAACAACCTACTTTTATAACTACAAACATGCTCTATCACAACTTGAACAAATCACAAACCACAAAGATCTAGGTATTTTTACTGATTCTAAATTGAAGTTTGTCCTTTATGTTGACAACGTTGTTGCAAAGGCTAGCCAAACTCTTTGTATTTTTGGCGGCATTACAGAAACCGGAATAAATTTTCAGTCAGCAAACCTAGCGCTATGGGTTTGCTGGCTGAAAATGTATCGTGTTTCCAACCACCCCCTCCCAAAATGCCTTCGCAAAACGCCCCTGGCCACAGCTCTGAAGAGCATTCTGAGCGCTTTATGAGTGTTGTTGTTGCTGCAAGAAAACGGTAGCATACTCCTCAGTAGTCAGGATATGTCAACATATTTAGTAGTGTTTATTTATGGGCCATTAACAAGTAGGCGGGGGGGGGGGGAGGGACATTGATATACTCTCCATTCTAAAAAGCGGATAGAAATTTAAGCCACTGTCCTGAAGCAATACGTTTTCGTATTTGTTGAACCCAGTGCTACATATTCATGTTCTCGTGTATATACATGTGTACAAAGAACCAAGAAGCTATTTCTTGTTTAGAATCTTTTGCCATAGTGTCATAAAAAACGGCACTGGAAAAATGGTTTTAATTTTTTTAATTTTTCGTTTTACAATAAAACAAATCCTTGATTTTTGTTTTGTACTCATATTTGTAGTAATGGAAATTATTGCTAGTGTAGCAATAGAAATTACGGAAAATAACGTTGAATACAACAGTCTTGGTCAAGGCAATAACTCACTACATACCAAACTTAAGAAAGATACGAGGTTGCAATGCCTCTTTATCTAAACCATCAACTTATTACGATTTACACCCCCATCTTATCAACATAAATTTGCCGTTTCGTGCATTCACCAGCTTAAGCATTTTATTAGGAGGTAATTGCAAATTTAAGTTTGCATTAGGACCTGCAACAGGACCTTGTGGTTTGTCATTAGGTGTACGTGCTGCACCTCCTTCAAATTCTTCATTTTTTGTGTGACTTCATCAGATATCGAATTTAATTACACTAAATCAAAGTTTATTATTTAAAAAATCATATCTCACGCACCACAAAAGATATAATCACAATCGTAAAGATTTTGAATTATGTGACATTTTCCCCCCAGACATGACCCAAATCTGACCTCCCTTTCCGGTCAAAACTGGAAGTTTAAGTGAAAAATATTATGAAGCACTATATCGGGTATGTAGCAATCTTTTTCAAAAATATGTTTAATGATGTCATCACAGATCAGAATGCCACCTTGCGGCAGTTTTAAAAAGGGAATATATTTCCATCTCAGAAATTATCGAACAGAATTTCACAAAATTTAGTACGATAATAAAAGGCATCCAGTGTATTACTTTTGTGAAGCATAAATTTAGTAACGCGACTGAACCGGAAGTTAAGGTGTTCACCCTTGCACATTATATGTAATTTTAATTATTTTTATGAAAAACCATATATCCTGAACCAAAGCAGATACTATCGTTATTTTTTCATAAACATGAGGAAGTTTTGTGTCAGATAAATGACCTTCAAATGACCTGGTCTGACCTTTACTTCCGGTGCAAACAGGAAGTTCAAATCAGACACATTTTAACGGAAAATTTACAGGTTTTTTGAATATGGTAAAAAAAGATGATATACATTTGGAAATATGATTGTGACATCATCGATGATAGTTTTATTGAACCGGAAGTTCACACGAACGCCGTGTTCATGTGTTCAAACAAACACATGAGCTCTAATTTTTACTTCTCGATGAAACTTATCTGACAAAAATCACGGTGGCAACGTTCACAGAACATAAAACTTAGAAATATTTAGACCTTATCATGTAGTTGTATCTAAAGTTGTAACGCCATGGTGACTTCATCAGGTATTGAAATAAACTAAATCAAAACTCATGAACAACAAAAGATATTTTCACAACCTTTGCATCATCCTATATATCTTGAATTGTGTGACATGTTGTACACAGACATGACCCAATCTGACCTCTCCTTCCGGTCGAAACCGGAAGTTTATGTGAAAAAAATATTCTGAAGCACTATTACAGGGTCTGCAGCCAACATGATATGGTGTTTGGACATGACTTCAGTGGACGAAATTACTATTGACATGTGGCCTTTGTAAAGAATATGACTGGTGACGTCATCACCTGCCACAGCACCCTCTGAATGTAAAGAATGTAAAGAATATGAATTATGTACCATTTCTCAAACAGACATGTAGCTGATCCGAGTTTTAATTCCGGTCCGAACAAAAACTTCAAATTCAACACATTCAACACTAAAGCAAAAGTGACAGGAATTTTGAAGAAGAAATTTATATTGTTAGAATAAAAAATGTCATACTGTGTGTGTTAATACTCAAGTTTACTTTACTTCTCCGTGAGACTTAACTACAAACAAAAACATAGTTGCAAATTTCACAGAGCCTTAAAACAAAATTTTACAAACTTTAGTACGATGATAAAACACGTAAGTCACGTGACTGAACCGGAAGTTAATTATATGTAGTTTTAATTATATATTATGAAGAATCTCCTTAACTAAAGCAGGTACTGACGTTATTTTTTCATGATCATGAGGAAGTATTATTGTGTGAGATATATGACCTTCAAATGATCTGATGTGACCTTTAGGTCCAGTACAAACAGGAAGTTCAAATTTAACATATTCTAACGCATAATTGATAAATATAGTCTTTTGAAGTTGAAATTTGTAGTTTTTAAACAAAATTTAGAATTTTTGTGACATTTCCAAAAATGTGATTGTGACGACATCAATGATCTTTTCATCGAACCAGAAGTTAACCCAAACACCTAGTGTTTGTCTTAAATCTACAAACCAAACATAGTTGCAAAGTTCACAGAACCTTACAACTTACGATATATTTAGACCTTATTATGTAGTTATAAGTTGTGACGTCATGACGAATTACATCAGATATTGAATTACAATAAATCAAAGTTAAATATTTAAAAAAATCATATCTCATTAACCACAAAAGATATATTCACAATCGTTGTATCATCGTAAAGATCGCGAATTATGTGACATTTCGTACACAGACACGACCCCAATCTGACATTTTGGTTCATGGTGTTTCATACCCAACTTAGAGGGTATACTCTTACTGATGAGAGGTGATGAGATGATTATGCTTTGGTCAACAACGAATTTTGTTTCTGTCCCGCATGTCTTGTTTTTGACTTCGGTGTCAAATTCGGTTCACTCAATTAATTTGGAAATAATTGTTTTAAATACTATTTACGCACAGACGAATCAACATGTACCGATGCTGGCGTTTTTGATTGTGGTGATGGCACGTGTGTGTCACCCGACGCTAGATGTGATGGTTTCATAGACTGCCTGCTCTATGAATTGGATGAGAAACGATGTGGTAAGCAATGACGTAGGGTACAATCCATCAACATATTCTTGTTTCTCCAACGTCTTATAAAAGACCCTTGATACCACGACAATCACCTTACTGCAGTATTGTATAGCCGGGTTCTTAAAATGTCCACAACAAAAGTTTAACCTAATTTGATTCTGCCAGACTGTAAAACATTATTTTGTACAACTGGAGTCTTATATCGCGCGAAATCTATCATGATGTAATACTCTAAGAACTTTATATTATTACCCTTGGTCATTGGGCCAATATCAACCCTTAACCTTTCTCAGCTTCCTAAAATTTAAATGTTGGACTCTTAAGAAACAACCTACTTTATATAACTACAAACTTGCTCAATCACAACTGGAAAGAATCACAAATTACAAAGATTTAGGTATTTTTATTGATTCTAAATTGACTTTGTCCCACATGTTGACTACGTTGTTGCCATAGCCAACCAAACTCTCTGTATTTTTGGCGACATTACAGAAACCTGGATTCTAAAACAAAATAAATCCTTCACTATACACTCTTGTTAGACCCAGAATTTGCTTCTGTTTGTTTTAATTCGTAACTGTCACTCACGATTGAGCGTATTCAAAATACATCTTTTCGATTCCTTGGAAACAACTTAGACGGCTCAGGAGTAATTCCTCTAGTTTCGCTAAAAAGACGTAGGCAGACTCTGGACTTGACTTTCCTTTTTCAATTCTACTATTCGTTATCACAGGTAGGGAAAGGTCATAGATCGAAACAAAGGGTTACAAAGTCACTCATTGTATAAATTGTCATGAGAGACGATACTTTTATTCTCATTTCCGATGCAAAAATTTAGCATGTTCCGATTCCGGTGTTTTTTATTGTGGTGATGGGTTGTATGTGGCACCCGACGCTAGATGCAATGGTTTCAGGAATGATTTATGAGCCTTATGAGCCTGATGAGCAGGGGTAATGATATAATGCGCCTTGAGCACCACTTAGTATACGTGCGCTATATAAGTCCACACATTATTATTATTATTATTATTAGTATTATTATTATTATTAGGCCAAACAAAAAAAGATGTTGAGTTGCCCTCCCCGACCGACCCAAAAGTGCTGAAATCTCGGGTCGGGTGTTTTTTTTTCTTTTTCTTTTTTTCCCCAGTCATTTATAGGCCTATTTATTAATGAAACTTACCAATTTTCTTTGTATAAAACATAATACGTTTGATTTGTGAAATTTTCCACTTTTTTTACCGGTAAATTTACCGGTACCCAAGACTCAATCTACATGTTTTCAAATCGAATGGCCCCGGCCCTCACATGGTGCACTGCCTTCGCACACTGTGTGCCAACGATTGCGACTCAAATCTACACGTTTTCCAATCGAATGGCCCCTCACATGTTTTCCACTGGCTTCGCGCACTGTTTTGTATGTCAACGATTGCGACTCAATCTACACGTTTTCAAATCAAATGGCCCTCACACGTTGTGCACTGGCTCCCCGCACTGTACGTGTGTCAACGATTGCGACTCGATCTACACGTTTTCAAATCGAATGGCCACTCACATGTTGAGCATAGTCTTGTGCAAGACCGTTATTATGCGGATCCTCGTTACACAATCCCGCGCCAGTCGTAAATCACCCACCGTAGCTGGCGCTATACAATTTTTGACGATCAGGTCGCGCTGCCGTGGACGGGAATAAATGGCGCCCGCAGCGGCGATTGGTTTATCAAATCACAGCGGATCGGCGCATGTACGTATAAAATCACGAGTAACGTCTTGCACCAAGACTATGTTGAGCATTGCACGCAATATGGATGAATTTGCTGTGTCAATCACAACGAAAAGTACAACAAAAATGCTTGGGATACTTTTATTCTGAAGCAATATTCCTTGCTGATAGGTATACAAATGAAAAACATGGTATGTGGTTTCAGTTCCAATGCATTTCAATCTTAAAATGACAGTCAAGGAGAAAAAAATATATAAAAAAATCCCGACCGACCGACCCCTTCAAATATTTTTACTGGAGGGCAACTCAACAATTTTTTTTGCCTTATTGTGGCGGAATCTCTACTGCTGAAGATGATTTATCCCAGTGACCTTAAATCGAGACAAATCCTCCGGCTCGGATGACTGAATATCGGCCGGAAGATGCAGGCCCGTTTGGTCGGAAATATACCGCCCTATACACAAGTTAAACTGTTCCCTGGTTCGATCTTGGCAAATACTGACAAATTAATCCACAAGGACACAAATTAATGAATTGATTCTCATTTAATAAATCGACATGAATTATCATTGGACCCCAAGTGACTGTAATGTAATTAATTATGCGTACCCTCCAATAAACCTTAATTGTAACCTCCAATATGCATATAGCGATGCACGCAAAGGTGTCGCTAGCTAAGCCTTGCTGGGGGTCCTGTATCCTCCTTGGTCTGTATTTTTGCTACTGAGGCCGTCAGCCTTCCTTGACCAACGCGACCGCCTCCTCGATCCTTGCGTCCACCTTCCACTCTAACAGTACCGGCTAATCCGACTGTTCCTCGGTGGCTGTGACGCTGGCGTCCCAAGGCTTATCCACGCAATGCACGTTCCGCCGTCAGTCCCCGTGGCTGCGCCTCCAGTAGCCTCCTTACTTTGGTCCGTTGATGGGCCCCAGCTCGGCTTCGTTAGCTAACCTTGCATGCCCAACGCGCTCGCAGGACGTACCTTCTTATCCAACGGCTTGGCTCGCACTGCCGCTTGCGATCTCAATCGCCAGCTGCGCGCACTTACGCACATGATCCAAATCTCATGCACTACTACACGCACGCAGCCGCAGCAACCCGCGCCGCTAGTCGCGCGCCCTCTGTCTGCTACGATTAATTAGCCTGACTTGCGCTACAAAGCCTCCTTCTTAGCATGAACGTCCCCGTTCATAACAGCTAAAGATCTCTTTAAAACAAGCAAGTCATAACAATAATTAACTTAACTTTACTTTAATTAAAAGTTGGGTCCTGAATTTACAAAGCCTGGGCGCCTCTTTATTAATTGAACATGCGCCTCCACTAATATTTTTGCTCAATACAATGGTTGCCTCAGATTTATAGGTGCCTCCTAACTATGGACACCCTCTTTGTTTTTAAACTTTAAGAAACATACATAAACTGAGGTTTAACATAAACTTTAAACAACTTTATCAAAATCTTTATCAAAACTTTATCAAAACTTTATGAAAAACAGAACTTCCCCCTATAATGTCTCACAATTCCGTCGACGCCTCTCACTTCCTGGTGAACTCCTGTTCAAACACGACATCGTATACGCGTTCCAGACGTTGTTCACGGACCTTCACACCGTCTTTGAAGTCCTGGGTGGTCGAAATCTCTGTGACCCGTGTCACTTGACCCTTGAGTACCTCCTGGAGGGAGTGACATGTACTGGTCGCAATTCCTCTCCACGGATCTGTGGCTCTTGGCAGACCTCAGGCATGGCTGACTGAAGCTTTGGTGACGCCAAAGTCTCTGCCTCGCTTATCTCCCCGCCATCTTGCTGCATCATTTGTAGCATACCGCGAGGTTTCCCTCCTTCAAGCACTCGCCGCTGTGGCTTCACCACCTCTTCAACTAGCAAGGACACAGAAGCAGGCAACAGCGACAACTCAGCTGGAATTTCAGGTCTGTCGAAGGTGAGATCCAAGGGACTTTCCTTTCCTAGCGCCTCCTGCCTTGCTACCTTACGCTTTGGTCCCATCTCCGTCTCAGACATTGTAGCCTCGTCAGGTTGATCCTGTCGGAGAAGAGCCAATGCTTCGTCCCACGTTTCAGCGTCACCAAGGTCTTTGGCAACTGTCACCCTCCTCGTCTCTTTCAAATTAGCATTCCTCTCCTTGCGTCGACGCTTAAGCCGCTCCTCTTCCGTCTCCAGTGAGAAGATGTCTACCTCTTGTATGTACTTCCCATGGTTTTGGCGGTAGTGCCTCCGCAAGTTGTCTTTCCTGGTACTTTTGAACTCGCACCTACCACACCATACATACAGCTTTGACCCATGATCAATCTGTCTGTAGCGCGCTAGACTGTTCTCTGCCGGTATGTACTACGGCACTCCGGACACTCATACATCTTAGTTTTCTCCTGGGTCTCCTTCATTGTATCCAGCTGCAGAAAATAATTTTAAAAAAATTGTGAGAGGCGGGTAACATACACACAGTTATTTACAACATGTCTAGCGGAAACGATGAGGTTTCCGCCTCTCTCTTTTGGGGTCCTCCTGTTCTGAGTGATATGGTCACCGCCATCACCATCCAATGGCTCCTCCAGAACATCTTCTGGCACAATGCCTCCAGCTCCATCTATGACCGTATCCTCGCTGACTCTACGTGGTGAATAAAAACTCTGCTGCAGAGGCGAATGCTCATGGTCCACATGCTGTGACCTCTCAGTATCCCGTTCTGGTAACCTCATCCGCCACGATTCAACAGGGGTGCCACGGTAAGGCTTCATCCTATCAAAATGAACTACTTGCATCTTTCCTTTCGGCTTCCTTTGGATCCGATAGTTTACATCTGAAAGCTTATTGACGATGAGGTATGGACCCTCCCATCTCGATACTAACTTGGGAGATACCCCCTTTTTCTTTGCAGGGTTGTAAAGCCACACAAAGTGGTCCTCCTCATAGCTTGTTCCCTCGACTCGTCTATCGTAACACAACTTCTGTCGCCGTGCACTGCCTCTAACGTGTTGTCTGGCCCGATCATGCGCTATCTGCATCCTACGGCGCAGATCTTCTGCATAGTCTGTTTTTGGTTCTGCTGTCTCATCAGGGGGAAGTACCTCAGTAGTCAGATCCACTGGGAGCATAACTTCTCTACCTAACATAAGCATATTTGGAGTATCTCCAGTCGACTCCTGAGGCGCGGATCTATATGCGAACGTGGCGAAAGGTAATTGCCGGTCCCAGTCCCTCTGGCTCTGATAAGGGCTCAACATAATTGACACCGTATCAATTAGTGTCCTATTAAATCGCTCGATAAGTCCATCCGACTTGGGGTTGTAAGCAACAGTGCGGGTTTTCTGTATGCCTAGGATCTTACACATCTCGAAATTCCGCCCCTGATCAGAATGTAACTCGCCTGGTACACCATACCGGCAAACGAAATTCTCAACAAAAGTCTTGGCTACTGTATCAGCTCGGCTATCGGGGAGTGCAAAAGCCTCCATCCACTTGGTGAAGTAATCACCAATGACTAGCACCCATTTGTTTCCGTTTTCGGTTTCTGGCAGAGGCCCGCCCGACAACATCCAGTGCAACCCGCTCCATTGGGGCACCCACCCAGTACTGCCGAAGTGGGGCCCGTCTCCTCTTGGCGGGTGACTTTCTCTTCGCACAAACATTACACTTACGGCAACAAGCTCTCACATCTGCCGCCATACCCGGCCAGTAATATCTCGCCTTCAATTTAGCAAGTGTACGGCTGATCCCAAAGTGTCCTCCGGTCTTTCCTCCATGTAACTCGTCCAATGTCGCCTCCCGAAACCTCAAAGGTAAAATTATTTGCCACTTAATCTCCCGGCCGTCGTGTGATTCCCATCGCCGGTACAATATCGACTGTCTCACTTCCAGTTGGTCCCATTGCGACCAATAGGCTTTGATTTGAGGTGCATGGGAGGATACTTCATTCCAGTCTGGACGACGACCAGACTCCTCCTTGGAACGTATCACCCAGCCAATAGAAGGGTCTTCTAGTTGGCCCTTACGCAAATCCTCCGTCGCAATAGTTGGTTCCACAGAAACCACCCTCACTTTGGCCTCTTGTGGCAGGACTCCAATCTCCCTGGTTATGTCGGTTCTGACTTTGTCCTCCGCGATGGTTTCTAATGCTTCCTCATCTACCCGTCCACACTGCTTACACGGTTGACGTGAGAGGCTGTCAGCATTACCATGTTTCTTTCCAGGGCGATGTATGATTTCATAATTGTACTGTCCAAGTACCTCCATCCAGCGAGCGACTTGTCCTTCCGGGTTTTTGAAATTAACCAGCCAACGTAGAGCTGAATGGTCAGTTCTCACAGTAATCTTTTGTCCATATAGGTATTGTTTGAAATGCTTAAAACCCTCCGAGCCACAGTACACCACAACTACCACAAGCGGAATAAGGGGAGACTCCGGAAGGCACTTTGTATTACGCGCAGAATACACCGCGCGATCCGTTTTCTAACGATCTAATACACTACGCAATCCTTTTCTAAGTGATTTCCAACAGTCTAAATTCTTGAATGGACGTCCCCTGGACCCTCCTACAGTAGGATGATTGATAGCTAGGGTTGTGAAGTTTAAGACAGCTGACTTTTCTTGGCAGCGATATCCAGAGTACTTAGATTTGCGCACACGTGAATGGGCTTAGATTTGTGCACACGTGAATGGGCTTAGATTTGTGTACAAATGAATAGGCTTAGATTTGCGCACAAGTGAATGGGTTGAGATTTGTGCATAAAACACTGGTTGGTTGTGTAATTAGATGAATCTAGGTCCCCTGGTCACATTCTACAGTAGGTTTACTCATAAATTATCTTGATGAGGCCAGCCAGGCTGGCTAGGCGGTGAAATATCAAAGGATTAGATGTTTACACATCTGAATGGGCTTAGATTTGTGCACAACTGAATGGGTTGAGATTTGTACACAAAGTCAATGGGCTGAGATTTGTCAATGGGCTCTGGCTGGATGCCCAACTTTCCCAGGGTGGGGGGTGACCTGAACTGAACTCGATGTTAAAGGTTACTATGGAATGTGAAACTAGAGGTTCTGATTGAGGATTACATGAAGTTTCAGCGGAATTCGCCCAAAGGTTTTTCAGTAATTAAAAAAAGGAAAAAAAGTGCCTTCCGGAATCACCTATTTCCTGCTCCCAGGATTGCGAGGAGCTCTCTCCGGGTAACACAATAGTTCCGTTCTGGTTTGGAGAGGGTCCGGCTGGCATATGCGATAACACACTCCTGCCCTTGTTGTACTTGAGACAGAACCGCTCCAATACCAACACCACTGGCTCCGTATCGAGAATATAGTCGCCGTCAGGTTCGGGATAGGCAAGTATTGGCGCCTCCTGAAGATGCCTCTTCAGCGTTTCGAATGCTTCCTGGCATTCTCCACTCCAATCAAACACGCGTGCCTTCTCCGTCAACCTGTGTAATGGCCGGGCCACATCCGCAAATCCTCTTATGTATCTCCTATAATAGGACGCCAGCCCCAAGAAACTCCTTACGCCTCTTACATCCGTTGGGGTAGGCCACGATTTTACCGACTCCACCTTGTCCGGATTAGTTGATATTCCATCTGGGGACACAACATGCCCCAGATATTTCACGGTTTGTTTGAAAAGATGACACTTGCCTGGCTTTAATTTAAGCCCTGCCGTCCGGAATCGTTGCAGCACCTCACTCAGACGATTGATCTCCTCCATGATCGTCCATACACTATCACGTC
This sequence comes from Zoroaster sp. YZ-2022, assembly GCA_029582265.1. Taxonomy (NCBI): domain Eukaryota; kingdom Metazoa; phylum Echinodermata; class Asteroidea; order Forcipulatida; family Zoroasteridae; genus Zoroaster; species Zoroaster sp. YZ-2022. Next base: position 33,527,549 of record CM055826.1, on the reverse strand, counting down.
ATCCAAATATACGAGCAATGTCTCCCACTGTAGGCCTGATACCACCCTTTCCATAAGCCATTCAAACGTGGCAGGGGCGTTCCACAGCCCGAAAGGCATAACCCTCCAGCTGTACAACCACCCCCCCCCCCGCGTACCACAAAAGCAGACTTTTGCTTCGCCTCTTCATCTAGTTCTACCTGCCAATAACCGGAGGCAAGATCTAAGGTGGAAAACCATCTTGCCCCCGATAGTGAATCAAGAGTGTCGTCAATCCGTGGTACCGGGTAAGCGTCCTTTATTGTCTTTTCATTGAGTCCCCTATAGTCCACACAGAACCGCTGGGTCCCGTCCTTCTTCCGTACAAGGACTACATTGGACGCCCAGGGGCTTTCAGACGGCTCAATGATTCCTCTTTCTAACAGGTCGCCCACCTGTCGGTCAATTTCCTTTTGCTTACACGGTGGTTGCCTCCTAGGGCGTTCCCTCACAGGTCGTGCTCCACCGGTACATATTTGGTGTTTAACCCAGTCTGTCCTTCCCAAGTCATAATCTCCTTCAGAGAATACATCCGAAAATTCGGTCAACAGTCCAGCAATGGCGTAATGATAGTGCGGCTCCAATCCATCCACACTACGCTTCCAAAGATCCTGTAGATGAGCTGGAACATGAACCTCCTTGCTTCCCTCTTGGACTGCCTCCTGTTGCGCCTCTTGAATATCCTCTTCTTCTATAGGGTTAATGATGCCAGCTATAGTCCCGCAGTGCAGAACACACCTCTGTCGGCCCGGATTTAGCACCCTCATAGGCAGTGTTCCTCCTTCTGTATTCACTATCGATTTAGCTAGAATTAGCCCTTTCTTGGCCAGATCGCCGCCTCCTATGACTGGCTCAACCACACCAACATGGCATGCCTCTAGCACCGTCGCCATCCGTCCACGTACTATGGTTTCATGTCCTGATGGTATAACTGTGGTCTTGGCTACAACAATCCTAGCACATAACGGTGTCCCCCACCGGGAGGTGCATTTGATGTGTTCTCTAAAAAGGACCAGTTCAGAAGCCTTGAAGTCTAATGTCCCTCCTGTTGGGACAAGAAAGTCCATACCAAGGATTGCCTGTGCCTTAATATTTGCAAAATCCGCCTGAACAGGATAAGTGGTCCTTCCAACTCACACTTCGACTTGCGCTACACCCAAAGTCTACATGGGGGCTCCATCCGCCTGGTATACCTTCACACCACGTTGTGTCAACCTCGGTCGCCTCTCCGGTGGTATTTGGTAATACACCTCACTGGAAATTAAAGTATCCGTCGTCCCAGTATCCACAAGGAAAGGAATTCTAAGAGCCCGAATTTCACCTACTACATAGAGTCCTTTCTTAGGCGAAACAGTGGGGGCTAGAACCTTCCTTTCTGACTCGGGTAGAGGTTTGTCTACTTTTGTCCGTCTGTGTTTGTTTGTTGTTGATCCTGACAAAACTACAGCCTCTCCTTGGGTCACAGGATAGGCTGATCGTAGTTTCCCGAACGTTTCTTTGGATTCCTTGCCTGGACTGGACATTCCCTTGAGAAATGCCCAAATTCTCTGCAATTACAACAAATATCCTCAGGAGCTGATGGTCGTCTCTGGCGGTGATGGTACACTCTTGTATCCCGCCTCCTCTCTCCTGTATTTTCAGCAGACTTGATCTGATTCCGTGGTTGGCCAACTGTCTCATTAACTTCCTCATCCAACATTCTACACCTACGGTTGTCGGGTTTGTGTCCACTCCTTTGTTCTTCCATCTTCTCAAAATTTTCAGTGGCTAGCACCGCCTGAATAGCTTCATCCAACGTAGATGGATTAGCACGGAAGATTCCCTCTCTGATGGATTGACGAGTTATGGCATCAGAGAAATGGCCTCTGGCGAGGCGATCCCGTCCTGTCTCGTCAAATTCGGGGTATGACAGTGCTGCCAACTCCCGGACAGCTTGTCCCAGTTCTTGAATTGTCTCCTTGGGGCCTTGCCTCCTACTTCTCAATTCCATCAGGACATTCTCTGCTCTCTGGCCAGGGCCAAAACGAGAATTTAAAAGCTTGAGTAGCTCTTTGTACTCGTGTTGTTTCCTTTCTCCATTACCGTGGTTTAGCAACACCTTCAGTGCGGATCCTTGGAGGCTTGCGGCAAGAAACACGGCCGCCTCCTCATCGTCCCATCCATTTGCTAATCTACATGACTCGAAATGTTCCCGATAATCAATCCAAGGTTGTTTGCCTCCGAAACGATCAGGAACAATTCTGGGACGTCCCGTCCCTTTTGACAATCGTTGTTTCAATTGTTCTTCTCCTACTACTCGATAGTCTCGCCTCAGTGGCCATGGTACTCCTTCAGAGGTCTCAGCTCCTCCTACTGCCTGGCCACTCCCGTCTTTCTGTCCAGTGTCTACACGCTGTGGAGAGTCATTCTCTGGAGGCGCTATGTCTCCTCCGACAGGGGTAGACTGTAACGGCCGTATCCAAGTCCTATTTTTCTTCATTACTCCTCTTAGCGATGGGGTTTCTAGTGTGGTATCCTTTTGCTCTGGATCCTGCAGCTGGTTCTCAGTAACGTATCCACTTGAGTCCATGAGTGAATCTAGTCCTTCCAGATTCGTACGCCTCCATGTCCCCTCCAATTTGGATACCCTCTCCATTAGCTGCTCCATCCTAGCTCCCATAGACTCCATCTTTGTGTATGAACGTTGTAGTTCGTCTTCCCTTCCTTGTAGGTGTATCCTGAGAACATCTACCTCCTCTTGGAGGTCCTTGGTGTTTTCCTCCTTAGACATAATTACTGTTATCCTGTACTATATTAAATCACGCACTTACGATGAGCCTCTACCAACCTCCAGAAGAAAAACACAGGTCCAGATATAACAGGTGTATAGTCCCACTTCTGACACCATTTGTGGCGGAATCTCTACTGCTGAAGATGATTTATCCCAGTGACCTTAAATCGAGACAAATCCTCCGGCTCGGATGGCTGAATATCGGCCGGAAGATGCAGGCCCGTTTAGTCGGAAATATACCGCCCTATACACAAGTTAACCTGTTCCCTGGTTCGATCTTGGAGTGGCAAAGACTGACAAATTAATCCACAAGGACACAAATAAATGAATTGATTCTCATTTAATAAATCGACGTGAATTATCATTGGTCCCAAGTGACTGTAATGTAATTAATTATGCGTACCCTTCAATAAACCTTAATTGTAACCTCCAATATGCATATAGCGATGCACGCGAAGGCGTAGCTAGCTAAGCCTTGCTGGGGGTCCTGTATCCTCCGTGGTCTGTATTTTTGCTACTGAGGCCGTGAGCCTTCCTTGACCAACGTGACCGCCTCTTCGATCCTCGCGTCCACCTTCCACTCTAACAGTACCGGCTAATCCGACTGCTCCTCGGTGGCTGTGACGCTGGCGTCCCAAGGCTTATCCACGCAATGCATGTTCCGCCGTCAGTCCCCGTGGCTGCGCCTCCAGTAGCCTCCTTACTTTGATCCGTTGATAGGCCCCAGCTCGGCTTCGTTAGCTAATCTTGCATGCCCAACGCGCTCGCAGGACGTACCTTCCTATCCAAGGGCTTGGCTCGCACTGCCGCTTGCGATCTCAATCGCCAGCTGCGCGCACTTACGCACATGATCCAAATCTCATGCACTACTACACGCACGCAGCCGCAGCAACCCGCGCCGCTAGTCGCGCGCCCTCTGTCTGCTACGATTAATTAGCCTGACTTGCGCTACATTATTATAGACTGCCAGAATTCTGGATTGCATGAGGACGAATGTGGTAAGCAATGACGTAGGGTACAATCCATCAACATTATTCTTGTTTCCCTATTAAACAACGACCCTTGATGCAATGACAATCGTCTTACTGCAGTATAACTGGGTTCTTAAAATGTCCACAACAAAAGTTGTTATTATTATTTACCCAGGTAATTAGGAGGTAATTGCAAATTTAAGTTTTCAATATTTCTGCACCGTTACCTTGTGGTTAGTCACTTATTATTGTATTTTCCATTGTATATGAATGTATCAATTAACAAAAAAAGTATGATTTGTCAACAGTCATTAGATATAAACGTGACCCATATCTCATGATACAGCACAGGACTAAGCTTCACTAGGCTAACCAGTCTATAATAACTCCAATAATGTTATCTTGTCCAATGGTATGTTATACCAAGAGTCAGTCAGGGTCAAGGTTGGCTCAAAGAAAGGGTCCACATCCATATTTGGGTCAGACTGACCCATACATTTGGTCAGTGAGAATCAGATTTCAGATCACTTTAATCTCCACAATGGGTCTGGCTGCTGAAGACACTTTTAGGGGCCCAGGACTGTATTCACTGCTTGCAATACACGTTATATACATGAAATGAAGTACAATATAGGACATTCACATACTTTATAAGTCGCTTTCGTGTCGTTTTTCCTCTTAAGGTTGTGGTTTCCCTCAGTACAAGATTTCATCAGGGAACTATTCATATTTGACGTCTCCGGTTTACCCGTTCAACTACCCTACTTATATTAATTGTGATTGGGAGATCATAAACCATGATTCACAGATACTGGTGAGGTTTTTGCATTTTCAAACCGAAGAATACTACGACAAGGTACAGTTTCTTGGAAGTACTCTGAATGGAGGTGAGATGGTTGCTTTCGAACTTCATGGAACCACTAAAGTACGCACCATTGCGTTTAATTCCACGTCAGTGTTTGTGAGTTTCACATCTGATTCCATCTTGACGTATACTGGATTTCGCCTGCAGCTGTTGGGCAACTTCTCAGCTACAAGTAAGTGGTATACTACATCTCCTATATACTTAAAGCACTTAACACCTGCACAAAGAGTAACATAGTAAACGGTCCTGGTCCGCCCTTTGGCTGCCATTTTTATGTGTACTGTTGAAATTGTTTTAACTTTCCATTCGGAGAGACCAAAAACCATTTTTAACAAAGCGGGCATGCAATGGTTTTTATTTCTCCAAAGTTGAGTCTAGAACCCCCTTTCAACATTCATAGATCCGCCCCTTAAAACATGTGTGTTATGACCCGTAATGGAATAATTGACCAGAAATGGCATATCAACCTGGAATGGACTGGCTTTTTACATTACGGGTCAAACAATATTACATGGTGAATTTATGAACGTTTTTTTTTAAACAATACCGGCCGAGATTACAATACTTGCCCTGTGTTCTTTTTCAGGCCAGCATACTGTTTGTTATTACTGGCCAATTATTTCATTAGTATTTTTTTCTTAAGGCAATCGAGTTGAATTTCAACAAACATTTAATGTTACTGAAATCACCCTCTTGTTCATCCTAAGATTTGCTTAAACCAACATGGGGAATCCCGGACAAAATTGACGAATAACCCTACCAACAACAGGGGTGTTTTGTTTGAACGTATTTGCTTGATACAACACCATTATTATCACAGAAAAGATCATACAAAGGGCTACAATATCACTCATTATTGTCATGAAAAAACGGTCGTTACTTCCACATTCATTCGCATTTCTATTGCAATGTAATTAATCAGAAAAAGGTTCACTTACTCATTTTCTTTAATTATTTTCTTTAAATAATCACGTACAGACGAATCATCATGTCCCGATGCCAACCTGTTCGATTGTGATGATGGCTCATGTGTGTCACCTGACGCTATATGCGATGGTGTCATAGACTGCCAGAACACTGGATTGGATGAGGCCGAATGTAGTAAGCAATAAACTAGGGTACAATCCGTCAACATTATCCTCATTGGCGGATCCGGGGGGGGGGGGGGGCTAAGGGGCCCCCTAAAAATATTCTGGATCCGCCCATGATCCTTGTTTCCCAACGTCTTCTCAACGACTCTTGATACCATGACAATCGCCTTACTGCAGTATTGTATAGCCCGGTTCTTAAAATGTCCATGACGAAAGTTTAACCTAATTTTAGTAAAATAATATTTACGTACAGGCGATTCATCATGTTCCGATGCCAGCCTTTTCGATTGTGGTGATGGCTCATGTGTGTCACCCGTCGCTAGATGCGATGGTGTCATAGACATGTGGAGTGTCGTGGCCGAGCGGTCTAGCTTACTGGACTCAAGTTCTGGTGTTAGCAGCAGAATGTGGGTTCGAATCCCAGCCGTGACACTTGTGTCCTTGAGTAAGACCCTTAACCATAATTGCTTCTCTCCACCCAGGGGTTAAATGCGTACCTGTGAGGGCAGAGTTGGTTGATTTGCCCTATATGCGCTGTAATGGCAGCAATTGAGCTGTGAACTCCCCAGGGAGCTGAGATGGTTTCAGGAATGATTTAATATCCTTATGAGCCTCATGAGCAGGGGTAATGATATAATGCGCCTTGAGCATCACTTAGTTGGTGGATACGTGCGCTATATAAGTCCACACATTATTATTATTATTATTATTATTATTATAGACTGCCAGAACTCTGGATTGGATGAGGAAGGATGTGGTAAGCAATGACGTAAGGTACAATCCCTCAACATATTCTTGTTTCCTCTATTCAGTTGAAACCATGACAATCGCTTTACTGCAATACTGTATAGCTGGGTTCTTAAAATGTCCACAACAAAAATTTAAACTAATTTTAGTAACCCTAAACACGTATACTCTGACAGACGGTTAAACATATTATATTGTATTATACTGGAATCTTATATCGCGCGCAATCTATCACGATGTAAAACTCTAAGAACTTTATATTATTACCCAGGTTAATATTTCTGCACCGTGACCTTGTGGTTAGGCATTTATTACTGTATTTCTTATTGCATATGAATATATCAATTAACCAAAGATTAAGATTTCGTCGCATCAGTGCAACAAGGTCGTATCATAGTTACGGCCTTGTTGCAGACATGGATTTTTTGCTCAGTACAACAAGATCGTATCCTTTTACAAAGTTCCAGGATGAACACGCAAAATCTATGGAAGAAAATACGACGTTGTTGCACGAGCCTTGATCAAGGCGTATCGGAACGGTTTAGTCGCATAATTTCGCCCCTTTAGTTATCCGAACTCCAGCGCACATTCACACTTTGTGCATACTGTTACATGTACATCCACATGTACCTAATGTATGGAGTAGTGTACATGCATGTACATGTACTGTACATACAGAGACCATTCGTCATCACGCCTTGATCCTTCTGCACATGCCAAAATTAAAAGACCATACAAAATGGTAAATTTATTTTCAACCCCTGCCAAAGTTGTTGATATAAGTGACATATAATCGTATCAATTAAGCCAGGAATGGACAAAATCCAGACGAAATCCTGGCGAAAATGGCGAAGCCAAAGGAAGATCTTGAGTCCTGCATAAGCACACATAATGGTACGCTATATTTATTGCTTTTTACGAACAAATATTCTAAGTGCAACCAAAGTTTTGAATGTCCAGTATTTGATTCGTTGAATTTTGTTATAAGGAAAGTTGATCTCACTGCAAAATGTGTCCAAATTGTTCTTGTTTTGTGCCGATAAAAAAAATCATCCTTTGGTGATCTTGCCGGTGCTGTCAACCAGACTAATAGTTTGACAATGACCCTACCCCTCTGTGCACGGACGCACACACAATACATGAGTTGCACGTAAGGGGAATCCCATACACAGATGTACATGTACGGCCACGGACATCGCGCGGCAGCCAGACAGTTGTTAAGACAGCTCCTGTCGAGCTCCCGTACAAGTACGTCATAAAAATGGGAAACATGTTTGCTGCCGTTACGGGCCGCAAATGTGCAACCGACTTTCGCGCATGTCAACCGCTGGAATGTTGGCTGAAAATCAAGATTTTTTCAGCAATTTGTGATTTGTTTTAATGTTGTCAACTTATAGACCGTCTGCACAGTGATTGGCATACTAAAAGTTCAAAACGGCGTTGCCAAAAATATAAACTAAAACAAATTATGAAATGTTAAAACAAATTTAAAACACCTATCCAATCTTATCAATAATGTGCTAAGTCAGTGGCAGGAAATGCATAACAGTAGGATGTTACATTATTGTACATGTACATATACTGTACTGTACTGTACTACATATTACGTCCATTGTACATGTTCCACCGCTTGTCCCCTCCCCTCACCCCCTCCTCAATGTCGAGTCTAGAACCCCCATTCAACATTCCTAGATCCGCCCCTTAACACATGCATGTTACGACCTGTAAATTTAATAATTGACCAGAAATGTCATCCCAACCTGGAATGTACTGGCTTTTTACATTAATGGTCAAACATTGAATATTACACCAATGGCTGGTGAAGTTATTCTATAATGGACAAACGTTTTTATAATACCCGCCGATATAACGTTACTTGTCCTAATGTATATTTAATTTTTCAGGCCATCATTCCACTACTGGTTAGTTATTACTGGCCAATTATTTCATTAGTACATTTTTCTTAACATAAACGAGTTGAATTTGAACAAACTTTCAATGTTACCCTTATTAATCTTATTAAGAATTGTTTATTTTTAAACCAGCAGGGGAATCCTGTTAAAAATTTATATGAACAATGGTTTGAAAAGGAAACATTCTTTCAAAACTGAACGAAAATAGGAAAACTTGTATATAACAAATAACTAGAGCTCGTGTTTGTTGGAACAAGCACACGGTATTCGTGTGAACTTCTGCTTCAATAAAATTATCATAGATGATGTCATAATCATATTTTGCAAGGGTATAATTATTATCTTTTATTATAACAATATCAATTTCATATTGAACATACCTATAAATTTTGCATTAATATGTTTTGACCTTAAGTAATAGTCGGATCAGGTGATTTGAAGGTCATGTATAAATATTACACAATAAAACTTCATCATGATCATGAAAACATAACGTTCGTACCTGCTTTGGTTCAATTTCTGAGAATTATTCCCTTTTAAAAATTGCCGCTACGGGGCGCTCTGATCTGTGAGGACGTCATCAAACATATTTTTGAAAACGATGAGATGTCACTAGTCACTTTATTCTCACAAGTCATATTCAAATTTCCTATCACATTGGCTGCATACCCTGTAATAGTGCTTCAGTATATCTTGTTTGTTGAACTTCCGGTTTCAACCGGAAGAAAAAGTTAAAATGGGGCTCATGTCTATTAATTCTGTTTTAGTTCATGAGATATGATTTTAAAAAAAATTAATTAAACGTCTACTTGATGTAATTCGATATCTGATAACGTCATCATGACATCTTAACTTTATTATGACATCGTGTTTCTTAATTTCGTAATTAATTACAACAATGAAACAGCTTTGAAAACCTTGTTATTGTCTTCATTGCTCCTTATAAACAATATTATTCTGATATTGTTTATCATTCTGAGACTATACCGTTCTTTGAAATGTAAATCGTAGCCTTGATGAAGACTGTCTTGAGTCTGTTCTGTTCTATCTTCCTTGTACCATGCGGTACTTGTATGAAACCACATCCCTTTATCCTCCATTCAAATCCTGGGCCGTTTGGCTAAGATCATATGCAAAATGCAATCCTATGTTAATATTAAAACAAAAATTGTATTTTTTACTCTTAAGAACCAACCTACTTTTCTAACTACAAACATGCTCTATCACAACTTGAACAAATCACAAACCACAAAGATCTAGGTATTTTTACTGATTCTAAATTGAAGTTTGTCCTTTATGTTGACTACGTTGTTGCAAAGGCTAGCCAAACTCTTTGTATTTTTTGGCGGCATTACAGAAACCGGAATAAATGTTCAGTCAGCAAACCTAGCGCTATGGGTTTGCCGGCTGAAAATTACTATCGTGTTTCTAACCATCCCCCCCCCCAAATGCCTTTGCAAAACGCCCCTGGCCACAGCTCTGAGGAGCATTCTAAGCGCTTTATGAGTGTTGTTGTTGCTGCAAGAAAACGGTAGCATACTCCTCAGTAGTCAGGATATGTCAACATATTTAGTAGTGTTTATTTATGGGCCATTAACAAGTAGGCGGGGGGAGGGACATTGATATACTCTCCATTCTAAAAAGCGGATGGAAATTTAAGCCACTGTCCTAAAGCAATACGTTTTCGTATTTGTTGAACCCAGTGCTACATATTCGTGTTCTCGTGTATATACATGTGTACAAAGAACCAAGAAGCTATTTCTTGTTTAGAATCTTTTGCTATAGTGTCATAAAAAACGGCACTGGAAAAATGGGTTAAATTTTTTTCATTTTTCGTTTTACAATAAAACAAATCCTTGATTTTTGTTTTGTACTCATGTTTGTAGTAATGGAAATTCTTGCTAGTGTAGCAATAGAATTTACAGAAAAACGTAAAAGACAACAGTCTTGGTCAAGGCAATAACTCACTAAATACCAAACTTAAGAAAGATACGAGGTTGCAATGCCTCTTTATCTAAATCATCAACTTATTACGATTTACACCCCCATCTTATCAACATAAATTTGCCGTTTCGAGCATTCCCCAGCTTAAGCATTTTATTAGGAGGTAATTGCAAATTTAAGTTTGCATTAGGACCTGCAACATGATCTTGTGGTTTGTCATTAGGTGTACGTGCTGCACCTCCTTCAAATTCTTCGTTTTTATGTGACTTCATCAGATATCGAATTTAATTACACTAAATCAAAGTTTATTATTTAAAAAATCATATCTCACGCACCACAAAAGATATATTCACAATCGTAAAGATTTTGAATTATGTGACATTTTGTCCCCAGACATAACCCAAATCTGACCTCCCTTTTCTGGTCAAAACCGGAAATTTAAGTGAAAAATATTCTGAAGCACTATATCGGGTCTGTAGCAATCTTTTTCAAAACTATGTTTAATGATGTCATCACAGATCAGAATGCCACCTTGCGGCAGTTTTAAAATCTCAGAAATTATCGAACAGAATTTCACAAAATTTACTACGATAATAAAAGGCATTCACTGTATTATTTTTGTGAAGCATAAATTTAGTAACGCGACTAAACCGGCAGTTAAGGTGTTGACCCTTGCACATTATATGTAATTTTAATTATTTTTATGAAAAACCATATCTCCTGAACCAAAGCAGATACTAACGTTATTTTTTCATAAACATGAGGAAGTTTTGTGTCAGATAAATGACCTTCAAATGACCTGGTCTGAACTTTACTTCCGGTGCAAACAGGAAGTTCAAATCAGACACATTTTAACGGAAAATTTACAGGTCTTTTGAATATGGTAAGAAAAGATGATATACATTTGGAAATATGATTGTGACATCATCGATGATAGTTTTATTGAACCGGAAGTTCACACGAACGCCGTGTTCATTCTCGATGAAACTAATCTAACAAAAAACACGGTGGCAACGTTCACAGAACATAAAACTTATTTAGACCTTATCATGTAATTGTATCTAAAGTTGTGACGTCATGGTGACTTCATCAGGTATTGAAATAAACCAAATCAAAACTCATGAACAACAAAAGATATTTTCACAACCTTTGCATCATCCTACATATCTTGAATTGTGTGACATGTTGAACACAGACATGACCCAATCTGACCTCTCCTTCCGGTCGAAACCGGAAGTTTATGTGAAAAAATATTCTGAAGCACTATTACAGGGTCTGCAGCCAACATGATAATGCTGTTTGGACATGACTTCAGTGGACGAAATTACTATTGACATGTGACCTTTGTAAACATATGACTGGTGACGTCATGACCTGCCACAGCACCCTCTGAATGTAAAGAATGTAAAGAATATGAAATATGTACCATTTCTCAAACAGACATGTAGCTGATCCGAGTTTTAATTCCGGTCCGAACAAAAAGTTCAAATTCAACACATTCAACACTAAAGCAAAATTGACAGGAATTTTGAAGAAGAAATTTATATTGTTATAATAAAAAATGTCATATTCTGTGTGTTAATACTCTAGTTTACTTTACTTCTCCGTGAGACTTAACTACAAACAAAAACATAGTTGCAAATTTCACAGAGCCTTAAAACAAAATTTTACAAACTTTAGTACGATGATAAAACACGTAAGTCACGTGACTGAACCGGAAGTTAATTATATGTAGTTTTAATTATATATTATGAAGAATCTTCTGAACTAAAGCAGGTACTAACGTTATTTTTGCATGATCATGAGGAAGTATTATTATGTCAGATATATGACCTTCAAATGACCTGATGTGACCTTTAGGTGCAGTACAAACAGGAAGTTCAAATTTAACATATTCTAACGCATAATTGATAAATATAGTCTTTTGAAGTTGAAATTTGTAGTTTTTAACCCTTTCATTACCAGCCAGTTATGCAAGAGAGTACCCTTCTTTACCACAGTAATTAGGAGCCCAATGTCACTTCAGCACCAGTGGGTTTTTCACAATTTCATTGAAGTGCGCCCTCACTCTGCAGTAATAGACACCTTTTTTTACATGTGTACTGTACATACCAAATGGCTCAGATATATTTGTATGTTAAACTGATGGTAAAAATGAGTATACAAAGGGAGGAAAATATTGTGCAGATTTTTTAAGTGTAAAAGCAAACAATGAAATATTTAGATCAGTATTTACACTGAAGAAAAGTAATACAAATGGGTGATATTTCATGCAAATGTGGTAGTAGCTACTTGCGCAGCCCTAGGGTTTGCTGAGGTGTGAACATCAACAGGAGATGGGACTCGAATCCCTGGTTGGACCACGACTAGGAGGCGGGACTGGTACAACAACCACTCAGGACAAAAAGTAGTTAGTTGCATCTGACATCAATGGTTATTTATTGGTACAACACCAACTCCAAGAAACACCCTGTATAACAAATACAGAATTTCAAAATACATCTCACATTGCTATTGTTCACATACATGTACATAACATAAGTACACCATACTTCAATTCATGTACAGCAACACATACACTATACATGTACATAGGCGTTGTCATTATATGATCCTAGGTCCCGACAAGACATAGCTAAAATGCAAGGCAAAATTCACACAAAATCAACAATTTATAACTTGTATCTCAACTCACCCAGTCCTGGATAATCAAGTTGGACACTCAATAGGTTGTTCCACAAACTGTCATATTTTTTCAGACAAATATGCTGAATTTATACTTCAGAACTCAGAAGGTTAACAAAGTTGTCGATTGTGTAGAATCACCAAAAGCGCGGGAAAACATACCCGTCAAGTGAGGGCGCACTTGCGTCCACCACACAAATACGGTACATGATTTCTTTTCCATGTGAAAAACAATAACTTGGTTGAGATTTTTGGGGATTTTATTTGGTTTTCTACTTGGAAATGAACCATTTACTTGTATTCAGTGTACATACATCACAATCCACGCTAATATTTTCATTTTCCCCAATTCATTGTTGGTTTGGACTGTAATCTGCGGCTTGTCCGACCTTTCCCAACATTGAATTGGGGGGGGGGGGGTTGAAGGCAAATAGTACAGATTTACAATCAATTGATGTGGTATTTCTCAAAGCAAGGAACTATGCACATAGGTTGTGTACATTGTTTACAGATCATCTTCGTTTGTTTTCGCCTGCCTAATTTGCGGTTACTGCAAACAATGCAGTCGCGTTTCTTTCCATTGGGGTTTTGCAGGATAGTGCTGTTGCCCTGTCAACTCGATAGGAATATGGTATCTCAACTGACTTGTTGCGTTACGTTCCCAACCCAACAGCAAGCCCTGTACAATCCCTATACGAAAATCAAGGTTACTGACATTTTGTTCCCTGCTATGCTGGTGAATATTACTCTGCTATTGACAATACAGATATTCAGCATATGGAAAAAAAACTCTTTTCCACCATTTTAAGCTTCTGTGTATATGATTGTAGTACTGAAAACATTGGTCGGCAAGATCAGTTCCACCCATGTTTTTGTTGTAATCTTCAATACAATTGGGCTTCATAACATCACAAAATCCACTTGTGCTCTTATTACACCGAATTTGCTTTTTGGACAAATCGGTGTTGCCTACATTAGTTAAAAGTGTTACAGATTTTTTGTCTTGCCAAACGATATACAATTGCCCACCTTTCACCCCAAAAAATGGGTCATCTCCTTTCTTCATTTTATGTTTTTTGGGGTTTGCGGCCTGGGGTATTCCCTGTGTAGTGTAACGAACAGTTCCACAACATCTGAATCCTAGTTTAGCAAGTTTAGCTAAAAGAGCTGGGCTAGTATAGTAATTATCACAATATATTACATGTCCCTTATTCTCAAGTCCATGGACCAGATCAATGACAACTTTTCCTGCAACTGTTAGGTTTGGTGGATGGCAGTCTGACTTGGTATCTACATGTACGTCTGCATCATAAACAGTTTGGGTGTCGTCGGCTCCTGTGTACAGTTTCCAAGCACACGTGTATCCTGTTTTGGACTCGTTCAGGAAGAATGCTTTAATACCCGTTTGATAGGTTTTTAGGCATGTACTGAACAAAACTTAAGCGTCTCTTGAATTTCAACATATTCTCGTCTGGAGACAGATTCTGCGCAGGGTTATACAGGTTGAGAAACTTCGGGACGAGGACTTCTATCAAGGGCCGAACTTTGGAAAGTTTGTCCCGTTTAGCCAAGGCTCTACGAGGAATTTGGTTATTTGAGATGTGGAGAAACCGAAGAATTGAACTGAACCGATTTCGGGACATGATCGACGGGTAGAATGGGATGTGAAGAACTTCAGATGTTGACCACTACATCTTGTATTGAGAGGATTTGTTTATGGCCATAGCAATGAGAAGTGCCACAAATGCCATCATTTCTGGAATGTTGGTTGGGTGCCAGGAGAATTGTTGATCAGGATTTGAGTCTATTGTTTGCTGCGCATAGCGATTAGTCTCATCGACGAGCATATCCCACACGAGTTGACAAAAATACAGCTTGAAGATCTCCACTGCCGACAGTGTGGCAAAGTCGCCGGTGGGGCCAGAATTTCCACTGAACTGCACAGTCCCACACTCGTAATGGTCTCGTCGTTCCCAACCGGATCGGAAATCTAACTTTCCTGTCGTCCTCCTTGATCTCGGTCGGCTGTCACCTTGGTAGGTAGGCTGCAACAGAAAAACAAGGCAAAGGAGGATTAATCTCGGTCCTTTGTAAATACAATATCTCAATGCTACTTTGCTGCATGTGCACAGGCCACAGGGGGGTCATGCGCAAAATGAATATTGTGCTGAGAAAAGAAATATGGCAGATTCCATCCACTCCAAAATTCGTTGTCGATAAATTTTCGTTTTAATGTGGGATTGTGAATGTGAATTCCCCCAACTTCTTGCATAATACGACTTATAAGGGCCTTTCGAATACAAGGCTATTCTTTTGGAAGCTTGAGACTAAGAGTGCATTTTCAGCCTGTTAACGCTAAACAGCACGACCGGCTATGGGTGAATGTTAAAATTTCTATGCTATATCTATACATCAACTTGCTGTTTCAATGAATACACATATTATCCCAACAAACTACTAATAATTGTACATTTTCACTTGACTTTTTTGACCCAGTCCAGGGGGTGGGGATTTGGTCAATCCTATTAAAGGGATCCATTTTCTAAATTTACATTACTCAACTCCAACAGCTGTAACGCTATTTACGATATAGCCTAGGAAAATAAGTGAATTACATTAATTTGCATTGGGCCAGGAAGAGTAACGTTAACGTTTACTAGGCCTAGTGTTAGTTATTCAATTTTACTGTGATTTTGGCCTACCTCTTCAACGAATTCCGCTGGAATTTTTACTTATGTGCTCTCGTCATCCGTTACTTCGTCATCTGATTCTGAACCACTGTCTGCCAAAATCTCAGCCAAAATGCCATCATTTATGTCCGTTTCCATCATGATTGCAACTAAAAACTGACCGTTGTGGAAGCGAGTGGACGCTAGCACCGGGAACCGCAAAGTGACGAACTTTTCTTTTCATAAACTTCTATGCACTTCATTCCTGTCAATAGAAGGCGCCAACCCCAAAAACCACTCAAGCATTTTCAGGTGGTGAATTAAGTAGCCGTGGTCGTCAAGGGCATGCTGATTCCCGGCACCTTTTAGAGCCCACGGGAAGGAAGCGTATCACAACAAAGGCTCTTTTTAGAGCCCGTGGGATCGAAAGGGTTAAACAAAATTTCGAATTTTTGTGACATTTCCAAAAATGTGATTGTGACGACATCAATGATCTTTTCGTCGAACCAGAAGTTAACCCAAACACCTAGTGTTTGTTAAAACCAAACACTTTTCTTCTGCTCTTAAACTCTTCTTCTCTTAAATCTACAAACCAAACATAGTTGCAAAGTTCACAGAACCTTACAACTTACGATATATTTATACCTTATTATGTAGTTATAAGTTGTGACGTCGTGACGAATTACATATATCGAATTACAATAAATCAAAGTTAAATATAAAAAAAAATCATATCTCATTAACCACAAAATATATATTCACAATCGTTGTATCATCGTAAAGATCGCGAATTATGTGACATTTCGTACACAGACACGACCCCAATCTGACATTTTGGTTCAAGTTGTTTCATACCCAACTTAGAGGGTATACTCTTACTGATGAGAGGTGATGAGATGATTATGCTTTGGTCAACAACGAATTTTGTTTCTGTCCCGCATGTCTTGTTTTTGACTTCGGTGTCAAATTCGGTTCACTCAATTAATTTGGAAATAATTTTTTTAAATACTATTTACAGACGAATCAACATGTACCGATGCTGGCTTTTTCGATTGTGGTGATGGCACGTGTGTGTCACCCGACGCTAGATGTGATGGTGTCATAAACTGCCTGCTCTATGAATTGGATGAGAAACGATGTGGTAAGCAATGACGTAGGGTACAATCCATCAACATATTCTTGTTTTTTCAAAGACCCTTGATACCACGACAATCACCTTAGTGACCTTACTGTAGTATTGTATAGCCGGGTTCTTAAAATGTCCACAACAAAAGTTTAACCTATTTTGATTCTGCCAGCCTGAAAAACATTATTTTGTACAACTGGAATCTTATATCGCGCGAAATCTATCATGATGTAATACTCTAAGAAATTTATATTATTACCATTGGTCATTGGGCCAATATCAACCCTGAACCTTTCTCCGCTTCCTAAAATTTAAATGTTGGACTCTTAAGAAACAACCTACTTTATATAACTACAAACTTGCTCAATCACAACTGGAAAGAGTCACAAATCACAAAGATTTAGGTATTTTTATTGATTCTAAATTGACTTTGTCCTACATGTTGACTACGTTGTTGCCATAGCCAACCAAACTCTCTGTATTTTTGGCGACATTACAGAAACCTGGGTTATAAAACAAAACAAATCCTTCACTATACACTCTTGTTAGACCCAGAATTTGCTTCTGTTTGTATTAATTCGTTAACTGTCACTCACGATTGAGCGTATTCAAAATACATTTCTTCGATTCCTTGGAAACAACTTAGACGGCTCAGAAGTAATTCTTCTAGTTTCGCTAAAAAGACGTAGGCAGACTCTGGACCTGACTTTCCTTTTTAAATTATACTATTCGTTATCACAGGCAGGGGAAGGTCATAGATCGAAACAAAGGCTTACAAAGTTACTCATTCTATAAATTGTCATGATAAAACTAGACGATACTTTAAAATTCATTTTCATTTCCGATGCAATCAGACAAAGATGTATCATGTTCCGATGCCGGCGTTTTTGATTGTGGTAATGTGTTGTGTGTGGCACCCTACGCTAGATGTGATGGTTTCAGAGACTGCCAGAACTCTGGATTGGATGAGGACGAATGTGGTATTAAAACAATGACGTAGGGTACAAACCATCAACATATTCTTGTTTTCCCAACGTCTTTTCAACGACCCTTGATACAATGACAATCGTCTTACTGCAGTATTGTTTAAATGGGTTCTTAAAATGTCCACAACAAAGGTTTATTATTATCAAGTTACCCAGGTAATTAGGAGGTAATTGCAAATTTAAGTTTTCAATATTTCTGCAGCGAATTACCTTGTGGTTAGTCACTTATTATTGTATTTTCCATTGTATATGAATGTATCAATTAAAAACAAAATATGATTTGTCAAAAGTCATTAGACCCATATCTCATGATACAGCACTAAGCTTCACCAGGCTAACCAGTCTATAATAACTCCAATAATGTTATCTTGTCCAATGGTATGTTATACCAAGAGTCAGGCAGGGTCAAGGTTGGCCCAAAGAAAGGGTCCACATCCATATTTGGGTCAGACTGACCCATACATTTGGTCAGTGAGAATCAGATTTTAGATCACTCTAATCTCCACAATGGGTCTGGCTGTATTCAATGTTTGCAATACACATCAATATATGAAATGAAGTACAATATAGTATATTCACGTACTTTATAAGTCGCTTTCGTGTCGTTTTTCCTCTTAAGGTTGTGGTTTTCCTCAATACAACATTTCATCAGGGAACTATTCACATATGACGTCTCCGGGTTACCCGTTCAACTACCCTAATGATATTAATTGTGATTGGGAGATCATAAATCGTGATTCACAGATACTGGTGAGGGTTCTGCATTTTCAAACCGAAGAATACTACGACAAGGTACGGTTTGTTGGAAGTACTCTAAATGGAGGTGAGATGGTTGCTTTCGAACTTCATGGAACCACTAAAGTACGCACCATTGCGTTCAATTCAACGTCAGTGTTTGTGAGTTTCACATCTAATTCTGCGGAGACGTATACTGGATTTCGCCTGCAGCTGTTGGGCAACTTCTCAGCCACAAGTAAGCGGTATACTACATCTCCTATATACTTAAATCACTTAACACCTGCACAAAGAGTAACATAGTAAACGGGTCCTAGTCCGCCCTATGGCTGCCATTTTTATGTGTACTGTTGAAATTGTTTTAACTTTCCATTCGGAGAGACCAAAAACCATTTTTAACAAAGCGGGCAATGATTTTGATTTCTCCAAAGTTGAGTCTAGAACCCCCTTTCAACATTCCTAGATCCGCCCCTTAAAACATGTGTGTTATGACCTGTAGTGTAATAATTGACCAGAAATGTCATATCAACCTGGAATGGACTGGCTTTTTACATTACGGGTCAAACAATATTATGGTGAATTTATGAACGTTTTTTTTTACAATACCGGCCGAGATTACAATACTTGCCATGTATTCTTTTTCAGGCCAGCATACTGTTTGTTATTACTGGCCAATTATTTCAAAATTGACGAATAACCCTACCAACAACAGGGGTGGTTTGTTTGAACGTATTCACTTGATACAACACCATTATTATCACAGAAAGGATCATACAAAGTGCTACAATATCACTCATTATTGTCATGAAAAAAACGGTCGTTACTAGACTTCCACATTCAATCGCATTTCTATTGCAATGTAATTAATCAGAAAAAGGTTCACTCACTCATTAAAAAAATACATTTTCTTTAAATAATCACGTACAGACGAATCATCATGTCCCGATGCCAACCTGTTCGATTGTGGTGATGGCTCATGTGTGTCAGCCGACGCTAGATGCGATGGTGTCATAGACTGCCAGAACTCTGGATTGGATGAGGAAGGATGTGGTAAGAAATGCATCAACATTATTCTTGTTTCCTCTATTCAACGACAGTTGAAACCATGACAATCGCCTTACTGCAATACTGTATAGCTGGGTTCTTAAATGTCCACAACAAAAATTTAAACTAATATTTGTAACCCTAATTAAAACACGTATATTCTGCCAGACGGTTAAACATATTATATTGTATTATACTGGAATCTTATATCGCGCAAAATCTATCACGATGTAAAACTCTAAGAACTTTATATTATTACCTAGATAATTAGGAGGTAATTGCAAATTTAAGTTTTCAATATTTCTGCACCGTGACCTTGTGGTTAGTCATTTATTACTGTATTTCTTATTGCATATGAATATATCAATTAACCAAAAATTAAGATTTCGTCGCATCAGTGCAACAAGGTCGTATCATAGTTACAGCCTTGTTGCAGACATGGATTTTTTTGCTCAGTACAACAAGATCGTATCCTTTTACAAAGTTCCAGGATGAACACGCAAAATCTATGGAAGAAAATATGACGTTGTTGCACGAGCCTTGATCAAGGCGTATCGGAACGGTTTAGTCGCATAATTTCGCCCCTTTAGTTATCCGAACTCCAGCGCACATTCACATGTTGTACATACTGTTACATGTAATTCTAAGTAGGAATCACCAAAAATAAGACTTTCATTATTTTTATTTAACCCTGTGAACCTGTGAAAATGTACTTCGCCACTGCTGCGAACGACAGGCCCGAAACAAAAGCCGTCGGGGACACTTTCACTTAGCCTATTTTGATGACGTACATTTACGGGAGGGTAAACGCTATCTGCGGTAACGTTTTGTACACAAAACATATCACATCGCGTACAGCTGCAAAAGTTTACCAACCACGACTTCCGAAAGTGTTTTTGAAAAAGTTTCCAAAAGTAGTACTGACCAATTGTGTTGTTCATCATAGTCATTTGATGGAGATTATACTGATGCCAAAGTTGGTGATATAAGTGACATATAATCGTATCAATTAAGCCCAGAATGGACAAAATCCGGACGAAATCCAGGCGAAAATGGCGAAGCCGAAGGAATATCTTGAGTCCGGCATAAGCACACATAATGGTACCCTATATTTATTACTTTTTACGAACAAATATTCTAAGTGCAATCAAAAGTTTTGAATGTCCAGTATTTGATTCGTTGAATTTTGTTATCAGGAAAGTTTATCTCACTGCAAAATGTGTCCAAATGATTTTTGTTTTGTGCCGATAAAAAAAATCATCCTTTGGTGATCTTGCCGGTGCTGTCAACCAGACCAATAGTTTGACAATGACCCAACCCCTCTGTGCACGGACGCACACACAATACATGAGTTGCACGTCAAGGGGAATCCCATACACACATGTACATGTACGGCCACGGACAACGCGGCGGCAGGCGGACCGTTGTTAAGACAGCTCCTGTCGAGCTCCTGTAAAAGTACGTCATAAAAACGGGAAAAATGTTTGCTGCCGCCACGGGCCGTAAATGTCCAACAGACTTTGCGGATGTCAACCGCTGGAATGTTGGCTGAAAATCATTATTTTTTCAGCAATTTCTGATTTGTTTTAATTTTGTTTGGAATAGCATATAAATACCTAAATACATACTGAACAATTTTGAGTAAAAAAATCAAGGCACTTTGTATGGACTTTACGGCGGAACTCATTAATGCTAATCTATTATAAAAAGAGGACGGTGTTGTCTGTCTGTGACGCCCATACACGGGTGCAAGATGTGCAACCTTTCTTATCCTGCGGTAAAAACCTAGGTGCTCAGCGTGTGTGCGGTTTCCCAGTATGGCAAGGTGAAATTCCGTGCGGCCTTTCTTATCCTGCACAAAAATATGTACATGTGTCTTACGGTGAGCGTGGTACCACATACGCGCCATACAAGCACACGCAAACTACCAAGCGGCTACAGTAATCGTAGTAGAGACGTATGCCGTAACCACAATCACTCACACATCGACGTCGTTGAACACACACCAGGTATACTATTACTAGTATTAGTCCATTTTCATTATTTTAGCTTGCAGAGTGAATTCTGGAATAGCCACATGCTTACTGAGAATAGAAGAATATACACAGCCTAATTTTGGCGAGATCCGGTTTCCAAAAATAACCCTACAATACATGCGGAAACGTGATGGTCAATAACTTTCGAATAACGTTAGTATTTCATAATGTAGTACTGCTGCATATGGAATACCTCACTGGGGCCTGGGCAGTGAAGATTGGTCCTCTACTCTAGGACTTAATAAATCCTTGCTGCGTGCCATGTTACTTATTTTGTAAGTAGGTTTGTAAACAAAACCTAATTACTCCGTTGATTTTTACCCAAAATTTCTCAAATTCCGTAAGTTCACTGTTGAAGTATACCCAAATAGCATGGTTAACTCCCCTTAGCCTGCTTTGAACCCTTGACCCAAAACATCCTACTGCAAAAAGCATGGTCCCATAGGTCCGTGTACAAATCCTATCCCATCTGTCAACACAAGGCCATTGACTTCAGCTCCTACACGGCTTTTCAAAGGTTATCAGTTACCCACTATATTGTGCAAGACCATCGTTCCAGACATTCTTGAGACATCTGCGAGAGGGGGAGACATCAGCAAGAGGGGGAGACATCAGCGAGAGGGGGAGACATGTTTATTCCTATAACTGCTATGGGTACACATAATAGGGTATATTTTATGTCGAGTTGGGGTAGGGGAAAAAAACGTTATCACAGCGTTATCAGAACTAAAATAAACATCAACCTAAAGGGCCCTTACATTATTTTTTTTGCTTCAAATTGTTGTCTAGGGTCTAGAGGACCTCTAGGCATCTGTTAAAACCATGGGAGTTGGTAGTGTTCAACGCAACAGAAGTTATAGCGCCCCTTCACACCTACTGAAAAATTAAGCGCGATGCCACCGCGGTGTACGTAAAAGTGTCATAGTGCGTCGCAAGGTTTTAACCAACAAAACAAACAACTGCTTCTACATTTACCATCATCACTCTTTCACAGAACCTTGCCAAAGAAACATCATAATTCATATAATCACCAACCCCCCTTTAAAAAAAATAATATAACATGCTTTTTTAAACTATATCCTCCATGTTTTACTGCCATCAAGTTGCCAATAAACAAGTATATTTTACATACAAATTTTAACCACTGATATCTGTATCATTAATTTGTGTTCAAACCAACTATCTCTACCTCTTATTGCCCATAACTGTGCTCCCCTTCTCAAATTGTCTACATAGCAGATGTCAGGACTACATCAGATCTGTAAAACGGGTAAACAGCTAGTATACAAAATTCAAAAACCAAAGACGTATTCTCATTGGTGAATGGTTGGCCCAGCAACTGCATGCTCGCTGTGCGCGATATACACGAACTGCCGTTACCGTACTTTTAGGCAGTGGGCCTTGTGAATTTATCGTGTCGGTTAATAACCCAGGAAAAAGGTGTAGCTCCAACCACCATTACAGTATTGAGAAAAATAAAACTTAACTACCATGACTTTTCACAAGATAGATACGTTCGCATTATTTCACAATATTATAAAGAACGTCTCAATATTTTTAATATTCTTTTGTAAAATACCTGCTCACCCATTAAAACGGCTTTTCTGATTGGCTAGCAATCAGAAAAGCCGTAAATTTAACACTAACCATGTTATTCCGTATTGACCAATGAGAAGCGTTGTACTATCGACATTACGATATCACAAAATGGCCGACTCGTCTATGGACGAAGTTTTATCGAGCGACGAAGAATTTTGCCAGAAACGTTGTAACATGTGTATTTTTCCTGCAAAAAAATCCACTGTAGTGAAATGTAACAGTAAGACATGGGCTCGTTTCATAGAGTTTGTACTTCAATGGCAGAATTTAGAAGGCCATCAGGCCAAAATCGCAGAAGATTTCGTCCATGCACACGCTGCAGAATTCGACAGATATGGGGACAGTGTTGTATCTACGACGCCAATTCCAAGCAACGCTGGATTTCACCGTATTTGCTACACGAGATTTACCGACAAGCAACATGTTTTGCGAGTGAACAAACGTATGACCAAGAACAGAGAAATGCTTACAACTAGCTTCGCTAGTACAGGTGTGTTTACTTGAATTTATTTTCTGTTAAGTAATTCTCATAGCAATGATGGGTAACGTAGACTGGGCCAGGGCGCTGAAATCCCTTTTAAAATTTTGACTTTGACGATCGTACTACTAACAAACTACACTCAACCATCAATGCATGAATATGATAAATTGAATAAGTGGTTGATTTAAAAAAAAAAAAAAAAAAAAAAAACTAACAATGTTAGACTCAAATCGTCATGATCGTTGATCAATTAAATAAATCGCATTTATTGTGCTAAAGGTCCCCCATGTAATTTTTTCCTTAAAACCGACACTCAATATTTATATCTGATCAATTGCATGAATATGATAAATGACATTGTTTGATTTATATTCATGGTAATTGTGCTTAAAAATGCTTCGCCGTTAAAGGTCCCCCATGTAATGTTTTTCTTAAAAACGATACTCAATATTTATATCTGATCAATTGCATGAATATCATAAATGACAGTAGTGTTTGATATTCATGGTAATTGTGCTTAAAAATGCTTCGCCGCTTAAGGTCCCCTTGATCGATTTTAATTTAATACGAGATAAATAACTGAATCAATTCCTTGTGTATAATTGTGATATT
This sequence comes from Zoroaster sp. YZ-2022, assembly GCA_029582265.1. Lineage (NCBI taxonomy): Eukaryota > Metazoa > Echinodermata > Asteroidea > Forcipulatida > Zoroasteridae > Zoroaster > Zoroaster sp. YZ-2022. The sequence goes on along the minus strand of CM055826.1, from coordinate 33,503,257 downwards.
TTTTTTAAAGCTTTGCGCGCTAAGGATCAATTTGTTTTCAAAATATGATAGTACAGTAATCATTTTCGGAATTTGACATCACTCTCTGCAAGTTATTATTTTGTTATCAATTTGAATTATTTCAAAATTGTAATTTTTTGTTCTGGTTTGTGTATTTGCAGCTTCAGCTGACAATGGCATCAACATGGACAGTCAGGACAAGCCAGAAGAAAGACCGGTCAAGAACAGACGTGCTCTGCGTTCAAGTATGGCGTTGAAAGGGAAAGCCAGTTCTAAGCACGTATTACCAGAAATATGTGTGATATGCCAAAGAGACCGATACATTTTAGGAAGTACTGTAAAGTTGTGCTGATACAAACAGATGACTAACTGGCCATTCACTATTTATTAAACCATCCAATAATATTTACTTCATTTGCTGATATAATTATCCTCTCAACAATAACAGATCATCTACCAGGTGAAAGACCTGAATCAGGAAATGGTGTAAACAATATCAACTCATCTATTTCTAGATTTTGAGATTTATATATGACTTTACATCTAATGTTACAATACTAATAACGGTCATTAGCGAGCCAGTGTGACATAAAACCAACTTTGATTTTTGCATGCAGCAACTGGTTTTGTGATGTCCATTCATCTATAAAACATTAAATTTGGTTGTGTTAATTGTTATATGTATAACTCATTTAAAGATTGTAGTCATTTGATTGGTTAAATGATGCATTATTTATCCTATTTTTAGCCTTGGCTCAGAAAAATACTATTGCACTCAGGTGAGTGTATTTACATTTTCCATTGCACTGTGCAATCCCAGAGTACTTAGTGCACTTATTCACCCATTCATGCATAGCAGTATCAGGGCTTGAATGAGACTGTATAGTCTATGGGCACAATGTGTATAACACAGTGACACACAGGTTCACCAATTACAGACAGGGGTTCTGTTTCTAAAACTAATGCATGCTAAATATTTATAATTTCTTTTTCCTGGTTAATAAAATTTATATAATTTATTTATATAATTAATTGAGTTGAAAAGTGTATGAGTTATATAACACAATATATTAAATGTTTTTATTCGTACAATGGAATGAAAATGTTCATTTAAATGGAAAGTCTTTATCTCACCTTATGATACTATTCTTACCATTGTACTCATAAATATTCAATATTTGTGTAGCAATACATTGCAAATGGAAAAATACCACATAACAATAAAATAGTTTCTATTAGCCTTTATTAGGCTTTTAATCAATCATCAAATATGTTAATATTCTACACATTTGGATGTATGAGGGTTACGGAAGTACATATTATTCTAGATAGTATTCTAAAGCTTGTTTTGGAAAAAAGCCTCTTTAAAATATATCAGCTTGATTTGTTTAATTATTATGAGGAAGAAAGTTGTTGATAACTTCATAATGATAAGAATCCTACTATTTGTCAATATTGTCATCAGTGCGATCACCATGAGAGCCACCCGGTTAGACTTTTGCGCTGCACACATTGGGTTTTTCACTTAAAATTAAGGCATAAACACCTCGAATTGTGTTTTAAAAAACACCAACTGCACGTTATTATATATAATATTATTTATATTATAGAAAACTATTTAATTGATTATTGTTTTTTAAATTTTTGTTTTGTGTATTTGTTTCATCTGAGTCAATAAACATTGTTTTCAGAATGAAATTCCAACTGAAATATTAAAGTCTTTGTTATTAGTAACCATGTAAAAGCGTTTTTAGATTATAACGTACAGTTGATGTAAATGGATACTTTAGGGCAGCGGTTCTCGTTAATGTGCAACATTTGCGAATGTGAAAAAAATATGTTGCTGTGAAGGGTATTGGGCCCCATTTTATCAACTTTTCACCCCCACCCCTGATGGTGGTCATTGAACTTAAAAACTAAAGGGATATTAACCTCACGGCCCAGTGTCTATTTAGCTATGGGAATACCAGGCGCTCGCTGACAGCGGTAATTGGATAGGTTTGAAAGCCCGCGCAGTTCAAACTCCTTCTGTATCCTTTCTCTGTGGGCTAATGTACGACGTGTGTTTGCATGCATTGTGCTGTGTGTGTGGGATCAAACGGGGTCAAAGCCAGGGGCCTGTGATTGGCCATCATTTAAAATGAACCGCCCACATCTTGCATACGACTTTCCATTGGAATTCCAATGGGAAAATAAACACATAAGCTTTCGATTACAGAAAGATCAAGGCTGTAGTTTGAGTTCGATCGCGTACGAGGTCGTAATGCACAACCGTATCCACGACTTAGTTATTGATCTCGCTGTACAGTGTACGTGTCCGGGTCCGGGGATGGCGCACCGTGTGTGTGTATGTTCTGAATTTCTCGGGCTAGCAATCGGTACGGGCCAGGGTTGGGAATAACGTGGTAAGTGTGCACTACGACAGCCTTGGTCAAGGCTATTGTTGCACTCAACTGTCATTACAATAAGTAAACAGACATCTCCAAACACCAACGTTGAAATACACACTGCACTACGCACACAGACAAGTTTCGACCAAATGCATATACCCTCTATTTTATGAAACCCAAAATCCCAAAAGAAACAGGTATTGAACATATTAACTGCACCCTATGCAAATTTAGTTTGTCTACTTGCTGTAGAAACCCAATATTTCTGCTTGTGGAAAATTTGTACATATATGTACCCGTCGAATTCAAAACGACAAATTTTGCACTTCAGCACACTGCACTGAGCTCTGTCATGTCAAAAACGTACACACAAAACATTAACAACGGTGTTCGCGGTGGTCAAGACGCTCCACCCAATGGCCTCCATCCAGTTGGTGGTTTATTTGCCGTTCACTCATGTAGTTCATTCCTAAAGTAACTGCACAGTCAGTTGCTGTCAACCATAGTGAATATTCAAAGTTTGAATGAAATGTACCTATGTAATATTCACAGCCACTGAAGTTGATCGACTGCATTCTAATAATAATAATAATAATAATAATGTGTGGACTTATATAGCGCACGTATCCACCAACTAAGTGGTGCTCAAGGCGCATTCTTTTTTACGTGCATTACACAACACACGGGACCTACGGCTTTACGTCCCATCCGAAGGACGAAGCAATTATGGTTACGTACCTTGCTCAAGGACACAAGTGTCACGACCGGGGCTCGAACCCACACCCTGCTGCTGGCAACACCAGAACTTGAGTTCGGTGCGCTAGACCGCTCGGCCACGACACTCCACGGTCGACACTCCACAGTTGTGCGCCGCGTGCAATCTTCACGGTACTGCCTGCTGATTGGCTAATCGACGCGAGGAGGTCACCAGTTCACCGCGTGATCGTTAAATGAATATTCATTACTTCCCAAACCAACGCTTGCTGTAATTAGCTTATGTAAATGAGTGATGATGTCATATAGCTCATTAAAGTTTGTCACTGAGCCCGTGCTTACTTATTGTAATGTTTTAATGTATGCAAATTTATGCACTATTGCACATACAACCTTGTTGCAATGATTTATCAACAGTCATGAGATATAAACGTAACCTATATCTCATGATGCAGCACAGTACGAAGCTTCAACGGGTTAACCAGTCTATAAGAACTCAAATAATGTTATCTTGTCCAATGGTATGTTATACCAAGAGTCAATCAGGATCAAGGTTGGCTCAAAGAAAGGGTATACATCCATATTTGGTCAGTGAGAATCATTCCAGATCATTCTAATCTCCACAATGGGTCTGGCTGCTGTAGACCCTTGTAGGGGTCCGAGACTGTGTTCATTGTTTGCAATACACATCAATTATGAAATGAAGTACTATATAGCACATTCACATACTTTATAAGTCGCTTTCGTGTTGTTTTTCCTCTTAATGTTGTGGTTTCCCTCAATACAACATTTCATCAGGGAACTATTCATATATGACGTCTCCGGGTTACCCGTCCAACTACCCTTCTGATATTAATTGTGATTGGGAGATCATAAACCATGATTCACAGATACTGGTGAGGGTTCTTCAATTTCAAACCAAAAAAGGCTACGACAAGGTACGGTTTGTTGGAAGTACTCTAAATGGAGGTGAGATGGTTGCTTTCGAACTTCATGGAACCACTAAAGTACGCACCATTGCGTTCAATTCCACGTCAGTGTTTGTGAGTTTCACATCTGATTCCATCTTGATGGATACTGGATTTCGCCTGCAGCTGTTGGGCAACTTCTCAGCCATACTACATCTCCTATATACTTAAAGCATTTAACACCTGCACAAAGAGTAACATATAGTAAACGAGTCCTGGTCCGCCCTTTGGCTGCCATTTTTATTTGTACTGTTGAAATTGTTTTAACTTTCCATTCGGAGAGACCAAAAACCATTTTTAACAAAGCGGGCAATGATTTTTATTTCTCCAATGTTGAGTCTAGAACCCCCTTTCAACACTCCTAGATCCGCCCCTTAAACATGTGTGTTATGACCTGCAGTGTAAAAATTTACCAGAAATGTCATATCAACCTGGAATGGACTGGCTTTTTACATTACGGGTCAAACAATATTATGGTGAATTTCTGAACGTTTTTTTTAAAATACCGGCCGAGATTACAATACTTGCTCTGTATCCTTTTTCAGGCCAGCATACTGTTTGTTATTACTGGCCAATTATTTCATTAGTATTTTTTTTCTTAAGGCAATCGAGTTGAATTTCAACAAACTTTTAATGTTACTGAAATTACCCTTGTTCATCATAAGATTTGTTTAAACCAATATGGGAATCCAGGTCAAAATTTACGAATAACCCTACTGTCATGATCAAGCCTATCATACATGCGCGATTATTATGCCATTATAAACGTAGCCTTAGCGTGCGCGCATTGCAAAATGCAGCGTGTTGAAACTGACGCAAAGTGAAGCAAGTGAACAAGTCAAACATTATTTACACGTCTCCGCAAGTTTATCTCCCAGAAATCCCGACTAAAAGATACAACACCTACCAATAACAGGGGTGTTCTGTTTGAACGTATTTACTTGATACAACACCATTTTTATCACAGAAAAGATCATATAAAGGGCTACAATACCACTCAATATTGTCATGAAAAAACGGGTCGTTACTTCCACATTCATTCGCATTTCCTATTGCAATGTAATTAATCAGAAAAAGGTTCACTCACTCATTTTCTTTAATTATTTTCTTTAAATAATCACGTACAGACGAATCATCATGTCACGATGCCAACCTGTTCGATTGTGGTGATGGCTCATGTGTGTCAGCCGACGCTAGATGTGATATTTTGAGAGACTGCCAGAACTCTGGATTGGATGAGGAGGGATGCGGTAAGCAATGAACAAGGGTACAATCCATCAACATTATCCTTGTTTCCTCAACGTCTTCTCAATGACTCTTGATACCATGACAATCGCCTTACTGCAGTATTGTATAGCCGGGTTCTTAAAATGTCCACAACAAAAGTTTAACCTAATTTTAGTAACCGATTTAAACACGTATATTCTGCCAGACTGTTATATTATTATGCTGGAATCTTATGTGGCTCGAAATATATCACGATGTAATACTCAATTCAATTCAATTCGTCATAACCCTTTCAGTACCAAGACCAATTTTTCAATTATGCCTTGGGTACCGCACTCATTTCTTGTTTATGTCCACTTGGTTACCACAGGACTTTTGGCAAGTTTCATTGTATAGCGCCCTCACGTGATGATGCAATGCAAGGCAATTTCTCTACTGTTAACATAGGTGTCACAATGAATTACTCTCAGAGCCATGAAATCAACTTTATAATAAAAGACCAATTATGTTGACCTACATTAAAATACCGAAACACTGTTATTGGGGTTTATTAAGTATTATGTGACTTATACAGAAAGGAAACTGACTGTGTACAATTTTTTTTCTATTTTGTTTGAGCAAAGAAAAAGACTGAACCGGGACTTGAATCCGGACTTGAACCAGGACTTGAACCCGGACAGAACTCAACCGATATGCTGATGACTCGGCCATCAGAATACTAATTTAACGCACTAGACTGCTCGATCATGACACCCCATATGTGTTGACAATATTGGTGACCCACCACCCCAAAACCAGGCTGAAGTCGAAAATTTTTGTATGAGTAATTTTTACACTATTGGATTGCTTGCATGTTAAGCTTTAAAATAAGCTATAGTGGACTCATAGGTGGTACACTTTTGAAGTTACAAGTTTTTAAAGTTCGGGAGTCTCAATAGGATGCTTTTGAGAAAATGAACGTTAAAGTCCGAGTTGAAGTTAATCATTATCTCACATATTGAATCACAAAAATCACCTTAGCAACCACCTATTTATACTTCATGCAGACTCTTTTACTTATGTAAAACTATTAAAGGGGTCCATACCAACATTTAAAACTATAAATTGAAGTAAGACATTCAATAATGTTTGAGATATGGAATTTTTGTTTCATGTTGATAATACCTGAAATAACATCAATCTTGAAAAAAAAAAAAACAGATACTGGTATAAAGTGTACATCAAGTATTTTTTTTAATTTCTTACATTTCATACACTGGTTGTGGGGTATCATGGTCGAGCGGTTTAGTGCATCGGATTTGTGTTCTGATGGCTGAGTCGCCAGAGTGTGTGGGTTCGAAGCCTTGCCGCGACCATGGTGCTTGTGTCCTTGAGCAAGACACTTTACCATAATTGCTGCGAGGGACGAATTGAACCCAGCCGCTGGGGATGTACAAGCCAGTGCATGCTTAGTGCCGGTCCCAAGCCCGGATAAATGGGAGGGTTGCGTCAGGAAGGGCATCCGGTGTAAAACCTATGCCAAATCAAATATGCGGATCATGATCCGCTGTGGCGACCCCTAACGGGAGCAGCTTAAAGAGGACAACAACATGTCATACACTTGTTATTGAAATTGGGAATAAGGCGGCAAGTTACAACCCAACCCCCATCTCCTGAATAATGACTCCACCCAAGTCCTAACCCCCTCCCCTACAACCCAGTCCCCGCCCCTCTATTACACACACTTCACATTAAATTTTACTTGTTATTGAGTGGTGGGTACCAAGATTGGGGTGGTAGTGGGGAAGGGAGTGGGTGGGGTGGGGTTAATGACCACCACCTCGCCCCCTCCAGCACTCCACCAAAACTCCCACCCCACCCGCCCCCCACTCACACCCCACCCCGCCCCCACCCACACCCATTTTGTAGCCATTTTGTAGCCTTGGTGAATGCTATAAATTATCATCAGATGATCCGGCTTAACATCACACAACCCCTACCCCACCCCTACCCCACCCCACCCCACTCCACCAGCACCCCACCCCCACTCCACCAGCACCCAACCCCCACTCCACCAGCACCCCACCCCCGCCAGCACCCCACCCCCACCAGCACCCCACTCCCACCAGCACCCCACCCAACAATCGTGTACCCATTGGTGAATACTAATGTTGCATTCCCCACTTTTGTGGGTCAACAAATAATAGTCGGACGCAAACTTTGTTGTGGCAATCTCAGTCAATGGGGTTGGTTTATTATTAACATTACTATTTAACAATGGCACTTAGTAACATGTATGACAGGAGTGGTAGCGTATAGGTACATGTCAATAGTTAAACTTATATACTTGTGCTAAGTTCCGAATAGGATGTACGAATACCAACTATTGGGTACAGTCAGTGGGGACCATCGTTCGTTCATGCGGCTTGTCACTCGGCATACGGAACGGGCACTGCTGTACCGAGAGACGGTCGGCTGGTCGGTCTTGACGACGGGACCACCAGGGCTACGGGATGTCTGGACGGGGCCAGAGTGTGTATCAGACCGCATAGCTAGGCGAACCAATGGCCATATCGACGCCCTGCACCATTGGTTCAACGAACGAGGCTCTGGACCGTAATAGTTCGGTATATCGCACTGTCATGGATCGAGTCGCACAGATATCATTCGGAATCGCACTACGACGAGATCACGAAATCTCGGGGATTATATAGAAATCTGGGGCCTAGGAATGAATAAAACATAAGCCTAGTTTAGCGTCTTAGCCAATGAGAAGCTTGGCTTCCGCGTCTAAGGGTAGAAACGTGTGCAAAATCATGACATACAACGGGCCCTTGTTCCATATAAGGTAAGGTATTTGACGAAAGTGAAATCATCGACAACTTAGAAAGGAGGGCGTGTTCAAGGGGAAAATGCTTACCGGGCATGTTAAGCTATTTGCTTGGATGCTAAGCTATTACTGCATGAGTGGAACAGCGGCTGTGCTTGGGTTAGGGAGCACTACACGCGGGCCACGGCTAATGACTGAGCGTGTCAGTCACGGTGACTGTTTGGCCGTGGTTCACCCACGAACCGTGTTCGGTGTGAAAAGGTGGACTCCGAGGAAAGTATTCAGAAAATAGACTAAGTCCAAAGGACGGCTCCAAACCACGTGGCGGAAAGGTGTGGCACGCACGCAAGGCTCTCGCTGGTGTTGCATTATGCATTGCGTTAGCGCTGGATATGCATGAGCAAAAGTAGCGTCCTTGTATGGATTGCATATTCATAGCGGACAATCGAGGGTCCGGGGAAACAACCGTGGGACTTGGACTGCTTGAAATTGCATCGTAAGCAAAATATTGGAAGTGGAAGAAGTGAAATAGAGGGTGCTAATATTTATCAAAATCAAAGGGTAAGATTCGTAACACTAATAATAATCATAAGCTGGAGCAGGGCAGACTAAGTCTTTAGTTTCCTCTGTGCAGAATGGTCTGATCTGCTCGTACAGATACTTCTGTCTGTCCCGATCCAATCCGGCTGGCTGAATGACATTTGGCATGCCAGTGGCGAGTTCCCCATGCTGAACTACAACTTCTGTTGATGTTGCCTCTACATAGTTCTTGCACACCATGACATCAGGTCTGTCACTAGTAACTTTAACGTGATGGTTACTCTTAACCCCTTTTATCTTACGGTATGCTGGGGTAAGGAACGACACCCAGTCATATGTTGGAACCAGCTAATTCTTGCGTGCTTGCGTTCGAGGTTGATTCGTTTGGATTTCTGCGTGGCTTCAGAAGTGTCGATGCTGGTGCAGATAATTCCTAACAGAAACAGATCTTTTTCAAAACTCGTCATGTCACGTACATTCAACCTGAAATTAACAAAACAAAACAAAAACCACAATTTATTTAACAATGTCCCACACTGCACTCTACATGCATTAGTAGAAGTTGATGTTGTCTATTTAAAAAAAGAAGTCCGAATGCCTCTTTTCTTCATAGTCTCCTAATGACGTTAACTGTCACAGCGACAATTACATCTTTATAGGAGACTGTGAAGGGAAGAGGCAGGAGAGGAAGAGGAAGATGATCTATGTTACCTGATACTGCCGATCTCTTCTTCGTTGAACTGCTGAATACATGCACTGCCATCGTAAAGTTTACACTTGCAATGACATGGTTTCTCGGGAATGTCAATTAAGTTGAACATCTGTACTGCCATGTCCATTTTCAGCATCATGTGTTGCATCTCCAGCAAGCCCAGGTCCAAGTGCAGGTTCAGCAGGGACATGGCCAGGGTGGTCGTCATCATCATCACCATCCTCCTGCTCGAGATCACTGGGCTACGTAAACATTTAAAAAAACGAACGTCACAAAGTACCTTACGTGAAAGTTGAAACATGTTCATAATTGATTTATCTTTTGTTCTGTATAAATTTACATTATAAACTTACTTTGACCTTACTTTTTGTATGCAAATTGAAACAATGTATTTTTAGGCCTATTTTTTATATATTTTGTATGAATTATTTTATGCACTAAGCTTAAGATAACTAACGTTACTTTAAAAAAAAACATACCATGTAAATATCGCCATGATTGATGGCTAGTTCATCTTCACTGTTTGAGTCAAGTTCATCGGCATCACTTTCGTCGGAATCAGACAGGTCTGGTTCACCAAGATCTTGGAAATAATCTTCAATAACTTCGAGCATACCCAAGTCTTTCAACCCACACGGTGTGGCATCGTTAACACGTCTTGCGATCCTGTCCTCGCGATCGTGACAATTAGACTCAGAATCCATGATTGAAAATCATCCAACATTGACACAAGATTGCACAAATATCCACCGTTTTGTTGTGAATTCCACAAACTCCCCAAAAATTTTCAAATTTCAGCTGAGTTTATGACTCAAAACATGATACTGAACAGACCGCATGTTAGCTATTGTGAATCACAGTGTCGCTTCGCCCCAAAGTTTTGGACAATAACTACACAATAAATTTGACTTTACATCGCCCCAAAACAATGAGTCAATGTGAGGGGCGACTTGGCTTACAACGCGTTAGTAATGGGGCGAATTATTATGACGGCATTGCTGTGATACCAATATCAGCCAATAAGAGATCGCTATTCCAGTCACGTGAGATGTGTTGCTAACGTGGCTGAATGTTATTTACATGTGCGTCACTGGAAAAAAGGCTTCTGAATGGCTAAGCTGGAATCTCCCGCCAGTTGAAAATGCCTTATTTGGAATGATGACAATTTCAGCTTTCCATTGATGTCAAACATGCACCAGTACCGCTATGGAATTAAACATGGCGACGTGTCAAAAAACGCGATATTGTTGCCGTTCGCGGCGACAAGAATGTATTGTTTCGCTCAGATTGGCCAAGTAGCAAAGACAAAACATTCAGGAAAATGCCCATAATATCACTTTCAGGGATTTTTTTAGGGCTTAAACGTGGACAACCGAAAGAATAGATATTTAGCTACCGATTGATGAAAAAACCTAATTTCGTCCAGCAACACATGTTTTCCTTGTGAGTGCATTATCTCAAAACGGCATTTGCCGACTTCCGCCTGGTTTTGGGTTGGTTGGAAAAGGAAACATTCGATCAAAAGCAAACGAAAATACGAATACAGGCGAAGTCCTATTACAACTAATAAATAAATAAGAATAGGCAGATATGGCGTTGTGGTGACATGAATAATGTGTTAGGTATGGGCTGACACTCGAATCAAAATCTCTGTTTTTGAGATATCCTTAATAAGCCTTATCGGAATTGTGCGCGCAATGATTTATGGGAGTTGGGTTTTTGGAAAAAAAAGTTGTGAACAAACGCACACGTTTCTGCACAAAGTCAATGGGAGTAGAAATGTGATCGGCAAGAAGTTGGACGTTTTGTACGTTTTATAGCAAAATTATGGAGAGAATTATTAGGAATCAGTTAAATTATAAACAGAACATTTACATAATTAAGAAAAGAATTGATTTTTTTCCCAGAAACTACGCAAATGGAGGAATTGTCAGCTGATTTCTGATCCCCAGGTGCGACGACCACATTTTAGTCTTTTAAGCATTTTTTATTCTTAAAAAGGGGGAAATTGCAGATAATTTCAACGTATTTAAAACCAAATTAAGTATTATGGTCAAACCATTGTCAAACCCACAATACATTTAAAATAAAGATCATAAATTGGGGATGTCGGTCGAGGTACATACCAGCGGCACCCCAGCCCCGGCTTGAGCGTAAAAACATTTTTATAAAAGTAAAACATAAATACAAAATCGCTGCCAACCGAAAATCAAACCATTAAAAAATAATTAAAATAAAACAAAGTGCTAGTTTAGACAAGAAAGGCCACATCTTCTTGTTATTATTATAATTATTTTGGGACCGTCTGACATTACCGTTCCCCGGTTGTAGATATTGGGGGCACGGATCGCCGCCCATCAGATCTGACATGAGACTTGCCTATATATTTTAATCCCTTCGGGATTATTGTATTAATTATAGCTTTTGTCAAGCGCCAATAAATTGTTGTTCCTACCGCTAATCAGATTGTATACAAAATAATAACAATTGAATATCAAGAACGTATATAAAAGGCAAGTGGCACACAGCACTGTTTACTCCTTTTTACCATCCTTTAATTGATATGCAATATATATTTTTGTCGATGGGGAGATTATTTCTAAAAGAAAATATGTTCCAAAAACTGAAGAGCTCTCAGCCGTTAATAGTGATCAAATTTGCCTAAATAAATCCTGTTCATTACGAGCAAATTTGAATAAAACTGTCATCCAGAAATCAGCTGAGAATGCCTCCGTTTGCGTGGTTTCTGGGAATACAAAAATTATTATTTTCTTAATACACAAATGTTCTGTAAGCAATTTAACTAAATCTTAATAATTTTCTCCAAAATTGTGCTATAATACGTAAAACAACGTTCACCTTTCTCCTCCTTTGACTTAGTGCACAAACATGTGCGTTTGTTAACAACTTTTTTCCAAAACCCATAATTCATTGGCTTATTATATTGAGAGTTGAGAATTGTTACTCAAAAGAATGTGTACTTTTATTAACATGCGTAGGCCTACATATCACCACCAAACTGAATTGCAACCGACCATATACGGTGTTGACGTTTAGAGCACATAATTATTTTTATTTTATTTAACGCATGTGTGTTAATATAGGAGTACATGAAAGAGACAAGGTACCACGCAAAAACTAAACAAGCTAAAATATGGCCCTTGAACATCAGTACAAAAAGTCAACACATATCGGAGAAGCATGAGCTCTAGGTTTGCCAACTGATAAGTTATTCTGGACCAAACCTTGTTGTTATACCTTTGATGCTTCATTGCCGACTGAGATTCTAAATGCCGACTGAGAAAAATTATTTGGGGGTGTCACATCTCCCCACAATTAATAAAAAATATCTCCAAACAAATTTAAACATTTGAAATTGTCCACAATTGTTCAAATATGTTATTAATGTGTTTTGGTAATCTTATGTTTCAAACTTATGTTACAAGGTTGCTGTTCAATCTTTTCAATCTTTTCGGTCATGTAGTCCATATATGTTGCCTTTCTCGAAAATGATAACACTTCAGACGGGAATTTTCCTGCAGATAGTGACTACTTTTAATGAACAGATTTACATTAAGCTTACTTGATGATGGTATCAAACATCCCTTAAACAAATTCTGTTTGAAGTGCTTCCATTTTAATTGGAAATAATAATAACTAGAGTTTAAGGGTTTGTTGGAACAAACACACACACTGTTCCTGTTAACTTCCAGTTCAATAAAATGATCATTGATGACGTCACAATAGCATTTTGGAAAATTATAGTTTTGTTATAAAATTATATCAATATTAACATATCAATTGTGCGTTAAATTATGTACAATTTGAACTTCCTAATTAATTTGGACTGATATGTACATATCTTTGAAAGGAATGTTATATATTTCCTTGTTATGATCATGAACAAATTAAGAATTTATCTTTTAGGTTCAGGTGTTATGATTTTTCGTAATATTTAATTTATTGCATTCAGCATTTTGGCGATAACTCTCCCTTCCGTACATCATGATAAAACAACAGAGAATGAAACTACATGTAAAATACCTTTCCCAAACAATTGTCACCTGGACACGTAAATGCCACGTTTTAATAAATACGACAAATCATAATGCATGTTCACTGTTGTCTTGTTAACAACACAATGAAATAGACTAAAGGTTGGTTTCCGTGTATATGCATTAAACTTGCATACTGGACTTAAGTATAAAGGCAGATAGTCAAACTTTAAATGAGCTTTAATTTTACCAGGTTGTTCCTTCTTATTCTTCTCGATCCATGATACACAGATCAGTGGTATCCTGATGTCTGCAGTCTTTCGATTACCGCCTATGGTGAGATCCACGTCGAATGCGTGGATGGTTGGAACCAATCCACCATCGATGACATCACAAGAAGAACAAATATACTGTAAGTACAGGGGGTCAGACTGAGCAGGAATATAAATTACACATTAATTAAGCTAAATAAAACAAACGAAAATAAACAATCATGATGAGTTTTAAAAGTAATTAATGTCTTTTGTCGGTCGAATTAATATTAGTTTACGTCATAATTTGAAAAAAACGTTTCACACAGCGTTTTACTTTCTATTGTGACACTTTTTATCTGCAGTACGTTATCGGGTGGAAATATCAACGTTCTGACATCTGGACTTTTAAAAAACTTTTCGTCGTTAAACACATTGTAAGTGTTAATGTTTATTCTTCTTTAAATATAAGAACTACGGGAAGGTATTATCATTTCGATTATATTCAACTTTTATGAACATTGCCATTACCTACCGATCCAGGGTCTGGAAAAAAGAGGGACACAGGACAAAAATTGGGGAGGGGGTGGGGCACACTGCCAAAAATGGAGCACCCCAAAATATAGTTAATTTTCTTGTAATTAAAAATGTTCGTTGGCCGAGTAAGACTAACTATAGATGTTTGTTGTACATTTGTGTACAACGCTAACATCGATTGAAATAAAAAATTGCAGTTCTTAAAGATTAATTTCAGGCTGTACAGTATTCCAGCCGGATTTTCATACCAAAAGGGATTTTTGTGACCGAACTTTGTCACTCCTGATATGCTGAATTAAAAATAATAATAACTAAGATGCAATTTTAGATTTGACATCTTTGGCCATCATTTTTTAGTTATATTTCCCCCAATTAATCGACTTTTTGGTCCGACTGCACCTAAAACATTGTTTTGTTTTCATTTAATGCTCAAGGTCTTGAAGCCTCAATATGACTAATGTTTTTTTAAAGTAGGGCCAAGGCCACCATTTTGAATTTTAACCCTAACTCCCTAAGCATTGTTACTGAACAATAAAAATCATTCAAAATCCTCCAACTGCCTTTGTTGTCTAGGGAGTTAGGGTTAAAGGGGCAATCATTCTGACGTTTGTTTTATTTATTTAAATTGCTTCACAGGACTTGTAGACTTGATCAAGGCGTGTCGGAACGGTTTGGTCGCGTAATTTTGCCCCGTTTAGTTATTCGAATTCTAACGCACATTCACACATTGTACGGATTCATATACATACTGTTACATACAAGGCCTACATACATGTACATTATATGTGGAGCACACTGTAAATTACTGTACATGTACATGTACTGTACATACAGTGACCATTCGTCGTCGCGCCTTGATGCTTCTGCACATGCCAAAATTTAAGGCGGAACTCATTAATGCTAATATACCAAATTCAAAAACCAATGATGTATTCTCATTGGTCACTGGTTGGCTGCACTGTGCTCGCTGTGTGCGATATACATGATTGTACTGTTCATGTACAAACTAGGTTGGACTTTGACCTTCGTGCATTACGTTTCACGTGTATCCAGAGACGGAGTCCATATTAATGGGCAAATGAAACATGATCCATCTGCGGTTACTGTGCTTTAGCTTTCTGGAACATCAGGTGCTCGCTGGTAATTGGATAGCTTTGAAAGCCCGTGTGTTTGCATGTATTGTGTTGTGTGTGTGGGATCAAACGGGGTCAAAGCCAGGGGCCTGTGATTGGCCATAATTTAAGATGAACCGCCCACATCTTGCATACGACGTTCCATTGGAAATTCAATGGGAAAATAAAGAAACACATAAGCTTTCGGTTACAGAAGGATCAAGGCTGCTGTTTGAGTTCGAACGCGTACGAGGTCGCAATGCATAACCATATCCACGACTTAGTTATTGATCTCGCTGTACAGTGTAGGTATCCAGGGCCAGGGACGGCGCAACTTGCAACGTGTGTGTGTGTGTGTTCTGAATTTCACGGGTTAGTAATTGGTACGGGCCGGGGTGGAAATACCGTGGTAAGTGCGCACTACGACAACATCCTTGAATCAAGGCTACAGGACTTGTTGAAGATGCAAGGGATGATATTTAATCCTATAACTTCCCTAATTTTCATCTGTTGGCCATGACATTTGGCACAAATGTGGCTTCAGTACAGATAATGTGACGTCACTTAGATCACTGTTAGAGGGCACTTTAACCGACATTTTAGGTTACTTTGTTCCAAGAAACAACATTAAAAAAAATTACCCAAAATTACAATAAAGACAGATATAATAACATCCATGGTACTATTCATGTCATAAACATATATACGAAGCAACACAAAAACCTTGAAAAACATATTTTTTTGGGACAAAATATAAGATATGTTTTGCATTTAAATGCAATGACGGCCATATTGGATTCAAGTTGTCACATGACTCAATATTGCCCATATCAGAGTTTGAAAGTTGACAACAAACAAAAAACACATATTAATATCTTACAGTATAAACAATCTAGTAATCTTACAAAAGATACGTCTGGCAGTGCTGAATTCTTCACAGTAAACACTCCAGGGAAAATCACGAAATATCAATCATCAATAGTCAATATGCCTTGGCAAAATCATAGACATAAATGGTATTATGGTTATTTTGATAACTTTTCCCAAGGTCAAACTGAATACAAAGTGATTCCTGAAAATATTATCACCGATAATAACATCACAGGTAATACTAGAGTGGTCGTTACTCAAAACAAGATCAAGAACTTTATCAAGATGAGTAGGATTTATGTTATATTGCACAAGGGAAAAGCCATTTAAAATTTGATCACAAAATAGGGTATAAATAGCATTACTTTTATATATATTAAACGAGCCATCAACAAACCATTTAAGATCCAAAGTTAAAATCAGTAATTTAAAATCAGCAATCAGAATAAAATCATGACCATTGAATTGCATTAAAATAGATTCAAGAAATTGCTGCAATGAGTTCAAAGAGTCAGTACTGGCATTTGGAGGACGATAATGAAGTCCAAGTATGCATTTTTTTCTTGAGAAGATACTCAGTTCAATCCACATCAATTCACAGTCGTTATTTGCAAACTCCAACAATATTTTGGAGACAAACGAGTTGTTCACCAAAGTCAAAAGTCCCCCGCCTCTCATGTTGTCAATTCTATCACGCTGGTGTATAGCAAAGTTGTTGAAACCAAGTTTCACATAGGCACACAACCTGTAAGTTGGTGTTAACAAGATTAGCTTGTAAAGTTGACTTGAAGTCATCCATCTTGTTTTTCAAACTACGCACATTCTGGTAGTACAAAGATACTTATTGATAAGGTTGAAGACTTGTTTCTGGACCCAGATTAAGTTAAATATCTCCGGCTAGCACTACCTTGGGAAGGCATACTTGTGCACGAAAAGTGCCAACGTGGTTCAGATAGTACAAGTGATGGTTACCAATACTCTGAAAGATTGATGGACTAGCACTGGCAAGAGTATGGTTCTTTTTAGATGGTAAAAAGAACCAAAAGCCACTGTCACAGTTTACCGTTTGGTAGACTGACAAGCATGGCAAGAGAGTTAGCTGATGAGACTCATTCGCATTACTGTCACTTACATGAGCAGGAACATAAGTAGTGTGATGAGTCATAGCTGTTGATAAACCCAACAAAAACAGCACAAATAGTGATAAGATGGAAAACATGATGACAGCAGATTATCAGGTCTCCAAATTACTTTGCAGAAACGGGATAGGCAGAATGCACATGATTCTTCAAGTTACATACAACAAGATGGCCGCCAAACGCCAACGTTTGTCTTGAGAAATACACTCAAAATAATACAAAGTTGCATAAATACACAACTTGGCAGAAAGTTAAGGAATATACAGTGTGTCTCAAAAAAAATGCAAACAAAATTTAACGGAATGCCAGACGTAGAATGAGTAACCACCATAGATAATAATAGGTATGGTTTGAAAGATACACCTTTCCACTTTAAAATGAGACATCAAACGTCCAAATCTGATAATTTTTGACAGAGTTATGAGTACTTTTCCAAGAGAGGTCAAATTGACGATGGGACCAAGTTTTCAATTTTAGGCATTGGGACAAAGGTAGCCTAATTGCCTCTGTGTGGATAATTGCCTGGCCTACAAAAATTTGTTTAGCGAGTAAACACAATTCTAAACACTTTCTTGCTATCAGTTTGTAAACATGTTTACATGCTAAACATTTTTAGCATGAGGACGGATAGTGTTTAGCCATTGAAAATTGATGTTTAGGAATTGGACATGTGCGTTCAGCTAGTAAACATGTTTACAAACTGATAGCAAGAAAAGTGTTTACTTGCTAAACAGTTTTTTAGAGTATTATTTAATGTGCTTAATTAACTTGTGCAACTGTGTACTGTCAATTCATTTTTCGTCAAACATTGATCATGGTTGGTGTTCAGCTAACTAACGAGCAGAGAGTTTTTTGTGTCACGGAGTACATCCGTACTGGAAGAGTAAATGGTGTTATCGATGCATTTATGCAGCGATTCCCAGATCGAGATCCACCTGCAGCCAGAACTATCTGGAGAAACCTGCGAAAGTACCGGAGGGAGGGTACCAGCCTCAATCTCAATCGAGGGCGTTCCGGGCGACATTGGACTGGGAGGTCGGCGGAAAACCTCGAATTGGTGGAGGCGCAGCTGGATGCCAACCCGCATGTCAATGCGAGACGGAATGGACTGGGCCTACCACATGCCACGTTCAATCGCATCACTCGGCTGGACCTGGGCATGCACCCCTACCAAATGCGCGTGCGACAGCGGCTGCTACCGCCGGATTTGCCAAGACGGTTGAATTTTTGTCAGTGGGTCGTCGACCAGCTGCAGGCAGATGTGCGATTCGTCCATCATCTCGTCACTGGCGATGAAGCTGGATTTTCTCTCGACGGAAAGTCAACTCACGCAATGTTCGAGAGTACGCCCCCAAACAACATCCACCTCCCTTCAATTACGAGCACAACTTCCAACGTGAGAAAGTGAGTGTCTGGGTTGGCCTCTGCGGCAGTGGCCTCATCGTCGGACCGGTGTTTTTTCAGGGCAACCTGAACGGCCGGCGTTACCTTGAGATGTTGAATGATGATGTCATCCCCATCCTTAAGGAACATTTCGAAGTTCAGGAGCGAGGTGTGTTTAGGCGCCTGTGGTGGGCTCAAGATAGCGCTCCGGCTCATCGTCTACTGGCTGTCCGAGACCGCCTTCAGGAAGCGTTCGGTGTCATAGCGTTGCATCATGTGCATGAATAGCCACCGAGATCTCTAGACCTCACCCCGTGTGATTTCTACCTCTGGGGATACTTGGAATCCAAGGTGTACACGACTCCCCCTCCGGACCTGCAGACTCTCCGTGACAGAATAACAGCTGAGATTGACGTCCTGCGGCAGACTCCAGATGTTGTTAGGAGAGCGATGGGAGACATGGAGAGACGATGTCGCCTGTGTATCGAGCGAGAGGGAGGGCATGTTGAGGGGGAAGGGATGTAATCATCAACAGTTCATCCACATTGCAACACTTGCACATCTAAACAAAATCGATTATCACTGCATTTAAAAACTTGGTCCCATCGTCAATTTGACCTCTCTTGGAAAAGTACTCATAACTCTCTCAAACATTATCAGATTTGGACGTTTGATGTCTCATTTTAAAGTGGAAAGGTGTATCTTTCAAACCATACCTATATTATCTATGTTGGTTACTCATTCTACGTCTGGCATTCCGTTAAATTTTGTTTGCATTTTTTTAGACACACTGTACAATTCGTTGATAAAAAAGATTGAATTTAGATGACTAAATCTGAACAGTTCAAAACTAAATTTTGTTGAGCGGAGAGTGAGAGTATTTAAGGTGATTGGCTTCACTAGGATGAAAAATATTTTTACGATAGAGGCCAGTTTTGTGTTTGATAGACTTACAAAGGGTAGAAGTAATCCAAGGTGATTTGAGGTGAGATTTTCAACAGGCAGGCTTTGAGGAACATATTTTTATTAAACAGATTATTAAAAATGTTCATAAAAATATTGCAAGAAACGTCAGCATTTATCAATATTGAATACCGTATACCAATCAGAGGAATTCAGATCGTACATGAAGTTATCTAACTTCTGGACATTTTACACTAAATGCTGGAATGAGAAGAACGCACATGTTTAGTAAGTTGAAAAAAAGGAAAAAACAGGAAAATGATCAGAGATATCATCAATTGATAAAATGGCAGAGTTAGGAATCAGTAAAAGTATTGTCAATGAGAGTAGCAGAGATACTAGTAATTCTAGTTGGCATTTTAATTCAGGAAACACAAGAATAAGCATAACGAATGTCTAGGAATTCCTGATAGTGGTTACCAAGGAGATTGATACTTAAGTCTCCAGAATTAAAACATCATGTATTCACAGATCTAAAGATTCACATTATATTAGGGGGGCGGGGTATTATTTCACTTTTTTTTTACTTTTTTATATTCTGCCCCCTCAAAACATGTACAGGCCTATTAGAAACAAGAATAAATCATTAAAATAAAAATTTGATATTTCTAACCCCTGTACATGCCCCCTGAAAGTTTTGCTTGAAGGGCGCCCTCTGTTGTCAGTTTAACGTTAAGGTTCCCTGACTCCATAATAGAGACATACATAATGGTGGTTACCAGACTGTGTATGTGATTATGTACCGCACATATAATCTAGAATGGTTACTAATCAGCTGTTTGTTGTTTGTTGACATGGTTGATGGGTTTTAACTCAATTAAGATAATTATATATTTAGGTTAGTAAATGTATATACATCATATCATCTAAAAGGATTGTTTGCTGGCAAAGTTGGGCAGTGACAGAAGTTATTATCTGTGACCTTAGTTGGGTAAGTTTGTTTTTAATAATAATATTATTCACCATGCACCCACAAGTATTACTGCAAGAAATTTCCATGGGAGTTAACTTGGGAACATTGTATTTGACATGCCTGGGACTTGTTATCATCTGAAACATGAAATATTAACCCACTGGTTACTGTCATAGAAATAGTATAGTTTGTACAATCACGATGATATAATAGTAATAGTAAGTGAAAGAGAATACAAAGTTGGTAGTTCCCAAATAAATTGAAGGTTTTCAACTGTGTAACCCCTGAACCTTTGCAGTTGAATCCTAGCTTAAAATAAAATAGTGGGATATGGGATTTATTATTTGAATGTTTTTAAGGGATGGTGTGTGGCTGATATTTAAGCACATTTAAAACAATTTTTTTACAATATTATCTTTCACTTTCTATAAATAGATTGTGTAACAACACATTTGACTTGTTATTTCACACATACTTAATTATAAATGTATTTAACTTTTTTTAAGGTAATAGGTACAGCTACATCTAGTGATCAGGACTCCTCCACCGAGCTACTTAAGCCCCTCCTGCACCAGCATTCCACATTCTCCTCGAAGATGATCAAAGCATACAGATTGAAATGTTGAGTTAACCAAAGGTTCTTCTCAGAACCCTTACTACTCAAAAGAGATTATTTCAATATGTCATCAGTCATCACAAATCTTACTATATCTAAAGATGATGCTTCACATCTACATACTAGCAGAACTTGTTCAAGAGCATTACATCTACTGTATCATTTACAGAAATACATTTTGGCATTATACAATCCAAAATCCCTGCTAAGCCATGAAATATGTTGTTAATGTTAGTTAGATGTATAAATATATTTTTGTACTATTTTATAAATAGAGAATTGGCTGTTGCAAACTGCTTACCAACCTAAAGGACGCATATATAAATGCAAAATAATAGTTACTGGCCTTGCATCTCAAACCTAGCGGGTTCTTTCTCTGAGAAAGAACTTGCTAGGTTCAAAACATAACTGAGGCCAATAACTACTTTTTTACATTCATACTATTTTATTAATTAATTATTTTCTAGAAGAATATTAAAAGCAAATATAAATTTTATATTATTCCAGGATAAAATAAGTTTGATACAATAATGAAATAAAATCTTCAGTTGCAATCCAAATAAAACCACGGGAACACTGTGTTTTATTCATATAAATGTTACTTTTTAATCAGATTTTTTGTTTCATAAGGCAATTGAAAGGTTGTCATGGAATAGTATGCTAAAATTTCAACAGGTAAACATGAGAAAGTACTTTAAATTAATTGCTGAAGTGATGTTCTCTTCATTGCTTCCCTATCACTGTGTTTCAAACAAAATAGACGGGTGCCCCAACGACGGTATACAGGTAATCTGCACAAGAAGTCAGGATGCCATGCCGTTTCACCAAAACGCTCTCAAATGATTTTTTGAGTATTTTTTCCTTGTTTTCTTATAGGTTGGTACATATTTTGAGGGGGCATCTAAAAAAGTTTGGGTTAATACCCCCCCTAATTATATTCATTAAATAAAATGGCTGCCCAATAAAACCAAGATGGCTGCTAACAAATTCATAATGGCCACTAGTGTTATTCTAAAAAGCACTTTAAGTGCACAAAAGGTTATGGTACTTAAAGTTGTATATTTCAGAGCTAATGATTTAGGTTTTATATATTTTATACTGTACTTTATACCACACAAGAAAGAAATCCTTTACTTTAACCGTATGGTGGCCATCTTGGATTTAAAAATTTTAGTTTCTAGTTTTCTTAAGAAATTGGGGTGTGAGTGCTATGTAAAGTATATTTATGTGGCAATTACCACATGTAATGACAAGGAGTTCAACAAATCTGAAATTGATAAGTTAGCAGCAATGGGTAGCTGCCATCGTAGTTTCTTTTTAACTTCATCAAGAATCAAAGAAAACCACTTGAGACCAAATTTCCATTGTATTTTAATTTTTCCCCACATTTGTAATGCAGAGGATTTTTCTACACTGTTCATTTTGGTGGCAGTACCGGGATTCCCCTTCTTCTGTATTAGTGGCATTGAAGTGACACAATATTGCTGATTTGCTACTTCTGGGTTATGAAAATAGGTGCAACAACATTGGGATGACACAATCATTATGGCATTGGAACAAGACAGCGTTGCTGATTTGCCACTCTTTGGTTGCGAATATGGGACATTTGTCACTTGTTGATGTTATGTGGGGTCATACGGTAATGGACTGGGACAGCACAATCGTGCTAATTTGCCGCTCTTTATTTTAGTTGCTGATAATGTGTCCTTCAATGGTATTTGGACGGCACAATATGATAAATTTGCCACTCTTATGGCCCTATTATGGTATTAGAACTGCACAGTTCCTGCAGCCATTCCCGCACAGTCCAATCTTCTGTGGGTCCGTTGTTATCCCGTCGCCCGACATTAAATGCCCAGGGTAAAGACCACTCTGCTTGAACAGCTCATATTCCTTCGGTTTGAGTTGAAGCCCTGCATCTCTTAGGCGCTCCAACACCGTTTTAAGGCGAGCCGGTTACTCATCTACCGTCCCTGCAAAAACGATTACGTCATCAAGGTAGACCAGTAAAACCAATCTTCGCTCATCTTTGAAAACACATTAACAACACTGACTTTTAGCTCCAATAAGTAACATTTACAAACAGGATAGACATTTTAATTATTATCCTTCTTCATAATTTTGTTTCCATATAACTTCAAGTCCACGAGCCCAAACTGAGTCCAGAAGATGGGCTGACCATTAATTATGTGTGAGAGTTTTCAGTCAAGTTCATGCATAAATGCATGTTGAAAGACCTATATATATTTACAAGAACTCGTACTTCATGTCTGTTATTATGACAGCATGGGAAATCATGTCGGTATCATCGTTGGCTGAATTATTAGGGAATACAGTGTATTATAAGGCAGTTCATCCGGCTATATTGCTCAAGATCAGCCAATTCTCGGCATGATTGTTTTACATCCATCAATATGTGGCTTCATAAATACTCTGTGCGAGACCATATTCGTGTGGAAAGGGCTGTGGGCTGTACGACAGTAGAGGGTTTGTTGCGGAATACAGGTGAGTTGGAAATATTCGCCAGTGGTGGGGAAATGGAGATGGACTACCCTGCTGTTCCGCCAAGACTGTTCTCCCAGCCAGGACAACTATAATGTCGTCCTCAAGATCATTCTTCCTGTCAGGGGGCCCAATACCACTCGGAGCAACGCCCACCCAATCCACAACACCACCATGGTGGTTGTGCCAAGTTAAAGGCCCACAACACCCATCTAAAGCAGCCGTGGACTCCAGGCGGCAGAGGACACCGACGGAGAAGTCACCTACCAGGAAAGTCAACCTAACAACTTCGCAGGAACCGAGGCCACCTCTGTCAAAAAAACAAGGTTTTGTAAAAGTCAAACGGAAATCCGGGATCCTCAATTTCATTTCATCCTCAATTTCAATTTCGTCCCTGGAATAGCTGTTCTCCAGGGAGGTTCTCTGGGTATCTGGGGGATGGTTTGATGGTGACTGAGGTCTAATGGTAAGATGGGTCCTGTCATCAGAGGAGTACCGGCACGCTCTGAGAGGATTCCTCTCAGAAGCCGAGTCTGCACCGTAGAACCCTTTACGATAAATAATAGTCCTTTGAGGGGACAGTGTAACGGTTAGGCCGCCCATCCAGCAGAGGGCGCCGTAACGTCTTGGCGGAGATGTATCCAGGCAGATTGGGAGACCCGTTGCCAAGAGAGTTCTCGAAGTCCGCGGTGTTAAGAAACGTGCTTGAAAATCGTCGTTTTTTCGATAATAAAAGGCCCATTGCCAAATGTTAACCAGAAAACATGTGTTGGGATTTCCTTTGTTCGACTGTGTGGACACCATAGACAAAACTACGCGACAATACCGTAGTGCCGCGGCATCTCATAGTGTTTTGGCGTGGGAATGTGCAGAGCCTGTAACTGTATAGGCCTACACATCCTAGTAGTGACCGTCAATAAGCTCATACACATTGTGTCGTTTTGGAAGTGGTCATTAACCGAATCACGGAGAACTAAATAATCTACTCAACGAATATTTTTCGAACAGTCATTGTCAACAAGTCAATTAAGCTCAAGTCACAAGTCCCTGACACCAAGTCCCAAAATGATGCTCCTCGAGTGTGACTCGAGTCTGAGTCGCCAACTCTGCATTACACCTTGAAATGCACTTTTGGCACCAAGAAGGCCAAAAAGGGAGAACGTTATATTCATATTGCCCCTCCTGAGTTACAAAAGCACTTTTGCAAAGACTACTTTCCTCTAAGGCTATCTGCAAATGAACCGTATACATTGGTTGTGGATATCCCAAGCTATCTAAAGAGTTAAGAATATTCGGAAGAGGGAAGTTATCACGTTCCCTAATATGATGAATTTTTCTGAAATACAAAAACGGTTATGCCTTATTATTTCTTACCAAAACTATTCTGCTAGGACCAGTTGAAGTTTAATTTTCGATGCATTGAGTTCCACTTGTAATTATTGTTTCTAAAATGAGTGAAGATTAGAAAGGATAATTATTTAACTTGTTAAAATACCATGACAATATTTCATAAAGTATGCTTAGATATTACCAATGCATATCTGCTTAAACAGTATGTTAGTTTTATCTAACAATACGACGTAATGAACTAAACGTTTGTACCGGTGCATTACAAATGTTCATTATTATTATTACAGATCTATTGTTCAATGTCAACAAAGGTTTTTACGATTGTTGATGCACTGAAGTATTGTCTGTTGAAGTTCTCTTTGAATTTATTGTCTATAATGAATGGAAGGTAGAATGATTTCTTACAGTATTTGACCAGTCACTTATATTTCAGCGAGTATGCTTTGAAGAAAATCTAAGAATCTTTTAACAGTATACTACTTTGTTTTCCCATCGTAGATGGCAAACAACCACATCAGTGATTACTTATTTCTGCCAATCCGTACGTACGAATTACTTATTCGTGTGTACGGTTGATGATGATGATGTGATTTATACCAAAGTCAGGTCATGTTGATTCTCCAATAGACTACCGTTTCGCAATTTTATTTATTTGTTTTTACCATGTCCTAAATACACTTCCGTAATAAATGCATGTTCAAAGGCGTGTATAATTTTACTTATGGTATGGTACTCTTTCTCGTTCTCGTACACTCGTACTTGTTATAAGTACACGTACTTGTACTCATCGGTGTCATCGTTGGGTGATTCTCTGAGAATACAGTGTATTAGGAGGCAGTTCCTCCAGCTACATTGCTCAAGATTAGCAAATTTTTCAGCATGACTGTTTTATTCCATATTTACTGATTGACAATTACAGTAAGTTTGAAACGTTAACTTACAGTATAAACACAGAATATTGATCACAGAAAACAGGTGACAGCTGACACTAATGGAACACGTGTATTATACAGCAGTGGGGAACGGCTTGTTGACAACAATATCTATTGCTTGCTGTCATTGGTCACATTTTATTTCTAAAGAATACGGTGTTTATTCAACCAATCAGAACCTACTTTATACCCATGGATAGAGGGCAAGACAGAAGACTTTGATAGACGCAGGGTCTGTCCAAGACGAGTCAAATCTTGGCCAAAAGACACGTCGCGGCCGACCGGTGAACATGCCTAGTCGATGTTGTAATAGACTAACTGAATCTTCTTGTTCCCACTGGGATGGACGGTTGCCGGTGAAAGCATTGCGGAAAACAATTTTGCAGGGCACAGAACCTGCGATGGCACCTGCGGACGGCTTGTGACATTCTCAGACTGCTGAGACCATATTCGTGAGGAAATGGCTGTGGGCAGACATTCTACAGGTCGGACGAGACGATATGGTTTGTGGCGGAATACAGGTGGTCAACTCTGAGAATTTGGCCGATGAGTTGGAAATATTCGCCAGCGGTGGGGAAATGGAGACGGACTACCCTGCTGCTGGGCCGAGTAGTCCTCAAGACCATTCTCCCAGCCGCGCCAGGGGGCCCGCTCCCTATCGCATATGAATATTGAAACGAAATGGTAGCAGGCTGGGCCAGGCTGGAGACTGCACGGACAGTCATGGACATGAAGGATTCAAAACTGATTGAGGAGGAGCTGGCAATCCTCAGGATGGAGGCTCATAGAGCTGAGAGCATGTACGAGGACGCAGTTAAGGAGAGAATGAGTTACGCAGTATGCGCCTGTAACTAACGGAAAAGGACAAAAAACTATCACTGGATATATTCCTACGCACACCTAGTCCTGCGGTCTCAAGTACATTCAGGAGTCCAGGAGTAGGAA
This sequence comes from Zoroaster sp. YZ-2022, assembly GCA_029582265.1. Classification (NCBI taxonomy): domain Eukaryota; kingdom Metazoa; phylum Echinodermata; class Asteroidea; order Forcipulatida; family Zoroasteridae; genus Zoroaster; species Zoroaster sp. YZ-2022. Next base: position 33,476,389 of record CM055826.1, on the reverse strand, counting down.
TCAAACCTGCAAATACGCTGGCAGATTCAACATCTACCGTTAAGGAGGACGCACCTGGCCAGGAGGAAAACTGAGGAAACCTAATATCTGTCTAGATCGGTTCAGTGGAAAAGTCCCTTGGAAGGACTACAAGGCGGACTTTCAGGCATGCTGTGTAGCAAATGGCTGGAAGGATAGCCAGGCAGCGGATTTCCTCGCGGCAAGCCTTCAGGGGCCAGCCTTAAAGGTACTGGGATGCCAGCCAGAAGGAAAGAAACCTTTACTTCAAGAATTAATCAGCCGATTGGATCAAAGGTTTGGCCCTGGACAGCAGGCGGACTTCGAACGGCCAAAAACACGCCTTCTCGTTTAAAGGAATAACAATTAGTTAAAATAGCGACATCGTTTCATAGCAAAACTAATAAATAAATAAATAAATAAATAAAATGCCGAGGGTCCGACGCGACTTTCTTGGCCTATAGTTTTTTATTTATGTTTTTAACGAGTTACGAATTTGATGAGCCAGAATACAGTTGCGGAATGTTGACAACACGTAATTAAATTTCATGTTGACAATCTTTGCCTTGTAGAATCCACTTTTATATTTCACGTTAACGATGTTCCCTGCTTCCATAGTGATGTCTCTGTTTCTCTTCGCAGAAATTCTGTTCATCGTTACAGTGTCCACTTGATTTTCCTTCAACCATCTAAACTCTATGCAACGAGAACCCATGTCGAAAAAACTATATAGGGCGTTGCTTGTACGGTAAAATACGAAATTATTTTAGAATTCGGCGGTGCTGTTCATCAAAGTATGCCTTGGCCAGAAACGAGAAGTTCTTGATCCAAAATTATCAAAACAGATACAATAACATCCATGGTACTAATCATGTCATAAACATAAACTCCTCAAAAAAGTTCGGAAACTCAGGTTTGACTGACGATTTCTCTCTTGTTACCAACTCATTTTCCTTGCATTTGGTATCATTGGAAAGCCATGTTATTCCTCTTTACAATGATGTGCCATTTGTTATGATTACGCAATTGGGGGATGTGCAGCACAGCTGAATATGGGGGTGGGTGTAAAGTGAAATTTTGCAAAATGCATTGCTATTGTCAAAAGAGTATTGACTCTTGCTGTTAGGAGATGTTTGGAAGATGGATGTGTCTTGAATGATTGTCTGCTTACTAACCAATATTTAAAGGTTGTAGGCCATAAATGTGCGGGAAAAGTTCAGAAATCCACATGGCCTGTCACAATAAATTGCCTCCGTGATAGCAACTCTGTTGTTAATGTGGTTGAGTTTCAAACAGAGTAAAAGAATGTTATTTTCTGCACTCAAACATCCAGTAAATTCTCCATCAGTAACAACAAATCTCTCTCACAGTACAATGAAACTCTCTATCACTAACAAAAGACAAAACAAGACGTAAGGAAAGTCTTTTTTTCTGGTTTATCGTTGAACAGCTTCCTTCATTGAACAAACAATGTTAAGTCAAGAGCCTCCTCCAAGCAAAAGGGGAATGCACTGTATGACAATAGCAATGCATTTTGCAACATTTCACTTTACACCCACCCCCATATTCAGCTGTGCTGCACATCCCCCAATTGCGAAATCATAACAAATGGCACATCATTGTAAAGAGGAATAACAGGGCTACCAAATGCAAATACCAAATGCAAGGAAAATGAGTTGGTAACAAGAGCGAAATCGTCAGTCAAACTTGAGTTTCCGAACTTGTTTTGAGGAGTTTATATATTGAGCAACACATTTCTGAAAAAAACTTTTAAAAAACATGTTTTTGGGGACAAAATATAAGATATGTTTTGCATTTAAATGTAATGACGGCCATATTGGATTCCCAGAATGTATTGGATGTGGTCACATGACTCAATATTGTCCAGATCAGAGTTTGAATGTTGACAACAAACCAAAAACACATAATATCTTACAGTATAAACAATTTAGTATTCTTACTCCGTTTTCCTGCCAGGAAATGTGGTGTTTATAGAGGTGAGCGCTTATGTGAAGATAACAAATTCATATGAATAACCAAATACAACGGCTCTAATAAGATGTGTTAACAGTATACTACTTTGTTTTCCCATCGTAGATCTCTAGAAAACAACACAATCAGCAAAATTGCTCCAGGAACATTTGACGATATACAACATCTCAGGTTCTTGTAAGTATTCATGTTGTGAATTTCAATCACGCAGCATCGAGCCATATATTTATCTTGACTGAATAAACGATTGACGGCGAAACAGTTTTATTGCAAAGTTCATGTTTGACGTTTGAACAATCTGTATGCATTTAATAGCACAACAATTTACATATATGGAAAATTTATATTTAAATATATTATTGTATTCCAAGAGAACTATAATTTTGTGTTTTAAAACTTACAATTCATCCCACACTGTAACACTTGTCAATGGAGGGCAGTATGCCACTGATCCGTCTTTATATTGATAGACTCAAGCGATATGACTAGCGAAATTCTTCTGTTATATGTTATGAGTGATATTCAATCAGGATAATCTTTTAGATCCCAACTACTTTTCATAAAGTATGGTTTCAGGATAATTTTGGAACATTAATGATGTATATTTTTCAGTACACCCAGAACATTTTATGTCTACAAAAGCTCACTTACTTGTCATTAATGTTAATAAAGCAGGAACAAGAACGAGCCACAACTTCTGCCGTGCTGTGTCTTAAACGACTTTTTCACATAGGGGTATGAACGTTTGTCTGATTTATGAGGCCTCTCTTAGCCAGCATACTTTGTGTATGGGAAATTTGGTTTGCCAAAAAACATTACCTGCAATTTTAATCAATAATCTTTAAATAATAAATTAAGTATTTTTGACATAATTTTTTTCCTTTTCGAACCACTGAGCATAATAATTTAATTTATATTTTTTTTATTTTTTTTTATTTACACATCAAACAGCGCAAGCGCCAATAACAGGATGGATAAAATATTACATTAAGAAAACATTAATAAATAATAAACATTAATAAATAATAAACAACATACAAGTAAAAAATTCACAACAAATATGGCAAGTAATTAACAATGAAACATTTGGAATAAATTCAAATTAATTTCCAGACTCTAGGCCCGACAAGGGTGGAAGTTGGGAAGGGAGGATGGGGTATGGTTTGGGGAGGGGAGGGGACAATGGGTGAACTATAATATTTGATTGATTTTTAATTTAAATTAAGAGATATACTAGGGTTGGTTTAGGAGATGAAATGGTACAGCAAAGTCAGACGGTGTATGGAATCATTGCTGGTAGCATTGACCCTGATGTTAGGGACAATGAACAGACCCGGATTACGAAGATTGTGACGGTGTACGTTAATAGCGTGTAAAACGTTCATATTAGGGGCACACAATTCCTTCTCAAATGGTGTAAACAGACTTATTGAGTCCCTCTAGACCCAAGAAAACAATTTCAAGCCAAATATAAAGTTTTATATGGGTGCCAGCCCACAATCCCTTCAAAAAAAAATGTTACCCAAAACCAATTTTTTTGCACATTTTTTGCACTGCTGACATTCTACAGAGAAACCAAGAGATTCTATTTGTCTGGCCATTCTAATACCCACAACCAGACCTCAAAATAAACATCTCAGGTTGCTGGTATGTCTGGGCCATGAAAGCAAGTGGCAGGATGACTGATTACATTGGGATTAGTGCGGTAACATCAATGGATGACATCTGTACAGTTTCAATGGGTTGTCAGCTGACAAGGGGGGGGGCGGGGCCTTACTTTGAAAGCTGCATACCAGGTCAATGGTTCACCCCAGGTTGAAATTTTGTTACCATGTTATCAGCCACTGTATCAATAGAGAACTTATGCAAAGTGGCTGAATTTGAGTTTTCAATGACGTAGTAAACAACAATTGTTTACAAACGGTCTGAATGAAATAGCACCACGCCTCACCGCAGGGTTCTGCGGTGCATGGTCGCAATATAATCACACTAACACATGGTGGGACTAAATCATTTAGTACGTTTGAATAGCGTGTAAAACGTTCATATAGGGGTACACAATCCCTTCTCAAATGGTGTAAACAGACTTATTGAGTCCCTCTAGACCCAAGAAAACAATTTCAAGCCAAAACAAATTATATGGGTGCCCAATATACAACCTCGCGCGCTTGAAGGCACTAAATCATTTAGTACGTATGAATAGCGTGTAAAACTCTCGCGCTTGAAGGCACTAAATCATTTAGTGCGTGTAAAACTCGCGCACTTGAAGGCACTAAATCATTTATAGTACGTATTAATACGTGTCTCGTGAGTTATGGTTAATACGTGTCTCGTGAGTGATGGTTAATACGTGTCTCGTGAGTGATGGTTAATACGTGTCTCGTGAGTGATGGTTAATACGTGTCTCGTGAGTGATGGTTAATACGTGTCTCGTGAGTGATGGTTAATACGTGTCTCGTGAGTGATGGTTAACACATTAAAGCAAACGGAAGCAAATTCAAGACCAGGTCTAACAAGAGAGTAATAGAGGATTTGTTTTGTTTTAGGATCCAGGTTTCTGCAATTACGCCAAAAATACTAAGAGTACGGTGGGCCTTGCCAACAATGTAGTCGACATGTGGAACAATTGTGGAATCAATCTAGAATCAATTTAGGTCAATTTAGAATCCATAAAAATACCTAATTCTTTATGGTGTGCACTAGTAAGCAGGAGGTCGTGGGTTCGAATCCCGCCCGAGTCACCTGTGTAGTTTTTTCACAGACACTCGGAAAGCACTGAGTATACAGTGCTATACACACGTCGGTGTAGGGCAAAATTAAATCAATTGTTTATCTCCCGACGCAAGAATTTCACCAATCTTTATGGTTTGTAACTCTTTCCAGTTGCGATTGAGCAAGTTTGTAGTTGTGTGAAATAGATTATTTCTTGAGGGTCAAAATCAGCACATTACATTTGGATGGGTTAAGAGATAATTTCCATATAGATGACCAAGTAAAAAGCCTTTCCAGGTCCTCCTGAAGCAGTATGGCATCACCAGGCGACTGGCCTATACGGAACAGTTTCAAGTCATCAGCAAATAAATGACTTTATGAATGATAAAAAACTGAGAGGGATATCATAAACAAACATATTAAAAAATTGGAGTAACAACCATTTAAAACAACGCGTTGCTGTCTACCAGACAGAAAACTGTCAATCCAGGAATAAAGATTTCCTAAAATGCCAAACTTGTTGATCTTATGCAATAAAAGTGCATGACTGACTGTATCAAATGCCTTTGAGAAGTCGTTGTAGATGACATCGCTGGACCTTTTCATCATGATATGCACTGAACAGCATTGTAGCGAGATAAGTTTCGCAAGACCTTCCTGGGACAAAGCCGGTGTTGGTTTTCGGACACCACGGGAGATATGTGTTCCACTATGTTTTCGACAAAAATATTTCTTTCAAGAATTTTGGACAATGTTGGTATGATTGAAATTGGACGGATGTTTGAGAACCCCTTGTGAATATGGCAAATGTTGGCAGATTTCCAGATGGTAGGAAAAACACCAGCATTCAAGGATTACTGATAGATACTACTGAGGGAAGATGCACAGTATTTAATAACTTTATTGCTAACATTGTCACAGCCAGAACCTTTGTGAGGTTGGATTTTTTAAGAAGCTGTTTCACACAGTCTCGACGCACTGATAAGGATGATAAGGCAATATACCCAACTGCGTATGCAGGAAGACCTGGAAAGAAGTTAATGTGATCATTTCTGACAACAGAGCAAAAATAACCATTAAATAATGAAGCCTTACAAGTTACAACCATAAGTTGAACCCTGTCTATTACCAAAAGTAATAACAGAAGGAGTGAGAGACTGTTTATAGTTGGATTTTAACCACGACCAAAATCTTTTGGGGTTTTCTTCCAATTTGCTAGACAGTTTTGTGACGTACCGGTAGGTCTCACGTTTCAATCTACATAACTGTTTAAAGGTACGTCTTGCAGTGCTGAATTCTTCACAGTAAACACTCCAGGGAAAATCAAGAAATATCAATCATCAATAGTCAATATACCTTGGCAAAATCATAGACATGGTATTATGATTATTTTGATAACTATTCCCAAGATCAAATTGAATACAAAGTGGTTCCTGATCAGAATTATCACCGATAATAACATCACAGGTGAGACTAGAGTGGTCATTACACAAAACAAGATCAAGAACTTTATCAAGGGAAAACCCATTTAAAATTTGATCACAAAATATGGTATTAATATCATTACTTTTGGGTATATTAAACGAGCCATCAACAAACCATTTCCAGTTAAAATCAGCAATCAGAATAAAATCATGACTATTGAATTGCATTAAAATAGATTCAATATATTGCTGCAATGAGTTCAAAGAGTCAGTACTGGCATTTGGAGGACGATAATGAAGTCCAAGTATGCATTTTTTTCTTGAGAAGATACTCAGTTCAATCCACATCAATTCACAGTCGTTATTTGCAAACTCCAACAATATTTTGGAGACAAACGAGTTGTTCACCAAAGTCAAAAGTCCCCTCCTCTGATGTTGTCAATTCTATCACGCTGGTGTATAGCAAAGTTGTTGAAACCAAGTTTCACATAGGCACACAACCTGTAAGTTGGTGTTAACAAGATTAGCTTGTAAAGTTGGCTTGAAGTCATCCATCTTGTTTTTCAAACTACGCACATTCTGGTAGTACAAAGACACTTATTGATAAGGTTGAAGACTTGTTTCTGGACCCGGATTAAGTTAAATATCTCCGACTAGCACTACCTTGGGAAGGCATACTTGTGCACGAAAAGTGGTAACGTGGTTCGGATAGTATAAGTGATGGTTACCAATACTCTGAAAGATTGATGTACTAGCACTGGCAAGAGTTTTTTTTTTTTTAGATGGTAAAAAGAACCAAAGCCTCAGTCACAGTTTAACGTTTGGTAAACTGACAAGCATGGCAAGAGAGTTAGCTGATGAGACTCATTCGCATTACTGTTCACTTACATGAGCAGGAACATAAGTAGTGTGATGAGTCATAGCTGTTGATAAGCCCAACAAAAACAGCACAAAATGGTGATAAGATGAAAAACATGAAAGAAAAGATTATCCAAATTACTTTACAGAAGCGGGATAGGCAGAATGCACATGGTTCTTCAAGTTACACACACCAAGATGGCTGCCAGTCAATTTAGTTTAAAAAAAAAAATAATAATAATAATAATAATAATTGTTTTGAAAAATACACTCAAAATAAGGCAAGGTTGCATAAACACACAATTTGGCAGAAAGTTAAAGGAATATTCAATCCGTTGATAACAAGATTGAATTTAAATTACTAAATTATTTACGATAGAGGCGATTTTTGTGTTTGACAGACTTAAAAAGGGTAGAAGCAGTGGCGTAGCCAGAAATAAAGATTCGGCTGGGCCTGAGTAAAAATGGACGGGCCATAGAATTCATCCATAAATCCATCCATACACGGGCGCCGATTTATGTTTGTGCCGGTGGAACAGCGACCGACGCACACACGCACACACTGACACACAATATTTACAAGGATTGGAGATCACGATACACACCATGAAACGCATGGAAAGTCATAATGCCACAAATCATTTAGTAAAAAGGTTCACTTCATTAAATTGATTCGTTAAATCATAGGCCAAAATGTGCTGTGAGACACCTTAGGCCATGCTCATAAAGAACGCAACAGTAGGCTACAAGGAACCTTATTCAAAATAGTCTAATATTGTTACACACACGCAAATAAAGCATACAAGCAGATTTCTTGACATGTTCCTCTTCCTCCAATCTTGTTTTTTAAAGAAACCTGTAATGGACATTTGTCTTTTCGCCATTGCTGCTGAATAAGCTACTAGGTCGCGGTAAAAATTAGCAAACGTTAAAGTCAGCGAAACAGCTGGTATGGTAGGTTCTAGAAAATAACCGAACTGAGTGATATGACGCACGCGATTTCATTCGGCAATGCCATTGAACCAGCCAATTACAACACACGCTATAGTGACGCTACACAAAACAAAATTTAAATGGTTTAAATAAATAATAGACAGGTTGTTGCCTCCAACCAGTAGCCTACAAGCATGATAGCCCCTGTCCTTTTTAAAGTATACAGTATAAAATAAAATGCACTGTAGCCTATATCACACAAACATACATAGAAGAGGAATGCAAACAACATAAATCGTTTAAAAAAAAAGTTATACAAAAAGCTTCTTTATTTGGCAATGGCAGGGCCTAGACAAGAAGTGGGCGGGCCTAGGCCCTGCCTGGCCCGCCCATAGCTACGCCACTGGGTAGAAGTAATCCAAGGTGATTTGGGGTAAGATTTTCCAGAGGCAGTATTTGAGGAATGTTGTTTTATTAAACAAATTATTAAAAATGTTATTGAAAGAAACATCATAATTTATTAATATTGAAGACCGTATACCAGTCAGAGGAATTCAGATCGGACTTGAAGTTATCTAACTTCTGGACAGTTTACAATAACTGCTGGAATGAGAAGACTGCACATGTTTAGTAAGTTGAAAAAAAGTAAAAAGATGAAACTTATCAGAGATAATTGATAAAATGCCAGAATCGGGAAGAGGTAATTTATGAGTAAAAATATTGTCAATGAGAGTAGCAGAGATACTAGTAATTCCAGCCGGCTTGTTAATTCGGGGAACACAAGAATAAGCAAAAAGAATGTCTAGGAATTTCTGAGAGTGGTTATTATCTACATCAAGGAGATTGATATTGAAGTCTCCAGAATTAAGACATCATTTATTCTCAGATGTAATATGTTCTAGGTGTCGAAAGAATATGCGCGCTCGATTGGATAAGAACATGAAATATTGATATTTCCACTCATGGGCTGCACAATTCCAGAACAAACCTGGGCACCTTCCAGAAAAAAGTCCACTTCTAAAGTGTTCTGTTCCGCTTACTAAGAAGAACAAAAGATTTAGCTCGGCAATATAATGAAGGTAATATAACGAAGGCAATACATAAATAAATACAATTAAGTTATGATGATCGGAAAATCAGGTTATTTAACAGTCACGGAAGCACTCAATTAGTACCCAATTCAACACGTCAAAAGGGGTTGAACTCTCCAGTCCCTAAACGCATCATCTGTCTAAACAGTAATTACACAAGCGGACCATCGGATCAACATTTACAAAAGATAAAGGAAACTAAAGTGTCATTGTTTTAGCTTCTGAGGGTCTTTCTTGCATCCCACAATCACCCACGTACTGTTTTTTCTGGCGAATCTCATCCGGCCTTCTTGCGTGCACAGCTTGTCGGTTGGTGGATGAAGTTTCGCTGTATTCAGCCAGCTTTGAGGCTCTAGTGTGAGGCTCTCGTTAACATAGATATTAGAGCCTTAGAACTTAGCTCTAAATCAGTATAGTTAGCTCGAGAGTTTTAGTCGACAAATTTCATAACAACTGGTCTTGCCCGTGGATTTCCTGATTTGTCGAGACGGGACCCGATGCGGTGAGATCTGTCGATAGCGTTAGGGCGTAGCTCCACGACAAGATGCTGCTTAGCCGTTTCAATTATTTTAATGTCAGTGTTCATGGGTTGATGAGATGATTCGGGTGTTAAACCCCTGTCACACCAGGGCTGTGATCGGGCTGCGCTCGGGCTGCGACCACAAAATCATGAAAGCGCAGAGGTGAGCGCAGTAAGGTCTCCTAGAACGGATCGATGACGCAGTGGAAACTCGCTTGGTCGGGAGAGGAACGCCATGGACGCCCTGGGACGCCTGACCGCGGCGACCGTTTTGTGCATGCACAAAATGGTCGCCGAGGCTCGGCGCTCTGATCAGATCGCTGTAAGGACTCAGTACGGCCGCAGCGGCAGCGCAAAGCGAGCGGCATGAGCGCAAAGCGAGCGCAGCAAGGACGCACACGAGCGTCTTGTGGTCGCAGCGGGAAATAAATCTTGTCCGCTGCGTCTGTACTGAGTTCTCACTACGTCCATTGCGATGTCGCTACGTCTCTCTCCCGTCCTTGTTGCGCTCTTACTGCGCTTCTACGGAGCGTTATTGACTTCTTCCCGCTCGTACAACGTCCACACGGAGCTGCCGCTGCGACTATGCCGCTCCTTATACGCCCATGCGCGTCCAATGGCGATCTTCCGACGTTTGCAGTAGGCTCACAGTACGATCCCACTTGAGTGTGTGTGTGTGCTGTGCCACACACACACACAAATGGTATAAATACAGCCTCATCCTACACTACCACATCAGTGTCCATCTCCTCATCATGGCTGCAGCCAGCCAGAATTTGCTAATTCTACAGCAGTTGGCAAATTTGCAGGCTCAACAGGCACAGGATGACGCAGCCCTTGTCCACATCGTGAGAAGGAGACGGAGGAGGAGGACGGCAAGGCCGAGGAGATGCTTGGTCCGACCATGGCTAGACGTGGGGAGAAGATTACAGTTCGGTCACTACCACCGCCTGATGCCTGAGCTACGGGGTGAAGATCCTGCATCCTACTTCAAATTCCTGCGAAGTACCACCAGAGATGTTTGATGAGCTCCATGAGAGACTTGGTCCAAGATGCACCAAACAAGACACCCAGTATCGAAAGGCTATCGAACCAGGGTTGAAGATAGTCTATGCTCCACCTGGCCTCCGGTGACAAGTACGCCAGTATGAAGTTTGACTTCAGAGTTCCTCACAATGCCATGTCTGTGTGTGTACGAGAAGTCTGCCAGGCCATCGTAGATGAGTACAAGAACGAAGTCATCGCCTGTCCAACCACCGCAGCAGAATGGCGTGCCATTGCTGAAGAGTTTGCACGTAGATGGAACATGCCTCATGCCTGTGCAGCCTTTGATGGGAAGCATGTTGCCTGCAGAAGGCCACGGAACAGTGGAAGCCTCTACTACAACTACAAAGGCTTCTATTCCATCGTTCTGATGGGCCTCGTAGACGCAGACTACAAGTTCCTGTGGATAGATGTTGGAGGCCAGGGACACATGTCAGATGCACAGATCTTCAATGAATCAGAGCTGAAGGAGTGCCTGGAAGACAAGAGCATTGGTCTTCCTCCAGCAGACCCCCTACCACATGATGACAGGGACATGCCATACTTCTTCCTCGGTGATGATGCGTTTGGGCTGCGGACATACATGATGAAGCCCTACTCGCAGCGCAAGATGACCAAAGAGCAGAGGATCTTCAACTACAGGGTATCCAGAGGACGTCGCATCGTGGAGAACGCCTTCGGCATGCTGGCACAACGCTGGCAGATTCTCCCGACCACCATGCAGCATGATCCTGACACCATACGACTCATCGTCGAGGCCTGCGTCTGTCTCCACAACCTGATGAGGATGCGCTATCCTGCCCTTCAGAATGCTGCAATGGATGTGGAGGATGCCAACCATCAAATGATCCCAGGTTCTTGGAGGGCTGGTGCCAGTATGCATGAGGTAGACAACATGAGAGGGCCAAACCGTGACAGCACTGCAGCCAAGAAACAACGAGAATACCTCAAGCTGTACCTCAAACTGTACAATTCACCTGCCGGCTCTGTGCCCTGGCAGGACAGGATGATATAAAGAGACTCAGTTGTCAAATATGTGAACAGTTGCCAAAGATATGAACAGTTTTAAAGTGCCTTGCAGTGAAGTTCAACAGTACACAGTATTGTATATATCACAGTTCAACAGTACACAGTATTGTATAATATATCAATTAAATATTATAAATTTCATGTAAATGAAATAAACCTTGTTGTTTTCTATTTTATTATCCACAATGTCTAGCTTAAACTTCCCAAGTCCCAAACTCCCAAGTCTCAACAAAACCAAATTAATTCTTAAAACAGACAAAATGGGCAAAATGTTTAAGTTACACTCTAAAAACAAAAGAGTGAACTTCACTCTAAAAAGAGTGTACTCAGGGACCACTCTGTCATCGAGTGAAATTCACTCCTAACAAGAGTGAACTGTCACTCCAATGGAGTGTAATATCACTCCTAATAAGAGTGATATTTCACTCAATTGGAGTGAAATATCACTCTTATTAGGAGTGAATTTCACTCGATGACAGAGTGGTCCTTGAGTACACTCTTTTTAGAGTGAAGTTCACTCTTTTGTTTTTAGAGTGTATGAAAGGGGCAAAATGTTTAAGTTTAATTTTTTTTTAATTTTATTAAAGTTAAATTGTATTAAAGTAAAATAGGACAACAAGTATTTCAAGTGTCCATACAATACAAATAAATTGCACGCTTTTATTTTGTACAAGTATACATGAAACATGAAACATGATATGCAACTATAACATCTGAAAACTTATAAACTGTGTCTGGCTATGTACAAACACCCTGTCTCTATAACATCTGAAAACTTATAAACTGTGTCTGGCTATGCACAAACACCCTGTCTCTGGCTATGCACAAACACCCTGTCTCTGGAACTGTCTATATACACAAGCACACTGTCTACTTCTCCTCGTTGTTGTTGTCATCGGTGTCTTGCTCCTTGTTCGCATCAGACAGCGCTGACCCCAGTCTGTCGATGAAGGAGTCGCTGATTGAAGGAGTCGCTGATTGAAGTGTCGACGTTGGCGGCGTCTTGGAGACCGCTGATGTTGAAGGAGGAGTCCGACGTTTCATGCAAAGGAGTGCTGGATCTGGCTGCAGGGACCCGGCGGAGCACACCTTGGGAACCTTGGGACGTCGAAGGCCTGGTGACGGTCTGCAGTGTCGTCAGCTGGGTGGTCCGAGGGGGATGCATCTGGCCATGCACCCACTCTGCAGACTGGGACCCCCACACCGAGGTTGTACCCGCCTGCACATTGGTCGGCCAAAGCTGCGGTGGTGGCTGCCACATGTTGGAGGTCGGAGAGGGAGACCGGTACTGCTGCTGAGACGGAGCCTGGTACTGCTGGTACTGCGGACCCTGGTACTGCTGAGAGGCGGACAGCTGAGCTGCTGACTGGGACTTGAGCTCGTCGTTCCTATTGAGGTAGCTGTAGAGGAGCTGGGAGTGCTCCTGCTGGAACTTCCGCCACAACGAGGGATGGAGGTCCACCATCACCTCCTTGGCCCAGTCAGCATAGGTCGTCCTCTCGGTGGCTCTCCCGGGCTTCAGCATGTCCAGCATCTTCTCCTGGATGGCCACCGACTGCTGCCCTCTCGCTGCTATGTCAGACAGGAGTTGCTCCTCTTCTGCCGCGGCCTTCTTGGATGATGCGGACTTCTTCGGCCGGACGTCCAGACGTGTTACGGGGGTGTCGGTAGAAGAGGCGGGGGTGGCTGCCAGCACCTCCAGGACATCGTCATCCTCGTTCGCCCCGTCATCCTCGCAGCTGCAGCAGCTAGCTTCTCATTGATCTGCAAAGACAAAAGCAAAGAAAAGAAGATTAAAGTAAGTACAATTGTATACACATTCATGTACAAGAAATGCACATCATATATGAAGGTAATAATAAGGTAAGACAATGTTGTCTTATTATTACAAGAGAAGAGAAGAAGAGAAGTGCATATCAATACTGACATGAAAATGATATTTAATTGTAACTTACACTGACAGCAGTCCGCTTCCTGACCTCGTGGATGTGGACCTTCAGGAAGGAGAACTTGGCCAGCACCCACCGATCCCGCTCAGTCAGGTCGGCTGCCCCGTCCCCGGACTTCTTCCTGAGGAGGCGGCTGTATCTTGTGCGCAAGGACCTGTACCACACAATCAGCATCTTGGTGTCTCTGCTCAGCTCCGCTGCCTTGTCTTCCCACATATTGGTCTTCTTTTTAGTGTCTTTGTAAGCATTGAGTTTCTTGTTATAAAGACACTCATTTTCTTCTATCCACAGAGCCATGTTCTCCTCCTGCTCCTCAGTCAGGTCCGTCATCGTCTTGGGCTTCTTCTTGGGATTATTGCAGGCAGGACTGGTGTCCCGCGGGGAAGAGGGCACACTGCTGACGACGCCACCACCGTCAGAGACATGCTCATCACGGACACCACCGTCACTCTCCTCACTGCCGGGTCGTTCTTCTTGTTGTTGTTCTTCTTGTTGATGGGGCGGTGATGGCAGTGGTGATGGCTGTGGTGCCGACCGCTTCTCTCTCCCCTTGTCCTTGGTGCCCTTGCCGCCCTTGCTTCTGCCTCCTCGGACCATGTTGATGAGCTGTGATGTGATAAATGATGATAAATAGACCCCACAGCAGTGATGTGGCCTCGTCAAGCGGGGAAAGCGGACTGATGACTGGCGGTCGCAGCGGGGTCTATTTATGCTCGCCGCGCGGACGCATCGAACGTTTCGAGAACGTATTGCGGACGTCATAAGGGCGTAACGCGAGCGCGCTTGGTCGCGTAGAGCGCCGTGGAAGCGCCGTGGGAGCGCCGTGGGAGCGCGTTCGAACTCCACACTGGACGAGATGGGAGCGCGGTGGGTTGGAGCAGGAGCGCCGTGAGCGCGATGGGAGCGTACTAAAATCTCCGTTGTTTGACATTTTCTGAAATTTTCGGACAGTTTTCCGCGATCGTAATGCGTTTTGCCAAAAATTTAAGCGCACAGCGAGCTCCGTCCCGTCGCAATAGAGTGTGACAGGGGTATTACGTCTTGAGTACTGTTCTTGTTCAGAAAGCCATTCACTAAGATGGTGAACAATCTTCCAAAGTCTTATGAATGTCCAGCGAAATGGTATCGGCGATGGCATCCAAGAGAGCAGGAATAAGAATGTTCAGAAGGACCTTCGATCTCAAAGCTTCCGAGATAGCTGCTGTCAGTGCGCTGGGGTCTACTGAAGGGAATTCACTTGGGCAGTTTGAGGCTGATGCTTGCCTTTTCGGAAGCATTATGACAAAAGTATGATAAATGAGAGTACCAAGGCAGAGAAGATACAACAAATGGTACATTCTGGAAAATACGGTCTACAAAGATAGTCTTATCAATGTAAACTGTGTAAACTATCGGGAGCTACCATAAAAACACGTCCGTTCGCTCTTGCTTTCACATGCTATAGGTGGTCCGACCAGTTTATGTTTGATTTGGGCTTTTGATATTCTTCTCACCACACAAATGAGGTATTTTTCCTCGTCAGATTTACCAATGGTTTGGTAATCAGACTGTACTTATTTGCATATTCACTGTTATACCCAGTTATTCATAAGAACAACCTTACTTCTAACACAGTTTTGGGAACTGTGGACAATGTTAGTTTTCTCTGCATCATTAGCAGCTATTCCGTTTTGTTTTATAACATGACCTAAATAACATACAGTTTAAGGCCTGTATAATTGAATCTTTACAGGACTTGTTGAAAATGCAAGGGATGATATTTAACTAGAGGGTATTATGTCACTTTTTGACTCTTTTATATTCTGCCCCCCTCAAAATATGTACAGGCCTATTAGAAACAAGACTAAATAATTAAACAAAAATTGATATTTCTAACCGCCCTGGACATGCCCCCTGAAAGTTTTGGTTGAAGGGCGCCCTCTGTTGTCAGTTTAACGTAAAGGTTCCCTGACTCCATATGCACTGTAGAGACATCCATAATGGTGGTTACCAGACTGTGTATGTGATTATGTACCACACATGTAATCTAGAATGGTTACTAATCAGCTGTTTGTTGTTTGTTGACATGATGGGTTTTACTCAATTAAGACAATTATATATTTAGGTTAGTAAATGTACATACATCATATCATCTAAAAGGATTGTTTGCTGGCAAAGTTGGGCAGTGACAGAAGTTATTATCTGTGACCTTAGTTGGGTAAGTTTGCTTTTAATAATATTATGCACCATGCACCATGCACCATACACCCGCAAGTACACCCACTGGCGAAAAGTATTGCAACATGAATTTGTACGAGACATTGCCTAGACGGATGGCCGCAATTATCAGGTCACGTGGTTACCCGACAAAGTATTGAAGGACTTTGTTTCCGAGCAAGAACAGTAAAAAATAACATTGACTTCAAAACACAGGCACTTTCAAGAAGTCTTAAGTAGTGTAAATAAAATAAAATAAATTATTGTAACACAGTTCTCCAAACTGAACTTGTGTGAATTTCAATGTTGCAATACTTAGTTGCAATACCAGTGTGTGTATTACTGCCAGAAATTTCCATGGGAGTTAACTTGGGAACATTGTATTTCACATGCCTGGGACTTGTTATCTTAAACATGAAATATTGACCCACTGGTTACTGTCATAGAACTGTAGTTTGTACAATCACGATGATATAATAGTAATAGTAAGTGAAAGAGAATACAACGTTGGTAGTTCCCAAATAAGGTTTTCAACTGTGTAACCCCTGAACCTTTGAAGTTGAAACCTAGCTTAAAATAAAATAGTGGAATATGGGATTTATTATTTGAATTTTTTTTAAGGGTTGGTGTGTGGATGGTTAAAACAGCTGACATTTAAGCACATTTTTGAAAAATTTGTTACAATATTATCTTTCACTTTCTATAAATAAATTGTGTAAAAAGACATTTGTTACTTCACACATAATTAATTATAAATGTATTTCAGTTTTTTTTAAGGTATAGCTACATTTACAAGAATAGCACAAGCAAGCCCAAAGATCTATTGATCAGGACTCCTCCACCGAGCTACTTAAGCCCCTCCTGCACCAGCATTCCGCATTCTCCTAGAAGATGATCAAAGCATACAGATCAAAATATTGAGTTAACCAAAGGTTCTTCTCAGAACCCTTACTACTCAAAAGAGATTATTTCAATACATGTCATCGCAAATCTTACTATATCTAAAGATGATGCTAAACATCTACTAGCAGAACTTGTTCAAGAGCATTAGATCTACTGTATCATTTACAGAAATACATTTTGGCATTATACAATCCAAAAACCCTGCTAAGCCATGAAATATGTTGTTAATGTTAGTTAGATGTATAAATATATTTTTGTACTATTTTATAAATAGAGAATTGGCTGCTGCAAAGTGCTTACCAACCGATAGTATATAAATGCCAAATAGTAGTTACTGGTCTTACATCTCAAACCTAGCGGGTTCTTTCTCTAAAAGAACTAGCTAGATTCAAAACATAACTGAGGCCAATAACTACTATTTTACATTCATACAATTTTATTACTTAATTCTTTTCTAGAAGAATGTTAAAAGCAAATATCAATTATATATTTTTTCAGGATAAAATAAGTTTGATACAATAATGAAATAAAATATTCAGTTGCAATTCATATAAACCCACGGTAACACTGTGTTTTATTCATACAAATGTTACTTTTTAATCAGATTTTTTGTTTCATAAGGCAATTGAAAGGTTGTCATAGACTAGTATGCTAAAATTTCAACAGGTAAACATAAGAAAGTACTTTAAATTAATTGTTGAAGTGATGTTCTCTTCATTGCTTCCATATCACTGTGTTTTAAACAAAATAGACTGGTTCCCCAACGACGGTATATGGGTTATCTGCACAAGACGTCAGGATGCCATGCCGTTTCACAAAAACAAATCTTCCGTGGGCATGTACAGGGGGTTAACGCTCTCAAATGACTTTTTGAGTATTTTGTCCTTGTTTCTTATAGGTTGGTACATATTTTGAAGGGGGGCATCTAAACAATTTTGGGTTAATACCCCCCTTAATTTAACCCTATAACTTCCCTAATTTTCATCCATTGGCCACGACATTTGGCACAAATGTGGGTTCAGTACAGGCAACAATATGTAACGTCACCGTTAGATCACCGTTAGAGGGCACTGTAACCAACATTTTAGGTCACTTTGTTCCAAGAAACATGATTTTTAAATATTAAAAATTAAGACAGATACAATAACATCCATGGTACTATTCATGTCATAAACATATATATTGAGCAACACATTTCTGAAAAACCTTTAAAAACAGACATGTTTTTGTGGACAAAATATAAGATATTTTTTGCATTTAAATGTAATGACGGCCATATTGGATTCCCAGAATGTATTGGATGTGGTCACATGACTCAATATTGGCCAGATCAGAGTTTGAAAGTTGACAACAAACCAAAAACACATAATATCTTACAGTATAAACAATCTAGTATTCTTACTCCGTTTTCCTGCCAGGAAATGGGCGTTTATAGATGTGAGCGCTTATGTGAAGATGACAATTTCATATGAATAACCAAATACAACGGCTTTAATAAGATGTGTTAACAGTATACTACTTTGTTTTCCGATCGTAGATCTCTGGCAAACAATACAATCAGCAAAATTGCTCCAGGAACATTTGACGGTCTATACCGCCTCTTGAGATTGTAAGTATTCATGTTGTGAATTTCAATCATCGAGCCATTATCTTTACTGAATAAACGATTGACGGCGAAACAGTTTTATTGCAAAGTTCATGTTTGACGGTTGAACAATCTATTTTGTGTATGGCTTTAACAGCACAACAATTTGTATGCATTGGACGACACAACAAAACAAACTGTTTTTACGGATCAGTTGTTTAATGTATATCTGGAAAATGTATATTTAGATATGTTGTTATATTCCAAGAGAATTGTAATTTTTTGTTTTCAACTAATTTACAATACGTCCTGACACTTGTCAATGGAGGACAGTATGCCACTGATCCGTCTTCATATTGACGGACTCAAGCGATATTACTAGCGAAATTCTGTTATAAGTTGTAATTTCTTGAATGAGTGATCTTCAATAATTATCTTTTAGATTCCGACTACTTTTCAAAAAGGGTGGTTTCAGGAATATTTTGGAACATTAATGTATGTATGTTTTTCAGTACACTTGCACCCACAACATTTTGGTCTATAAAAGCTCACTTACTTGGCATAATTTTTTAATAAATCAGGAACAGGAACGACCCACAACTTATGTTCTGCCTCGCTGTGTTTTAAACGACTTCTTTACATAGGGGTATGAACGTTTGTCTGATTTGTGCAGCCACTCTCAGCCACCATACTTTGTGTATGGGAAATTTGGTCTGGTTCCAATAAGCGCGTATACATGTATCGCATTTCACTGGTTATTTTAATCAATAATCTTTAAATAATAATTCTGTTTAGCGGTATCAGAAATTTGTTTACGATAGAGGCTGTTCTTGTGTTAAAAAAAGCATAAGTAATCCAAGTTGATTTGGGTTGAGATTTCCCACAAGCAGTCATTGTTTGAAAAAAGGGAATATTTTCATTAAACAAATTATGAAAAATTTCATAAAGTTATGGAAAGAAACGTTAGCAATTAACAGTATTGAAAACTGTAGATCTGTCAAGAGGAATTCAGATCGGACTTGAAGTTATCTAACTTCTGGACAGTTTACGATAACTGCTGGAATGAGAAGACGTTAATTAAGGGAACACAAGAATAAGCAAAAATATTGTCTAGGAATTCCTGAGAATGGTTATGATCTACATCAAGGAGATTGATATTGAAGTCTCCAGAAATAAGACATGATTTATTCTCAAATGTAATTATGTTCCAGGTGTCGAAAGAATATACGCGCTCGAATGGATAAGAACACAAAATAATGGGCATGGGCACCCTCTACAAAACAATCCACTTCCAAAATGTTCTGTTCCCGCTTGCTGAGGAGAACGAAAGACTTATATAATGAAGGCAATATGTAGGCAAATACATAAATAAATACAATGAAGTTATGATGATCCGAAAATCGGCTTATTTAACAGTCTGGAGAACTGGATAAAGAACCACCCAATTAGTACCCAATCCAACATGTCAAAACTGTCCCGTCCCCAAAAACATTTCACCATAATCTGCTTGAACAGTAATTACACAAGTGGAACACCAGATCAACATTTACAAAACATAAAGAAAATTAAAGTGTCATTGTTTTCTTCACATCTTTGCTCTAAATTGGTGTAAGCTAGCTCAAGAGTTGTAGTCGTCAAATTTCAAAACAATTGGTTTTGCCCGTGCTTTTCCTAATTTGTCGATCCCACCCGATGCGGTGGGATTGGTCGATGGCGTTAGGTCGTAGCTCCACGCCAAGATGCTACTTAGCTGCTTCAATGAATTTGATGTCACTATTCTCGGGTTGATGAGGCAATGCCAGAATTCCTTGAACAATGAGGGCGTTACGTCTTGAGAACTGTTCTTGTTCAGAAAGCCGTTCACTAAGATGGTGGACATCTTTCTCAAGTCTCCCTATCCCAGCTCTGCAAATCAAACTCCAAAGCCTTATGAATGCCCAGCGAAATTATTAAACCCAAAACTACAATAAAGGTCGATATAATAACATGCATGGTACCATTCATGAAAAACTTAACAAACATGTAATGCTAGCCATATTGGATTCCCAGAATACATTAAAAGTGGTCACATGACTCAATATTGTCCACATCAGAGTTGACAACAAACAAAAAACACATATTAAATATTCTTACAGTATAAACAATCTAGTATTTTTTAACACAAAAATGGAAATTCAATTGAAAATGTTCAAAATAAACGGTTGCTATTGCAACCGTGATCACCCATTATCGTTGATTTGAAATTGAGGGGATCCCAAAGAATAGTTAGGAAAAGTATTTTTTTTTAAATAGGGGCACATTGTACCCCCAGACCTCATAGGATTAACTGAGCTTGATGACATTATAAAATTGTCAAGATAAATGAATACAATATTCTAATGTAATCTCTTAGAATGTCATGTATGACACCTTGAAATGAACTTGCGGCACCATGAAGGCCAAAAGTGAGAACGTTAAATTCATATTTCCCCTCTTGAGTTCCAAATGCAGTTTTGCAAATACTACTTTCCTGCTAACGCTATAAACCGTATATATTTTATGTCGAGAAGTATATTGGTTGTGAATATCACTGGTTTTGACACTGGTTTGTAGGCATGCATTTTTTGAGTTCCTGGGATAGTGTGTGTGCATTTTCAAAGCGATATTTCAAGAGATTTCCTTCTTTGTGCTACTCAGTTGTTGTGCAGCAAACATGCATTCCTTTAATTTCTTTGCATGCAAACATGTACAGTTGTCGAGGTGTGATTATTTGATTGTCATAAGGCTGGCTTTGAAGGCTTTGCTCTCGAGAAAATATGTTTTAGGGTACCTGAAACCCCATCACATGCCGTTTTCCCATGAGAAGTTGCGAAGAAGTACCACTCTGCTGGAACTCAGAAATCAGCAACACGGAGGACCTACACCCTTCCCCCAAACAGAAAAGGCTTACAGTGAACCATGAGTGAACTGCGTGTAATGTACCGAATATACATTTGTGATATGTCCTTGCATGGTCTGCATTTACACTTTTATGGTAGAATACTGTATTTTAATGTGTTTTGTGTTTACCATATTATTCCTTAGGGTACATACCGAGTTATATTGAAAAATATTTTGAAAATGATGGTAGCGTACTTGATCACAGAATATCCTAGAATCAATACAATAAAATACAATACAAAAAATCAGTACAATAGAAGTAAAATAATTATTTAAGTGATTATGGAAGTGTACACACTGCATGCCCCCCGACCAAGGTCTGTGCCCCCAACCCCCAAGTAAATCATGTACATGTACAGTACAGTATACATGCGTGTACTATACATACTGCATTTGCATACATGTACATAATGTACACTGTACATCAGCATTGGAGTACCCTGCCCATCTTTAAAAGTACACGCTACCTTAATTACTTGAGAGCCTATTTTTATATTTGGTATACACAATGAGTATACTTTGGGCCTTTGTTTGACAGAATTTCATGAATTTAAATTTTACGGCCCGCGCGGGGTCAAAGGTCAAAATACACTTTGCTTGACCACTTGCTTATTTTAAAAAAAAATCCAAATTGCAAAGTGGATAATTTGAGATGATAAGAGCTTTCATTTAACATAAAAATCACTTTCTTACAAACTTGTAGAGGTCAAACGGAAGGTAAAAAGCTCAACATCCTGTAACTCACAAACCACATGACCAAAAATGCTCAAATTTCAGTTTTGGAGTTTTCTTATACAACCAAACAAACATAGAAAGTAAAAAAGAAAATCCGTGAGATTGACCTCGCAAAGTGTGTGATTTGACGTGTAATGACCCAGAGGGAGGTAATCACGTTCCCTAATTTGATGTATTGGTCTCAAATCAATACCAAAACGATAATCATTGGATCCCTGAATCGACACTGGGAGTCAATCGCTGGTTTTTGTGTTCACACTTCAGTTTTCAACCCGGTGGGTTACTATGTTACAGACTGGTGGACATACGGATCTGACCATGGGCTGAAGGAGTATCAGTTACCATCAGTTTCGGTTTCCGTTCTGGAAAATGCAAAGGGTAGTATATGGATAAAACAACATTATCAAGAGTCACAAGTAATTCTGGTAACATGAAAGAATGATCAAAGTTTAATGGGTTTCACAGGGATCCATGGCATGATGTTAGACGTCTATTTCCTATAAAGTTAGACGTTTAGGACTAAAGCCGAGTGTTATTTTAGTCCAAAATTACTCAAAATATAACTAATATAGATTCGACACTGGATGATTTATAATCAGGAATAATAATAACACGGAATTTACAATAAGTATGAATTTCCAACCGTTAACAATATTCGGTAATCTTTTGCTCATCATCCGATCACAGCCTTTGGCTTCTACATGGGAAAAGTAGGCTCGCGGCTAGGGCTCGCCCCACGGTGGCGCCCGTCCCGATTAGCGATTTCACGACAGGATTCCTTCTTTCTTACCAACATGATCTGCTAGACACAGCTGAAGTTTAATTGTTCACGCACTTAACTGTTTTTTATTGAGATGTACTCGTAATTTAAATGTTTCAAAAACGAGTGAACCTCAGCCAGGATAATGGTTGAACTTGTATAGATACTATGACAATATTTCATAAAGTGAATGAAAATCTAAAAACACTGCTAGTTATTACCAGAAGTCTATTACAAAAGACCTCTGATATTACCGATGTATACTTCCTTTAATAATATGTCTATGCAATCTCACTGTCTTTCTAATGACACGACATAATAAACTAAACATTTTTAATAAAGATCAATTGTTCATTGGCGGGCAGTATGCAAATAAACGTGTTTACGAATGTTGATGCAATCAATGTATGTCAAAATGTCTATCAAAATTCTATTTTTGATTGTATTTTCTGTATCCGCTAAGTGCACATCGTAGCCCTCTAGCGGTGAATTGTGCGTTTTTGCGCAACGCAACGCACTATCGCTGCCCTTTCGCCCACAGTGATCTAACAACATGTGCTATTATAATATTATTTGCACGATCACCAATGATTCATCAAGTATACATTCAAGAACATTTAAGAACATTGGTGAAAATAACCAAATAAAAGAGTTTGAATAAGATGTTTTAACAGTACAGTACTTTGTTCTCCCATTGTAGACATCTGGAAAACAACAACATCGGTGACATTGCTAACGGAACAGTTGACGGTGTAAAATATCTCGGTTTTAATAAAAACTTACGTCACAGTGAAATCAACTGAGGAACAAAAGATTGATTTTACAACATGCCTTTACTTGTACAGTACATCATCCGCCATAAAGTACACATATCAGCAACATAGAATACGTTTAACCCTTGAAGTTACCGTTTAATTTTTTTTACACGGATGCACGAAGGGGCGCACGCGGAAGGCGTTTTATGTTGGGGGGTAAATAACTGTGTTTGGGGGCACAAATCTTTTTCTAATGGTCTGAACAGATGAATAGAAGTTCCCTGGACACACACACCAAAGATTTGAACATTCTGGCAATTTACACATTGGTTCACCACTGATTTGTCAAAAATTAGTACATGTCGAAATCCGCTAAAAATCAGTATTGCGCTGCAATACAAGCACTGACACATAACAGCCACAGGATGAAAAAAAAACACAAACCAGGCCACCTATAATTACCCTGAGGGTATTTCTGGGTCAGGATTGTCTACAAACAGCTGTTGTTTGTATTTAGTCCCAGGGCCATTGGTATAGAGGTAGCAAGTGGGCTATACACAATGGGATTATGTTTCTGTGCACAAATGAATGGCTGTTGGCAGAGACCATTATTTGTAAGGGTTGGCCTACCCGGTGATGAACTCTAGGGTAAGAACTGTTTAGCCACTCTTTTTAGCAAGGGTCAGTGATAGTTCACGAAAATATTCAGCGCAATTGACTGAAAGATGTTGCTGTAATTTAAAAAAATAGTAATTACGTACTTACGCGTACTCCCCTTCGTTTCTCCTAACCAACAAAACGCACTAAACAAGACATTAGTTATGGTGTCAGCGCCCTCTAGAGGCCGCTGACAAAGTAAATATAGTTTTACATAAGATTTCCCCTGACTACAGTTTTAATAAAACTTACGTCATAGTGAAATCAACTGAGGAACAAAAGATTGATTTTACAACATGCCTACAGTAGAGAGATATATCAATTAGTATGCTAAATAGTTTATGATTTAAGAATGTCCTGTGTGTAAGAGACCGAGGTTTTTGCATGTACATAATGGGCGAAAAACACCGATTCAGTTTTCCAGCGACCTGCTTTCATGACCTCAGCAGGGTCTTTATGGGATTGAATTGCCACTGTAGCACCAGTGGGACGGAAACATTTCGCGGAATACCACAATTTTGCAAACCAGCAAGCTTAATGGCCGTATTTAATATGTTGGCCACCGTAGACGCGTCCAGTGCTTTATATGGTTTCTTCAATGTTAAGAACACATGTTGGCTCTGCTGTGGTCGTACGGTCTGTGGCCTTACAATATACGCCTTTAGGGCCTCACATGGGTCAATTTTCCTGTCTTGGGTCAAGCGGAGGTGGACTTCAAACCCCATTCGAGAAGTGTCATATTTGTTGCCAAAATACTTGAACATCAAACCACTATCATGTAGGAACTGAATCTGGTCCATACAGAATATTCTTCGTCGTGCACCTAAATCCTCGCTGTTGAGATGCACACTTTTCGGTACTATGTCCGAGGGACGTAACATTAGAGTTAATGCTAAGAGAGTAATCGCCTTGAGGCACAGGTCCTTAATGGGTAGAGTATTGTTGTCTTCCCACTTGTGAAACATGTCGTGAAACGGTTTCACGGGCATGACGTTTGATCGTTCCATTAGTTTCGCTGTGTATGCTTTGACTAGTTAGTCTTTGAAGTCGTGCATATCCTCTGACTGGGTCAAATCAGGCATAGTTTTGGTTATATACAGGCAGCTTATTGATTTTATTGACGACTCAGGTCGGGCACTTTCTTGTGCCAAAGTACATAGGAAGTCAGCAATACCGGCGTGTTGAAGTGGAGGGAACGGGATGTCACATTTCTGACAAAAAGTCAGCAGTTTTGTAATAAATTTGTTATACAAAACCAAGGTGGGGGGGGGGGGGGCCAATGGAATTGGACACTGGTTGCTGCTTTGTCATACCAACCCTCACACTTTAGCTTGAATGTCCACAGATCCGCCAAACATACACTTTCCACATTGAGTTTCAAGTTGGTTCTGGCACAGCGGTTCGATGGATGAAAGTACGACGTGTCTTTGGGATTGATGGACACACACTCATACTTTGCAGCTTTCGAAACCAATGTTGTTGCGGCCATGTTGGGGCAATCAGAGTGGCCTTGGCATTGTAATGCTCCACTTTGTCCTGTATATGGGGTATTAGGCGCCAGGGCGGATTGCAGAAACTGTTTGTTCCCGTCCAGTCTTGGGCAAGCGCATCTACTCCTGATGACATGGGGTCGTTTCGAAAGGAATTGTATACGGGGAGTTGAGCATTTGTCATTGTAGCAAATATGTCAACATGGTGGGTGTCCTACACTCTGTCTAGGAACTGAAACACCTTTGGGTGTAGTCGCCACTCGTAAGCGCATGGAAGTCTGGACAGTCTGTCCGCCTGTCCATTGAGAACACCGGCAAAGTGACGAGCTGTCAAATTTATCCCCATCTCGTGGGCCTCCAGCCAAACGGCAGTCATTAGTTTTGTGAGCTCCAGTGACGGCCCCCAAGATGATTGATGTATGCTACGGTGGTACACTGTCGGACAAAATCTGTACATTTTTGGCCTTCAGTACTGCTCTTAAGGACTTGATTGCGCAAAGAACCGCCATCAGTTTACGATAGTTTATTGATGCAAATGTCATATGTTTTGTCCAGAAGCCTGCTGCCTCGTGAGTTTTGTACCATGCCCCCCCCCCCCAACCAGTGCCACTGGCGTCTGTGTAGACCTGTGCAGCCACTTGGCGAGGGGCAACAATCCGACCGTTCCATTTGCTTACTGCATCTTTCCACCATTCCAAATCGGATCGGCACGAGCTGTTCATTATCAGCATGTCCTCCCAGGATGACTTGGTTGCAAGAACTCCGTAAGCATTCCTTAGGAGCAGTTTTTCAGGAAGGATGGCCTTGGCCAAGGACTCTTGCGAGGGACTCTGGCCTTGACTGATGGCGCAGACAAAACCCGCTGAATATCTTTTCTGAGTTTTCTGATACGACTGTGCGGAATTTTTAAAACAGGGTATAATCTCGCCGTGAGTTGAAATCACATAGCCTATGTATTGAACACTTTGTGAAGGAACTAATACAGATTTTTTGTGGTTTATCTGCCATCCCAAAGCTGTTAAAGTATTGAACAAAATATCCTCATGGCCAACAATCTGGGTGTCTGTGCCAAATAAAATGCGGTGACCAATTAAGGCCAAACGGAAAACATTTCCACACGTAAAATTTGTTTTCCCAGCAAAACCCCAAATTCTTCTGGTGGTCTGGGAGCACGGGTATGTAAATATAGTTTTACATAAGATTTCCCCTGACTACAGTCAGTTGTAAGTATTCATGTCCTAAATTTCAATCACGCAGCATCGATATACAATAAGGGCTGAGAGGAGAGTATGGGGGGTAGGGTCAGGAGAGGAGAACGGGTGTGGACAGCTAAACAAAGTCGTGTGCACTACATAAAATAGAAAAGTTAAGACCAAGAAATAATAAAAGGCAACAGTTTCAAATCAAGACAAGGTAGACAATAAGCAGATGAATGAAGACAACAAACAACCATTCTAAGATTGCCAGGAATAATAAAAGTGAACCTTCCCTGGTAGCCCCAACACCACCTCACTACTTGCCGATAACCAACCTGGTGATCCTGCAATATAAGATGAAATAAAATAAAAACATATTTTTTAATTATTGAAAAAACAAATCTTATGCTATGGTCCCACAGAGATTTCGACTCTCTCGATCGTGTTTCGTCAAGATTTTTGATTTTTTACAAAACATTTTCGAGAAAAGTCTAAATAGTCTAAAGAGTCTAAAAAAATCGAAACTGTCGATATTTGTCGAGATTTGTCGAAAAAAATCAATCACTAATCGAAAATTATTAAACCTGACCAATATTTTTCGATAAAGTTTCGATCAAATTTATCGAAATTTTGTCGACATTTTATCGAAACTGTCGAAAATGAAATCGAAATAGTCTTAACAGTCTAAAAGTTCGAAAACCAGTCGAAATAAATCTAAACTCTCTAAATAGTCTAAACAGTCGAAATAAATCGGAACATTTGTCCAAATATTTTTTAAAAATCGAAAAATAATCGAAAAAACTTCGAAATCAATCTAAACAGTCTAAACAGTCGAATTTTGTCGAAATGCCAGTCGAAATGATCTAAACAGTCGAAAGTCGTCGAAATAAAATCGAAAATGAATCGAAATTGTCGAGAAAATACAAAAATAAAAATGTTCTCACGGAAAAAAGATATTTTGTCGATATTTATACGAGATTTTGACGAAATTATTAAAAATAACAAAAAAAACAAGAATCGAAATATATTTCGACAGAAAGATCGAAATATTCCTGTGGGACCATAGCATAAGACGTTGTACACGCTACTTTGTCTTCCCATATAAGGCAGCTGCAGCACAACAATATAATAGCAATTGTATTAATGTTATGAATTCCATTCAGGTAGCCTCGAGCCACCAATTTATCTTGACTGAATGTACATGTCACACCGACAATTACGACGTGGCCCCATGATTTTTTTTTAAAATAATATTTCCAGATCACGCTGAATACTATTCGTCACCCGCAGTGCGACACGCCGCACGCGTGATCCTTCTCTGTACTTGCCAAAATGCAAGGCGGATCTTTGGCCAAGCAACTCGCTGCATGTACAATAGCTTTGACTGAGGTACTGGCAGTTAAACCAGGCCTCTCTAGACTTTGCACTTACCAAAATCGACTCCTTCAAGAAATCTGCATAATAAGATCCAGTCAGTACAAAAGAGACTTCAAACAGCTACTTATTTCTGAACCTCGTAGTATGTAGTTCAACCTTGTTTTTATAACCCTGATGTGTCAGATCATAAGAAGGCAAGATTTCTAATCGCATAGCTGACAAAGTGACTAATCGGCTGTTTTGAGTTATAAAACCGTTTTAGAGTTTTAAGTGTAACTTTTAATCTCTACCGGTTTTTAAATCATTTATTTACATGTTTTGTTTAGATCAGTAATCCTTCAAGTGAATCAGTAATCCTTAAGAGATTGTAACGCTGCCTACATTCAATTTATGAAAATAATAATTGTGTGTGAAAGAAACTAAGAAGTATTGAAAATGTATAACATTAGTTGTTCGGCATGGTATTTCTTATTGTATTGGTAGGTCCCTACACACCCTTCCAATATAATGCATACCATGTCTAACGACTAACGTTAATGAGGAAAATATTTTCAATAATTTTTAGTTTCTTAAATTTACACAAATAGTTAATATAATGATGAAAGTTGCACACCAATAGCATCATGGACGTCTTTGCAAGGGATTAGATTAATATTTGTTTTTTAAATGAATGTTACTACACACAAGGTCAGTCACTAAAACTAGTAACAGTTATAAGAATCTGACTTCCTTCCTCAATTATTAATACTAATATTGAATTGAAGTACATCATTCACTATGTGTATCTGTGGTACTGCCTACTGGTAAGCCTACATTCGTACAAACTACGAAGTAATAACTCGCCAAAAACTAACTAGCCCCATATCAAATTTCTCCAAATCAACATGTCAACAAACGCCGATTTGACTGTGAAGCAATGTCATCGGAAGGGTACACCGTCACGTACATGTACGTAAGCTTGTTTACAAAAATCATCAACTTTGACCAATTTTTTAAAGTAATTTCCCGCTGTCTTCACCTTTTTACTTACACCATAGTAAGAAGCACTAATCAGGTGTCTGCAGATGACTTCAATGTTCTTGTGAAAACTTTGAATCAGTAGAAAAGTGGAATTTTCGTTACCTTTACAGCGATGCTCCACAAACGCGTTATAAGTTTATAAATATATGTGATGATCAGCGCCACCAAGTGACCACTAAAAGTTTTGAAATTCAACAAAGTCAAATAAAAATAATTATTAAAAGGCACACAAATCAGTAAAGCAGGTGGACATCTCTCGGTGAAGCAACCTCTTCCATTCCATGTCCACTATTAAGCAATCCGAATAGCGTAACGGGAAACTTCACGCTAAACTTGATAGGAATAAGAGCCTTGCTCTTGATAGGAATAAGACGAATTAATTTCTTCCGCACTGATTGTAAAGACCACTAAAGTTGTATAGCGCCCTCTATAGTTAGAATTTCTAACGCACAAATGGCGAACATACACTGAATGTGGGTCATTACGTATGTAGGCTTGATGTCATCATGACGTCACTGTTGCGGTTTCCTGATCATCATGACGTCACTAGGTTTCATCTACAAGTTAAGGTCTAACTATGTGTGAAGTTTGAAGGTTTTTAAAACTTGGCAAGTATGTTTTTGTTAGCGGACAAGATGGGGGAGAAGAAGAAGAAGAAGAAGTAAAAAAAAAAAAAACACTAGACGGCAGTGTTTGTGATATTACAAACACATAGGTGTTCGAGTTTTGTCAGGGCAGTGGTGATGACGTCAGAATGATTTTTAAAGAAACTTTGTATTATTATTTTTTAATATTAAACTTTGAATTTACCTCTTGTGGTTGTTGAGATGTTTTTTTTTTAATATTAAACTTTGACTTCCGGTGTGGACAGGAAGTAAGGTCAAATTGGGGTCATCTTTTTGTAAATATCTTTTGACAATTAACGGTCTGTACAATGGTACAAAAATTGTGAATTTACCTCTTGTGGTTGTTGAGATGTTTTTTTTTTTAATATTAAACTTTGACTTCCGGTTTAGACAGGAAGTAAAGGTCAAATTGGGGTCACGTTTTTGTAAATATTTTTGACAGTTAACAATCTGTACAATAGTGTATAAACTGTGAATTTACCTCTTGTGGTTGTTGAGAAATGATTTTTTAAATATTAAACTTTGACTTCCGGTTTGGACAGGAAGTAAGGTCAAATTGGGGTCACCTTTGTGTAAATTATTTTGACAATTAACGATCTGTGCAATGGTACAACAATTGTGAATTTACCTCTTGTGGTTGTTGAGATATGATCTTTTTTAAATATTAAACTTTGACTTCCGATTTGGACAGGAAGTAAGGTCAAATTGGGGTCACCTTTTTGTAAATATTTTTCGACAATTAACAATCTATACAATGGTGCAAAAAATGTCAATTTACCTCTTGTGGTTGTTGAGATCTGATTTTTTTAAATATTAAACTTTGACTTCCGGTTTGGAAAGGAAGTAAGGTCAAATTGGGGTCACCTTTGTGTAATTTTTTTTTGACAATTAACGATCTGTACAATGGTACAAAAATTGTGAATTTACCTCTTGTGGTTGTTGAGATATGATTTTTTCATATTAAACTTTAACTTCCGGTTTGGACAGGAAGTAAGGTCAAATTGGGGTCACCTTTTTGTAAATATTTTTTGACAATTAACGATCTGTATAATGGTGCAAAAATTGGCGATCCATTTGTACACGAAATACAGTAACACACTGTAGTGTAACAGTGCACGTCGATTCGATTGTACATGGAGGTCCTTTGTAACCAAAGATCGTTGGCGATCCATTTTCACACGAATTCCAAGACCTAACACTAACAGCGTCGATTGTACATGGAGCTCCATTGTAACCAAAGATCGTGCAGCGCCGCGTATAGCTACTTGATTCATGCAACGTAAGTGAAACGTTTTATCTATTGTCCTTTGATTTATTGAAATTCGATATCTGATGACCTAATCATGAACGTAACAACTCGTGTTTCATCTACTTGTTAAGTTCTAAGTACATGCCAAGTTTCAAGTTCATGTGAAGTTTGCAAGTATGTGTTTGTTACCGGACAGTTATTGGGGAGAAGAAGAAGAAGAAGAAGTAAAAAAAAAAAAGTAAAAAAAACCGAACAAAAACAATAGGTGTTCGCGCTGTAGCTCGAACCCCTAACTAGACGGCAGTGTTTGTGATATTACAAACACATAGGTGTTCGAGTTTTGTCAGGGCAGTGATGATGACGTCAGAATGTTTTTTAACCCTCCGACGAGGGAGGTACCTACCACTTTATTCGAACGTGGTACCTGTCCACTTAGCACTGGCACACCTATTAATGATATTAAAACTATTGTCTATGCATTCCCAATTAATTTTTTACATCCAAATGACTTCCACACATGCCCTGCTATGGTCTAGTATTATTTACAAACCCAGATGACACCCGACGGCTGTGTAGTGTAGCTCTCTCCTGTATGACCTGGCAAACAGCAAACAGCCATATACTTACGCAGCATATCTCTCAGCCATATCTCTCCAGCGTCTAACCACAACCTAGACACTCTGTCTGGGGGGGTGGGGGGTTATGCCTTACACTGGCACGCCGCAATACATCAAATAGCACAGCCTGATGCCAAACAGATGGTTCCACTTATCAGAGGGTTAGATTTGGGTAGGTCTTTATGTGTACACAATGGATGGTTGATTTTGTGCACAGACCTATGGCAGCAATTTCTTTTCCAGCCCAGGAAAAAAAAACTACACAGCTCTGGGAACTGACACCCCTTCTAAGATATGTGGAATGGTCCACTTTAGGATATCAATGACTCCCAGGCATGTGTGGCTTTTTTTCTGGGAAAAACAATGAAATAAATAACTTCTACCACATTGATGTGGTGGTCAGCCTCGTCGGAGGGTTTTAAAGAAACTTTGTATTGTTATGTTTTAATATTAAACTTTGAATTTACCTCTTGTGGTTGTTGAGATGTTTTTTTTTAAATATTACACTTTGACTTCCGGTGTGGACAGGAAGTAAGGTCAAATTGGGGTCATCTTTTTGTAAATAGCTTTTGACAATTAACGGTCTGTACAATGGTACAAAAATTGTGAATTTACCTCTTGTGGTTGTTGAGATGTTGTTTTTTTTTAATATTAAACTTTTACTTCCGGTTTAGACAGGAAGTAAAGGTCAAATTGGGGTCATGTTTTTGTAAATATTTTTGACAGTTAACAATCTGTACAATAGTGCATAAACTGTGAATTTACCTCTTGTGGTTGTTGAGAAATGATTTTTTTAAATATTAAACTTTTACTTCCGGTTTGGACAGGAAGTAACGTCAAATTGGGGTCACCTTTGTGTAAATATTTTTCGACAATTAACAATCTATACAATGGTGCAAAAAATGTGAATTTACCTCTTGCGGTTGTTGAGATATGATTTTTTTAAATATAAAATTTTGACTTCCGGTTTGGACAGGAAGTAAGGTCAAATTGGGGTCACCTTTTTGTAAATATTTTTTGACAATTAACAATCTATACAATGGTGGAAAAAATTACAATTTACCTCTTGTGGTTGTTGAGATATAATTTTTTTAAATATTAAACTTTGACTTCCAGTTTGGACAGGAAGTTAGGTCAAATTGGGGTCACCTTTTTGTAAATATTTTTTGACAATTAACAATCTATACAATGCTGGAAAAGATTACAATTTACCTGTTGTGGTTGTTGAGATATGATTTTTTTTAATATTAAACTTTGACTTCCGGTTTGGACAGGAAGTAAGTTCAAATTGGGGTCACCTTTTTGTAAATATTTTTTGACAATTAACGATCTGTACAATGGTACAAAAATTGTGAATTTACCTCTTGTGGTTGTTGAGATATGATTTGTTTAAATATTAAACTTTGACTTCCGCTTTGGACAGGAAGTAAGGTCAAATTGGGGTCACCTTTTTGTAAATATTTTTTGACAATTAACAATCTATACAATGGTGGAAAAAATTACAATTTACCTCTTGTGGTTGTTGAGATATAATTTTTTTAAATATTAAACTTTGACTTCCGGTTTGGACAGGAAGTTGGGTCAAATTGGGGTCACCTTTTTGTAAATATTTTTCGACAATTAACAATCTATACAATAGTGCAAAAAATTTCCATTTACCTGTTGTGGTTGTTGAGATATGATTTTTTTAAATATTAAACTTTGACTTCCGGTTTGGACAGGAAGTTAGGTCAAATTGGGGTCAACTTTTTGTAAATATTTTTTGACAATTAACAATCTATACAATGGTGGAAAAGATTACAATTTACCTCTTGTGGTTGTTGAGATATGATTTTTTTTAATATTAAAGTTTGACTTCCGGTTTGGACAGGAAGTAAGGTCAAATTGGGGTCACCTTTTTGTAAATATTTTTTGACAATTAACGATCTGTACAATGGTATAAGAATTGTGAATTTACCTCTTGTGGTTGTTGAGATATGATTTGTTTAAATGTTAAACTTTGACTTCCGGTTTGGACAGGAAGTAAGGTCAAATTGGGGTCATGTTTTTGTAAATATTTTTCGACAATTAACAATCTATACAATAGTGCAAAAAATGTCCATTTACCTGTTGTGGTTGTTGAGATATGATTTTTTTTAATATTAAACTTTGACTTCCGGTTTGGACAGGAAGTTAGGTCAAATTGGGGTCACCTTTTTGTAAATATTTTTTGACAATTAACAATCTATACAATGGTGGAAAAGATTACAATTTACCTCTTGTGGTTGTTGAGATATGATTTTTTTTAATATTAAACTTTGACTTCCGGTTTGGACAGGAAGTAAGGTCAAATTGGGGTCACCTTTTTGTAAATATTTTTTGACAATTAACGATCTGTACAATGGTACAAAAATTTTGAATTTACCTCTTGTGGTTGTTGAGATATGATTTGTTTAAATGTTAAACTTTGACTTCCGGTTTGGACAGGAAGTAAGGTCAAATTGGGGTCATGTTTTTGTAAATATTTTTCGACAATTAACAATCTATACAATAGTGCAAAAATTTCCATTTACCTGTTGTGGTTGTTGAGATATGATTTTTTTAAATATTAAACTTTGACTTCCGGTTTGGACAGGAAGTAAGGTCAAATCGGGGTCACTCACAACTCGAGTTTCATCTACTTCTTAAGTTCTAAGTACATGCCAAGTTTCAAGTTCATGTGAAGTTTGCAAGTATGTGTTTGTTACCGGACAGTTATTGGGGAGAAGAAGAAGAAGAAGAAGTAAAAAAAAAAATTAAAAAAAAACCGAACAAAAACAAGAGGTGTTCGCGCTGTAGCTCGAACCCCTAAAAAATACAAATAAAATTAAAAAAACGTACAAAAACAATAGGTGTTTCGGGTACATACCCGAACACCTAAAATTTAAAAAAATGCCTGGTGCTGATCTAGGTCAATTAATAAAATGCAAAGTCTTTATTCTTAAGTTATTGTAAGATGTATTTACAGCAAATCCATCTGAATGATATTCTAAAACATGATTTTACATTTTGAATGGTCGGCGTTGTAATATTCCCAATTTCGTATTTATAAACATGCATGCAGCAAAAACTGGGCTGAATTTCAAGAAATGCACGCTCTGTGATGGAGGCCACCATGTTTGCTTGTATTTACCACACATTATTTTCGGAATATATGAACGAGGCTTATCAACACGGAATTTCATTGGTAGATTCCGGGTTTCAACGATGACGTAATGCGTATATTTCAGAGCTTTCTCATCACGAAATTGACGTCAAATTCAAATAGATTTAGAGATATGCAACTTATAATGACAAGCAACATCGTGTTTTGACATTTTTATATTTATTTCCTCAATTATACATCCAAATTTCGTGGTCCAAAAGAAGGTATCACGGTTTGAAACAATTTCACTGTTCATCCCATGGTCTATTAAGGAGAATGGGGGAAAACTATCTGGCGAATATTGATTACTTAAGGTGAATAATTACCTCTGGAGAGTGAGGAATACTACAACTCAATGGACCCAAGTGCTGATGTTGCACAATTACAAAGACAAAGTCACGCCCGTAAATATATCCCAATAGCTGCCCAGCTAAACTATCTGTGCTGTTCCCAGAAAGCACAACAAACTAGTAGTTGCCCAGCTAACTACGAAGGCAATACATAAATAAATCAGGTTATTTAACAGTCAGGCCCAGTGGGCACACGACGTCTTTAAGACGTCTTATAGACGTAAATTATTGACGTCTTATAAATGTCTTACTCTTATTTTGGTCGTATATGCAAAACAAAACGACATCTTTTTCTGACGACTAAACGACGTCTTTTTCTGACGACTAAATGACGTCTTTTTAGCCGTCTTTTTAGTCGTCGTTTAGTCGTCAGAAAAAAACGTCGTATAGTTGTCGGGAAAAGACGTCGTTTAGTCAGAAAAAGATGTCGTTTTGTTTTGCATATACGACCAAAATAAGACATTTATAAGACGTCAATAATTTACGTCTATGAGACGTCTTAAAGACGTCGTGTTTTTGTTTGTTTTGCTTTTTTTTTGGGCGGGTGGGGATGATTTTGCGGGTGAGGAGAAAGACGCCTTTAAGCCGTCGTTTTTAGACCATGGCCGCTGTAGTACACACGACTTGATAACGACCGTAAAACGATGTCGTAAAGACGTCGTGTTTTTGTTGTTTTTTTGGCGGGTGGGGATGAGTTTTCGGGTAGGGAGAAAGACATCTTTAAGACGTCGTTTTTTGGTCACGACCGCTGGAGTACACACGACAAGATAACGACCGCAAAACGACGTCTTTAAGACATCGTGTTTTTGTTGTTTTTTGGAATGAGGATGAGTTTTCGGGTAGGGCGAGAAAGCCGTCTTCAAGCTGTCGTTTTTAGGACCACGGCCGCTGTAGTACACACAACTAGAAAACGACCGTAAAACGACGTCGTAGAGACGTCGTATTTTTTGTTGTTTTTTGGCGGGTGGGGATGACTTTTTGGGTAGGGCGAGAAAGACGTCTTTAAGCTATCGTTTTTTTTTTACCACGGCCGCTGTAGTACACACAACTAGAAAACGACCGTAAAACGACGTCTTTAAGACATCGTGTGCCCACTTGGGGGGAGCACCCAATTAGTACCAAATCTAACACGTCAAAAGGGTTGAACTCTTTCGTCCCCAAACGCATCATCTGTCTGAACAGTAATTACACAAACGGACCATCGGATCTAAAGAAACTAAAGTGGCATTGTTTTAGCTTCTGATGAGGGTCTTTCTTGCATCCCACAATCACCCGCTTACTGTTTTTCTGGCGAATTTCGATCCGGCCTTCTTGCGTGCACAGCTTGTCGGTTGTTCGATGAAGTTTCGCTGTATTCAACCAGCTTTGAGGCTCTCGTTAACATAGATATCAGAGCCTTAGAACTTGGCTCTAAATCAGTACAAGTTATCTCAAGAGTTTTAGTCGACAAATTTCACAACAACTGGTTATGCCCGTGGATTTCCTGATTTGTTGAGACGGGACCCGACGTGGTGGGATCTGTCGATAGCGTTAGGGTGTAGCTCCACGACAAGATGCTGCTTAGCCGTTTCATTGATTTTAATGTCAGTGTTCTCGGGTTGATGAGACGATTCGGGAATTCCTTGAACAATGACGGTGTTACGTCTTGAGTACTGTTCTTGTTCAGAAAGCCGTTCACTAAGATGATGGACAATCTAAGACTTCCTTTCCCTGCTCTGCAACTCCAAAGTCTTATGAATGTCCAGCGAAATGGTATCGGTGGTGGCATCCAAGAGAGCAGGAATAAGAATGTCCAGAAGGACCTTCGATCTCACAGCTTCCAAGATAGCTGATGTCAGTGCGCTGGGGTCTATTGAAGGGAATTCACTTGGGGAGGTTGAGGCTGATGCTTGCCTCGTGGAGGCATTATGACAAAAGGAGGGCCACGAAAGTAAGATAAATGAGTACTAAGGCAGAGAAGATACAACAAATGGTAAACTGTGGAAAATACGGTCTTCAAAGATAGTCTTATCAATGTAAACAGTGTAAAATATCGTGAGCTACCACAAAACACGTCCGTTCGCTCTTACATTCACATGGTATAGGTGGTCCGACCAGTTTATGTTTGATTTGGGCTTTTGACATTCTTCTGAGCACACAAATGAGGTATTTTTCCTCGTCATATTTACCAATGGTTTGGTAATCAGACTGTACATATTAGCATGCTCACTGTTATACCCAGTTATTCATAAGAACAACCTTACTTCTAACACAGTTATAACATGACCTAAATAACATACAGTTTAAGGCCTGTATAATTGAATCTTTACAGGACATGTTGAAGATACAAGGGATGATATTTAACCCTATAACTTCCCTAATTTTCATATGTTGGCCATGACATTTGGCACAAATGTGGGTTCAGTACAGGCAACAATGTGACGTCACCGTTAGATCACCTTTAGAGGGCACTGTAACCGACATTGTAGGTCTCTTTGTTCCAAGAAACATGGTACTATTCATGTCATAAACATATATATTGAGCAACACATTTCTGAAAAACCTTTAAAAACAAAACATGTTTTGGGGACAAAATATAAGATATGTTTGCATTTAAATGTAATGACGGCCATATTGGATTCCCAGAATGTATTGGATGTGGTCACATGACTCAATATTGTCCAGATCAGAGTTTGAAAGTTGACAACAAACCAAAAACACATAACATTTTACAGTATAAACAATCTAGTATTCTTACTCCGTTTTCCTGCCAAGAAATGGGTGTTTATAGAGGTGAGCGCTTATAGACAACAAATTCATATGAATAACCAAATACAACGGCTTTAACAAGATGTGTTAACAGTATACTACTTTGTTTTCCCATGATAGATCTCTGGCAAACAACAAAATCAGCAAAATTGCTCCAGGAACATTTGACGATCTACACAGGCTCAGCATCTTGTAAGTAGTCATGTTGTGAATTTCAATCATCAAGCCATATATTTATCTTGACTGAATAAACGATTGACGGCGAAACAATTTAATTGCAAAGTTCATGTTTGACGTTTGAACAATCTGTATGTATTTTCTGTATGCATTTAACAGCACAACAATCTGTATGCATTGAACGACACAACAAAACAAACTATTTTTACGGATCAGTTGTTTGATGTATATCTGGAAAATGTATATTTAGATATGTTGTTATATTCCAAGAGAATTGTAATTTTTTTTCAACTAATTTACAATACGTCCCACACTGTAACACTTGTCAATGGAGGACAGTATGCCACTGATTCGTCTTCATATTGATGGACTCAAGCGATATGACTAGCGAAATTCTGTTATAAGTTGTAATTTCTTGAATGAGTGATCTTCAATAATTATCTTTTAGATTCCGACTACTTTTCAAAAAGTATGGTTTGGTATGGATAATTTTGGAACAATAATGTACATTAATAATGTATGCTTTTCAGTTCAAGGTTCAAGGTTCAAGGTTCAGTACACTTGCACCCAGAACATTTTGGTCTACAAAAGCTCACTTATATAAGTTTTGAGGCTTTGCATGGTGGAATATCGATATCGTTTCGGTTTGCGGTAACACCATGTGTTTATCTCAACTAACGTGAAGCTGAGATACAGGTTCTGAAAAGAACCGTATCGCACAACTCGTATCTCAACCTTCGTTAAGTGAGA
The DNA here is from genome assembly GCA_029582265.1 of Zoroaster sp. YZ-2022. NCBI lineage: Eukaryota > Metazoa > Echinodermata > Asteroidea > Forcipulatida > Zoroasteridae > Zoroaster > Zoroaster sp. YZ-2022. Next base: position 33,437,567 of record CM055826.1, on the reverse strand, counting down.
AAGGTTCAAGGGAGAACCAATTTCGGGCAACTCGTTTTTCTCTACTGTCGCTAAGTGAGAAATATGGTTCAGGGAGAACCATGGGGACTTCACGGGTTAATATGGTTCAGGGAGAACCATAGGGACTTCACGAGTTATTCTCTACGTTTCGATTAGCCTGCTCTAATCTTCTTCAGGAGAATGAAGAGGTTTGCCGATGCGACTCCTTAAGTAGTATTTGCTGGGATTATGTGTAGAATAGGAAGTGTTCCGATTGGTGCTACTGTTGTGTGATGTGTTGTGATGTGTGATGTGTTGATGTGTGATGTGTGATGTGTGATGTGTGATGTGTGATGTGTGATGTGTGTGATGTGTGATGTGTGATGTGTGTGATGTGTATGATGTGTGATGTGTGATGTGTGATGTGTGATGTGTGATGTGTGATGTGTTGTGTGATGTGTTGTGATTGCCACGGTGGCAACCAATCACAACACATCACACAACAGTAGCACCAATCGGAACACTTCCCATTCTACACATAATCCCAGCAAATACTACTTAAGGAGTCGCATCGGCAAACCTCTTCATTCTCCTGAAGAAGATTAGAGCAGGCTAATCGAAACGTAGAGAATAACCCGTGAAGTCCCTATGGTTCTCCCTGAACCATATTAAGCCGTGAAGTCCCCATGGTTCTCCCTGAACCATATTTCTCACTTAGCGCCAGTAGAGAAAAACGAGTTGCCCGAAATTGGTTCTCCCTTAAAAGCTCACTTAATTGGCATAATTTTTTCATAAATCAGGAACAGGAACGAGCCACAACTTATGTTCTGCCTCGCTGTGTTTTAAACGACTTCTTTACATAGGGGTATGAACGTTTGTCTGATTTGTGCAGCCACTCTCAGCAACCATACTTTGTGTATGAGAAATTTGGTCTGGTTCCAATAAGCGCATATACATGTATCGCATTTCACTGGTTATTTTAATCAATAATCTTTAAATAATAATTCTGTTTAGCGGTATCACAAATTTGTTTACGATAGAGGCAGTTCTTGTGTTTGATAGAATTAAAAAAGGTGATTTGGGTTGAGATTTCCCACAAGCAGTCATTGTTTGAAAAAAGGAATATTTTCATTAAACAAATTATGATTTTTTTTTCATAAAGTTATGGAAAGAAACGTTAGCAATTAACAGTATTGAAAACTGTAGACATGTCAGAGGAATTCAGATCAGACTTGAAGTTATCTAACTTCTGGACAGTTTACGATAACTGCTGGAATGAGAAGACTGCACATGTTTAGTAAGTTTACTTACTTATCATCAACTGATAAAATGGCAGAATTAGGAAGAGGTAATGTGTAAGTAAAATATTGTCAATGAGAGTAGTAGAGGTACTAGTCATTCCAGTCGGCTTGTTAATTAAGGGAACACAAGAATAAGCAAAAATAATGTCTAGGAATTCCTGAGAGTGGTTATGATCTACATAAATTCACAGTCGTTATTTTCAAACTCCAACAATCTTTTGGAGACAAACGAGTTGTTCACCAAAGTCAAAAGTCCCCTCCTCTGATGTTGTCAATTCTGTCACGCTGGTGTATAGCAAAGTTGTTGAAACCTAGTTTCACATAGGCACACAACCTGTAAGTTGGTGTTAACAAGATTAGCTTGTAAAGTTGACTTGAAATCATCCATCTTGTTTTTCAATGTACGCACAATCTGGTAGTACAAAGACACATTAGGTTGAAGACTTGTTTCTGGACCCGGATTAAGTTAAATATCTCCGGCTAGCACTACCTTGGGAAGGCATACTTGTGCACAAAACGTGGCAACGTGGTTCGGATAGTATAAGTGATGGTTACCAATACTCTGAAAGATTGATGGACTAGCACTGGCAAAAGTATGGTTCTTTTTAGATGGTAAAAAGAACCAAAAGCCCTAGTCACAGTTTAACGTTTGGTAGACTGACAAGCATGGCAAGAGAGTTAGCTGATGAGACTCATTCGCATTACTGTCACTTACATGAGCAGGAACATAAGTAGTGTGATGAGCCAAAGCTGTTGATAAGCCCAACAAAAACAGCCCAAAAAGATGAAAAAAATTTCAAACGTTTGTCTTGAGAAATACACTCAAAATAATACAAAGTTGCATAAATACACAACTTGGCAGAAAGTTAAGGAATATACTCTCCGTTGATGACAAGATTGGATTTAGATGACTAAATCTGAACAGTTAAAAACTGAATTTTGTTTAGCAGAGAGTGAGTGTATTTAAGGTGATTGGCTTCACTAGGATGAAAAAATTGTTTACGATAGAGGCGAGTTTTGTGTTTGATAGACTTACAAAGGGTAGAAGTAATAAAATAAAAAAAACTTTATTGCTGAAGTGCACAAAAGGTTATGGTACTTAAAGTTATATATTTCAGAGCTAATGATTTAGGTTTTACATATTTTATACTGTACTTTATACCACACCAAGGAAGAATTCCTTTACTTTAACCGTATAGTGGCCATCTTGGATTTCAAAATTTTAGTTTCTAGTTTTCTTAAGAACTCGGGGTGTGAGTGCTATGTAAAGTATATTTATGTGGTAATTACCACATTTTTAATGACAAGGAGTTCAACAAATCTGAAATTGATAAGTTAGCAGCAATGGATAGCTGCCATCGTATATTTCAAAACGGCCGTCACTTAAGACCAAAATATTCTTTATAACTCAAGCTGGGAAAACTACCGTAAGAAATGCATTTTGGTGACCATATGCCAAGGAGTTTCTTTTTAACTTTAGAATCAAGAAAGCCACTTGAGACCAAATTTCCACGTTCTGTTACCCACATTTGTAATGCAGAGGATTTTTCTACACTGTTCATTTTGGTGGCAGTACCAGGATTCCCCTTCTGCTGTATTAATGGCATTGAAGTGACACAATAGTGTCGATTTGCCACTTCTAGGTTGTGAAAATAGGTGCAACAACGTTGGGATGACACAATCATTATGGCATTGGAACAAGACAGCGTTGCTGATTTGCCACTTTTTGGTTGCGAATATGGGACATTTGTCACTTGTTGCTGTTATGGTCATACGGCATTGGACTGGGACAGCACAGTTGTGCTAATTTGCCGCTCTATATTTTAGTTGCTGATAATGTGTCCTTCAATGGTATTTGGACGGCACAATATGCTAAATTTGCCACTCTTATAACATGGCCTTATTATGGTATTAGAACTGCACAGTTCCCGCGGCCATTCCCACACAGCCCAATCTTCTCTGGGTCCGTTGTTATCCCGTCGCCCGACACTATGCCCAGGGTAAAGACCACTCTGCTTGAACAGCTCATATTTCTTGGGTTTGAGTTTAGGCCCTGCATCTCTTAGGCGCTGGAACACCGTTTTAAGGCGAGCCGGTTACTCATCTACCGTCCCTGCAAAAACGATCACGTCATAAAGGTAGACCAGTAAAACCAATCTTCGTTCACTTTTGAAAACACATTTACAACACTGACTTTTAGCTCCAATATTATATTAAAGTAACATATACAAACAGGATAGACATTTTGATTATTACCCTTCTTCATAATTTTGTTTCCATAGGCCTACAACTTCAAGTCCACGAGCCCAAACTGAGTCTAGAAGATGGGCTGACCATTAATTATGTGTGAGAGTTTTCAGTCAAGTTCATGCATAAATGCATGATGAAAGACTTATATACACTTACAAGAACTCGTACTTCATGTCTGTTATGACACCATGGGAAATCATGTCAGTATCATCATTGGGTGAATTATTAGGAAATACGGTGTATTATAAGGCAGTTCCTCCAGCTATATTGCTCAAGATCAGCCAGTTCTCGGCATGATTGATTTACATCCATCGATACGTGGCTTCATAAATGCTGTGTGCGAGACCATATTCGTGTGGAAAGGGCTGTGGGCAGACATTCTACAGGTCAGATATATGAAGACGACAGGAGAGGGTTTGTTGCAGAATACAGGTGAGTTGGAAATATTCGCCAGTGGTGGGGAAATGGAGATGGACTACCCTGCTGTTCGGCCGAGTAGTCCTCAAGACTGTTCTCCCAGCCAGGGGTTCGCAACCTTTCGGAGCGACCCCCACTCAATCCACCACACCACCATGGTGGTTGTGCCGAGTTAAAGGCCCACAACACCCATCTAAAGCAGCTGTGGACTCTAGGTGGCAGAGGACACCGACGGAGAAGTCATCTACCAGGAAAGTCAACCCAACAACTTCGCAGGAACCGAGGCCAGCTTACATTCAGAGCGTGCCGGTACTCCTCCAATGACAGGACCCATCTTACCATTTGACCTCAGTCACCATCAAACCATCCCCCAGATACCCAGAGAACCTCCCTGGAGAACAACTATTTCAGGAGACGAAATTGAAGAGGATGCCGCCTCCCGGATTTCCGTTTGATTTTTTACAAAACCTTGTTTTTTGACAGAGGATTCCTCTCAGGAGCCGAGTCTGCATCTTAGAACCCTTTACGATAAATAATAGTCCTTTGAGGGGGCAGTGTAACATTTGGGCCGCCCAGCCAGCAGATGGCGCCGTAACGTCCTGGCGGAGATGTATCCAGGCAGACACCCCTGCCGGTAGATTGGTAGACCCGTTGGTGTTAAGAAACGTGCTTGAAAATCACTTGAACCTGTGTTGGGATTTCCTTTGTTTGACTGTGTGGACACCATAGACAAAACTACCCGACAATACCGTAGTGCCGCGGCATCTCATAGTGTTTTGGCGTGGGAATGTGCAGAGCCTGTCACTGTATAGGCCTACACAGCCTAGTAGTGACCGTCAATAAGCTCATACACATTGTGTCGTTTTGGAAGTTGTCATTAACCGAATCACAGTCATTGTCAACAAGTCAATTAAGCTTAAGTCACAAATCCCTGACACCAAGTCCCAAAATGATGCTCCTCGAGTGTGACTCGAGTGTGACTCGAGTCCGAGTCGCCGACTCAAGTCGCCAACTCTGCACTAAAAATACGACGCAATGAATTAAAAGTTTGTACAGATCTATTGTTCAATGCCAACAAAGGTTTTTACGATTGTTGATGCACTCAAGTATTGTCTGTTGAAGTTATATTTGAATTTATTGTCTATAACGAATGGAAGGTAGAATGATTTCTGACAGTATTTGACCGGTCACTTATATTTCAGCGAGTATGCTTTGAAGAAAATCTAAGAATATTTTAATAGTATACTACTTTGTTTTCCCATCGTAGATCTATGCCAAACATATTGGCAACCACATCAGTGATTACTTATTTCTGCCAATCCGTACGTACGAATTACTTATTCGTATGTACGGTTGATGATGAAGATTTGATTTATACCAAAGTCAGGTCATGTTGATTCTCCAAAAGACTACCGTTTCGCAATTTTAGTTATTTTTTAACACGTCCTAAATGCACTTTCGTAATAAATGCATGTTCAATGTATACATTTACAATAACTTGTATTGTTACTTATGGTATGGTACTCTTTCTCGTTCTCGTACACTCGTACTCATCGGTGTCATCGTTGGGTGATTCTCTGAGAATATAGTGTATTAGGAGGCAGTTCCTCCAGCTACATTGCTCAAGATTAGCCAATTTTTCAGCATGATTGTTTTATTGCATAGTTACTGATTGACAATTACTGCAAGTTTGAAACATTAACTTACAGTATAAATACAGAAACAGTGGGGAACGGCTTGTTGACAACAATATATATTGCTTGCTGTCATTGGTCACATTTTTCTTCTAAAGAATACGGTGTTTTTCAACCAATCACAACCTACTTTATATCCATGGATAGAGGTAGATCTCAGCTATTTTATTGTTATTTACCCGGTAAAATACGATATTCTGATAAGGATCTACAATGAAAAAACATCGCACGAAGTCGCGAAAAAGGTGTCCCGCCACAGGAAAAACAGCAAAACCTCGCTGTTTCAAAACAAATAGGGGGTGGTTTTTTCAACATTAAAATACGTTTTAACTGGAGTAGGATGGACGGCCAGGCAAAAGAATGGTGCCGCAAGTTCCACGAGTGCGGGTCCAAGAAGCCGCCTCAAACCATTAAGTGCTCCCCTAGATGGTTGGAGCACCAATGGAGCGTATCGCAATAATTGACCTCGAAGGCAGACTTCAAATGACCCGAGCAGGAAATACCATAGTCACTGTGGTCACAGACTACTTCACCAAGTGGGTCGAATCCTTTCCGATCCCAGACCAAACCTCTAAATCAGTGTCTGGAGTCCTTGTTGAGCAGTTCATCACCCCTCGGGAAATCCATACAGGAGACTGAAGAAAGACGGCTAGAGCAGACTAGTCGAAACGTTCAGAACAAACTAACCGGCTCTTCTCAGAAATCCATCACTTCTTCCAAGAATAAATTATTACACAGTGTACCCGAAAGAACTCAATAACATCTATATCTACCATGCAAAGCCTCAAATCCTACAGGGAGAAGTGGAGTTAACTTTAGTGACACTCAATCAATATGTATTTATCATACAAATTAAAATACAGTGGGTCCGTATCTGACTATTTCCAATGATTGTCCATTTGACAATAAAACTTGTGGGAATAGTAGACCTTTGGTTTAAAGGTAACAATAATGACCGATTGGTCAAAATGGGGAAATGTGTAGAAGAGACAGGATATTTTTTCAGATCCTTTAGTAGCAATAGCTAAGCTTTCATGCCTCACTTGGCAATCATCAGTTGCATGTAATGGAACCGGGTTGTCTCTTTTTCGGATAAGACATTATATTGATGTTGTAATGTGTCCGTTTTGTTTGAGTGAGAGAGTTCGTTGATTTTATGTGATTTGTTCCTCTGATAAGGAAAGAAGAACATTAAGTGTTTCATCTGGTTCTTCAAGAGAAAAAAAAAGTCGTATGGGGTGGGAGTGAGTTTCTCAGTTGGTCCTTTTGGATCTGTGTTTGTGAGATTTGCTCGGATTAGTTTTTTCCGAATGTTTTAAGCCTTTCTGAATGCAACAAAGGGTTGTTTTGGAAATACTTTTGAGAGTTGTTGGTTTTGTTGTATCAGCGGCCAGTGTTTGTTTACTGCTTGTTTCACATCTTTGTGGTTAACGAACGGATTATAGGTTGTTGAGAAAACCAGTGGTACTTCCTTGTTTTGTTTACCTTTTGGTAACTTGTGAATCAGTTTGGCTCAGTTTGCCAGTGATACTTTGCGTGTTGCGTTGTTTATCTCAGTTTGAGTATAGCCTCTGGCTAATAATTTTTGTGAGAAAATCTCGACTTTTTTCTACGAAATCTTCCTCATTGTTGGTATTTCTCGCATATCCAGAATTTCTCCGTAAATAAATGTTTTTAATTCATGGGGTGGGTGTGAAGAGGTTATGTGTAGAAACTGATGTTTCTGTCGGTTTGGTATACACTTTTGTGCCAAGTATGCCAGTTTCACGGAAGCGTTTTCCTTTTAAAATGGTTAAGTCAAGATAATTGATTGAGGTTTTTGAGGCCTCGAAAGTGAATTTGAGATTTGGTTGCAACTGATTCATAGTGTTTATGAGATTATTGTCATGTTCTTTTTCTGAGTTCTCAGACAAATATGAGAAAGTTCAAATAATGTGGCTTCCAACTAGTTTTCGGGCGTTGCACTCTGTGTGGTTTTTGGATGCCAAGTGGATGGTGGTTTGAAAGGGTGGGTTTTGGATGTTTTGTTATGCATTAGGTATGCAATTCTCAGTCTTCTTTGAAGGATGTTAATGTCACTCAAACGATAAAAACGGATTGGTTTAGCAGGGGTTGGAACGAAGTTTAAACGTTTACCCAGAGCAATTTTTCCAGTTCTAAATAGTTTTGCTTTGGATAGGTTTGTGATGAATTGTTCACTTTGTTCTTCCAGTGTAGTCAGTAGACCAATTTGGTAATGTTTGGTTTTATATGAGCGTTCATGTGAAAATTGTTTCAATTTTCGTTTTGATTGTGAACGATTTGCTACTTTCGGAAATTTCCGGTTTGCCATAGTCGGGAGGTAGTTTGGTACTAAATAATATGTACTTTTTTTATTTGTATTATATTAATTAGATAATAAGGTAGACAGGTGGCATGAAATTTCTCTTTTGAGAAGTTGTGGTGGTCCTAAAAAGGACTGATGGAAATTGAAGTCTTTAAAAAGACTGGTATGTTTGGAAAGAGCTGTTTAGACTTACTCTATATATATATATAACTGTAAATATAACTGCCTTAATTCTTCTTGATCTTAGCACGTTTAAAACATAATATAGGAATTAATGGCCATGCACTGGAATGGTGTCGCTCATACTAAAAGACCTCAACATGTTTGTGATCCGTGATGCCGTCTCTGAACCTTTTCGTCTGAATTACTCAGTACCTCAAGGATCTATCCTCAACCCTCAGTAGTTTCCAATTTATACTTACCCAATTCGTAACATATTCAAGAAATATGACCTTATCACGTCTACGCAGATGACACTCAGATTTATCTAGCTTTCAAACCATCACAACAACAGAGTGCCTCTATAATTAATCGCCTTGAAAACTGTATTCATGATATTCGTATTTGGATGAAGGAAAATTTCTTAAAACTCAATGATGAGAAAACTGAATTTGTGCTATTTGGTTCTCGTCAACAACTATCTAAGATTTCTATTCCAAATATTGTTATTGGTGACTCTCATGTGCAATCTTCTTCTCAAGCAAGGAACATTGGAGTTATTTTTGATGCAAACATGACACTTAAACCTCATATTTCAAATGTTACTCGCACCGCAGCATTTCACCTTAGGAACATTGGAAAGTTACGCAGATATCTTAATTATGATGCAACAGAAGAAATGATTCATTCCTTCATAACATATCGTCTTGATATGGCAAATTCACTGCTTTATGGACTTCCTCAGGATCAAATACGACGACTTCAAAAGATTCAAAACACTGCTGCACGTATTGTGACTCTAAAAAATCATGTCATATCACCCCCATCCTTAAAGATATGCATTGGCTGCCAATATCATATCGTATTATTTATAAAATATTGCTTATCGTTTTCAAATCTTTGAATGATTGTGCACCAATATATATATATATATATATATATATATATATATATATATATATCTGATTTGTTGAAAAGTTACGCCCCCCCCCTCTCGCAAGTTACGGTCCAGTGCAAAATTTCTGCTGGCTGAACAAAAGTCTAAACATTCTTGGGGTGACAGATCTTTTGAAGTTGTGTCTCCACGCCTTTGGAATGATTTGCCTCTGTACATTCGTGAATCTCAAACTGTTTACTCCTTCAAGAAAAACTTAAAAACTTATCTTATATGTATTGCCTATAAGGACTACTATTAGTACTAACATTCATTTATGCATTTTTATCTTTTGTTTAGTATTATATTTCCCTTGCTATTGTATTGTTATGCTATTGTATGATTTCTTGTTTACTGTAAAGCGCCTTGAGCACTTCTTGGTGGATATATGCGCATTATAAATCTTCTGTATTATTATATATATATATATATATATATATATATATATATATATATATATATATATATATATATATATATATTACATTTGGATGGGTTAAGAGATAATTTCCATATAGATGACCAAGTAAAAAGCCTTTCCAGGTCCTCCTGAAGCAGTATGGCATCACCAGGCGACCGGACCATGCGGAACAGCTTCAAGTCATCAGCAAATAAATGACTTTATGAATGATTAATAACTTTGAGAGGGATATCATTAACAAACATATTGAAAAATAAGGGACCAATTGGAGTAAGAACCATTTAAAACAACGCGTTGCTGTCTACTAGACAGATAGCTGTCAATCCAGGAATAAATATTTCTTAAAATGCCAAACTTGCTGATCTTATGCATTAAAAGTGCATGACTGACACTATCAAATGCCTTTAAGCTTTGAGAAGTCATTGTAGATGACATCACATTGGACGTTTTCATACAGTGCCTGATGTGCACTGAACAGCATTGTAGCGAGATTAGTTTCGCAAGACTGTCCTGGGACAAAGCCGTGTTGGTTTTCGGACACCACAGGAGATGTGTTTCCCTACCGGTATGTTTTCGAAAACATTTTTTTTCAAAAATTGTGGGCAATGTTTAGTAGGAGTGCAATTGGAAGGATGTTTGAGAACCAACCGCTTGCGAATATGGCAAATGTTGGCATATTTACAGATGGTAGGAAAAACACCAGCATTCATTGATTTCTGAAAGATACTACTGAGCGGAGATGCACAGTACTTAACAACTTTATTGATAACATTGTCATGGCCAGAACTTTTATCAGGTTGGATATTTTTTAGAAGCTGTTCCACACGGTCCCGACCCACTGATAAGGATGATAAGGCTCCCACTGGGTATGCAGGAAGACCTGGAAAGATGTCAATGTGGTCATTCTGAAAACAGAGCAAAAATAACCATTAAATAATGAAGCCTTACAACCATAAGTTGAACCCGGTCTATTACCAAAGGTGATAACAGAAGGAGTGAGAGACTGTTTATAGTTGGATTTTAACCACGACCAAAATCTGTTGGGGTTTTCTTTCAATTTGCTAGACAGTTTTGTGACGTAGGTCTCACGTTTCAGTCTACATAACTGTTTAAAGGTACGTCTTGCAGTGCTGAATTCTTCACAGTAAACACTCCAGGGAAAATCAAGAAATATCAATCATCAATAGTCAATATGCCTTGGCAAAATCATAGACATAGTATTATGATTATTTTCATAACTATTCCCAAGATCAAATTGAATACAAAGTGGTTCCTGATCAGAATTATCACCGATAATAACATCACAGGTGAGACTAGAGTGGTCATTACACAAAACAAGATCAAGAACTTTATCAAGGGAAAACCCATTTAAAATTTGATCACAAAATAGGGTATTAATATCATTACTTTTGGGTACATTAAACGAGCCATCAACAAACCATTTCCAGTTAAAATCAGCAATCAGAATAAAATCATGACTATTGAATTGCATTAAAATAGATTCAATATATTGCTGCAATGTGTTCAAAGAGTCAGTACTGGCATTTGCAGGACGATAATAAAGTCCAAGTATACATTTCTTTCTTGAGGAGATACTCAGTTCAATCCACATCAATTCACAGTCGTTATTTTCAAACTCCGACAATCTTTTGGAGACAAACGAGTTGTTCACCAAAGTCAAAAGTCCCATTCTCTGATGTTGTCAATTCTATCACGCTGGTGTATAGCAAAGTTGTTGAAACCAAGTTTCACATAGGCACACAACCTGTAAGTTGGTGTTAACAAGATTAGCTTGTAAAGTTGACTTGAAGTCATCCATCTTGTTTTTCAAACTACGCACATTCTGGTAGTACAAAGACACTTATTGATAAGGTTGAAGACTTGTTTCTGGACCCGGATTAAGTTAAATATCTCCGACTAGCACTACCTTGGGAAGGCATACTTGTGCACGAAAAGTGGTAACGTTGTTCGGATAGTACAAGTGATGGTTACCAATACTCTGAAAGATTGATGGACTAGCACTGGCAAGAGTATGGTTCTTTTTAGATGGTAAAAAGAACCAAAGCCTCAGTCACAGTTTAACGTTTGGTAAACTGACAAGCATGGCAAGAGAGTTAGCTGATGAGACTCATTCCCATTACTGTCACTTACATGAGCAGGAACATAAGTAGTGTGATGAGTCATAGCTGTTGATAAGCCCAACAAAAACAGCACAAATAGTGATAAGATGAAAAACATGACAGAAGATTATCCAAATTAATTTACAGAAGCGGGATAGGCAGAATGCACATGGTTCTTCAAGTTACACACACCAAGATGGCTGCCAGTCAATTTAGTTTTTTTTTTTAAGAAAAAAAGAAAAAAGAAAAAAATTGTCTTGAAAAATACACTCAAAATAAGGCAAGGTTGCATAAATACACAACTTGGCAGAAAGTTAAAGGAATATTCAATCCGTTGATAACAAGATTGAATTTAAATGACTAAATTGTTTACGATAGAGGCGATCTTTATGTTTGACAGATTTAAAAAGGGTAGAAGTAATCCAAGGTGATTTGGGGTAAGATTTTCCAGAGGCAGTCTTTGAGGAATATTGTTTTATTAAACAAATTATTAAAAATGTTTATAAAGTTATTGAAAGAAACATCAGAATAATATTAATATTGAATACCGTATACCAGTCAGAGGAATTCAGATCGGACTTGAAGTTATCTAACTTCTGGACAGTTTACAATAACTGCTGGAATGAGAAGATTGCACATGTTTAGTAAGTTGAAAAAAGGTAAAAAGATGAAAATTATCAGAGATAATTGATAAAATGCCAGAATCGGGAAGAGGAAATTTATGAGTAAAAATATTGTCAATGAGAGTAGCAGAGATACTAGTAATTCCAGCCGGCTTGTTAATTCAGGGAACAGAAGAATAAGCAAAAATAATGTCTAGGAATTTCTGAGAGTGGTTATGATCTACATCAAGGAGATTGATATTGAAGTCTCCAGAATTAAGACATAATTTATTCTCAGATATAATATGTTGTACAATCCCGGCCAAAATAGTTGGGACACGTGACAATAAACATACCCTCCCCTGTTCCCCGCTCCCCCCACCAATGTTGTTATCTCCAGCCGGAGCACAGACCTTGGAATGAGAGCCAACATTGCCAGGGGGCCGGGGGGGGGGGGGGCAGCGAGATTTGACCGGGATTGTCTGAATTCCCTTGTAGTATTTGTGAGCGACATGCCCATTTTATCCATGCGCTTCTTGCCTGTATTTGTGAATTTTATTTTATTTCAGTTTTTTATTTTATTTTATTATTACAATAGTACTATTATTTTTTACCTGGAGGGGTGTTTGGTTTTGTTTCCCAAACATGAAATGGCATCCAAAGGTTGAATTAAAGAACATTTATTTTGGGGAAATATAATAAAATGTTATAGTAGATTTACCCTAACGTGTGATAAATACTGTATACTCAGTGTTTCCCGACTGCTGCGGAGAAAAACACACAATTGTTTTACACGGGTGGGATTCGAACCTACGATCACCGCGTTCCAACGCACAACGTCTCAACCACTACACCACCGTGGTACGCGCTGATGTGGATAGTAAGGTTGATTTAAAGAACATTGGGAAAAAGACAACAATATTCAAAAAGAATAATAACACGTTATTGTTTATTTTACTCTAATATGTGACAGGCACACTGTATGTGTACATTCTGTATACACAGTGTTTCCCGAGTGCTCAGGACAAAAAATACACACTGTAACCAACATTTTAGGTCACTTTGTTCCAAGAAACATGATTTTTAAATATTAAAAATTAAGACAGATACAATAACATCCATGGTACTATTCATGTCATAAACATATATATTGAGCAACACATTTCTGAAAAACCTTTAAAAACAGACATGTTTTTGGGGACAAAATATAAGATATGTTTTGCATTTAAATGTAATGATGGCCATATTGGATTCCCAGAATGTATTGGATGTGGTCACATGACTCAATATTGTCCAGATCAGAGTTTGAATGTTGACTACAAACCAAAAACACATAATATCTTACAGTATAAAATGTATTCTTACTCCGTTTTCCTGCCAGGAAATGGGTGTTTATAGATGTGAGCGCTTAGGTATGTGAAGATGACATAATAACCAAATACAACGGCTTTAATAAGATGTGTTAACAGTATACTTCTTTGTTTTCCGATCGTAGATCTCTGGCAAACAATACAATCAGCAAAATTGCTCCAGGAACATTTGACGGTCTATACAGCCTCTTCAGCTTGTAAGTATTCATGTTGTGAATTTCAATCATCGAGCCATTATCTTTACTGAATAAACGATTGACGGCGAAACAGTTTTATTGCAAAGTTCATGTTTGACGTTTGAACAATCTATTTTCTGTATGCATTTAACAGCACAACAATCTGTATGCATTGAACGACACAACAAAACAAACTGTTTTTACGGATCAGTTATTTAATGTATATCTGGAAAATGTATATTTAGATATGTTGTTGTATTCCAAGAGAATTGTAATTTTTAGTTTTCAACTAATTTTCAATACGTCCCACACTGTAACACTTGTCAATGGAGGACAGTATGCCACTGATTCGTCTTCATATTGATGGACTCAAGCGATATGACTAGCGAAATTCTGTTATAAGTTGTAATTTCTTGAATGAGTGATCTTCAATAATTATCTTTTAGATTCCGACTACTTTTCAAAAAATGTGGTTTCAGGAATATTTTGGAACATTAATGTAGATTAATAATGTATGTTTTTCAGTACACTTGCACCCAGAACATTTTGGTCTACAAAAGCTCACTTACTTGGCATAAATTTTAATAAATCAGGAACAGGAACGACCCACAACTTATGTTCTGCCTCGCTGTGTTTTAAACGACTTCTTTACACAGGGGGTATGAACGTTTGTCTGATTTGTGCAGCCACTCTCAGCCACCATACTTTGTGTATGAGAAATTTGGTCTGGTTCCAATAAGCGCGTATACATGTATCGCATTTCACTGGTTATTTTAATCAATAATCTTTAAATAATAATTCTGTTTAGCGGTATCAGAAATTTGTTTACGATAGAGGCTGTTCTTGTGTTAAAAAAACATAAGTAATCCAAGGTGATTTGGGTTGAGATTTCCCACAAGCAGCCATTGTTTGAAAAAAAGGAATATTTTCATTAAACAAATTATTAAAAATTTCTATAAAGTTATGGAAAGAAACGTTAGCAATTAACAGTATTGAAAACTGTAGATCTGTCAGAGGAATTCAGATCGGACTTGAAGTTATCTAACTTCTGGACAGTTTACGATAACTGCTGGAATGAGAAGATGTTAATTAAGGGAACACAAGAATAAGCAAAAATATTGTCTAGGAATTCCTGAGAGTGGTTATGATCTACATCAAGGAGATTGATATTGAAGTCTCCAGAAATAAGACATGATTTATTCTCGGATGTAATATGTTCCAGCTCGATTGGATAAGAACACAAAATAATGCGCAATTCCAGACTGGGCAACCTCCACAAAAAAATCCACTTCCAAAATGTTCTGTTCCGCTTACTGAGGAGAACGAAAGACTTATATAATGAAGGCAATATGAAGGCAAATACATAAATAAATACAATGAAGTTATGATGATCCGAAAATCAGCTTATTTAACAGTCTGGAGAACTGGATAAAGAACCACCCAATTAGTACCCAATCCAACATGTCAAAGGAGTTGAACTGTCCAGTCCCCAAAAACAACTCACCATAATCTGCTTGAACAGTAATTACACAAGTGGACCAACCGATCAACATTTACAAAACATAAAGGAAATTAAAGTGTCATCGTTTTCTTCACATCTTTGCTCTAAATCGGTGTAAGTTAGCTCGAGAGTTGTCAAATTTCAAAACAATTGGTTTTGCCCGTGCTTTTCCTGATTTGTCGATCCCACCCGATGCGGTGGGATTGGTCGATGGCGTTAGGTCGTAGCTCCACGCCAAGATGCTACTTAGCTGCTTCAATGAATTTGATGTCAGTGTTCTTGGGTTGATGAGGCAATGCCAGAATTCCTTGAACAATGAGGGCGTTACGTCTTGAGAACTGTTCTTGTTCAGAAAGCCGTTCACTAAGATGGTGGACATCTTTCTCAAGTCTCCCTATCCCAGCTCTGCAAATCAAACTCCAAACTCCTTATGAATGTCCAGCGAAATTATTAAACCCAAAACTACAATAAAGGTCAATATAATAACAGGCATGGTACCATTCATGAAAAACTTAAAAAACATGTAATGCTAGGCATATTGGATTCCCAGAATACATTAAAAGTGGTCACATGACTCAATATTGTCCACATCAGAGTTGACAACAAACAAAAAACATATTAAATATCTTACAGTATAAACAATCTGGTATTTTTTAACACAAAAATGGAAATTCAATTGAAAATGTTCAAAATAAACGGTTGCTATTGCAACCGTGATCACCCATTATCGTTGATTTGAAAATGAGGGGATCCTAAAGAATAGTTAGGAAAAGTCAGCGTGGTCGGACAAAACGTTCTGGAGATATTTAAAAAAATAAAATAAATAGGGGCACATTGTACCCCCAGGCCTCATAGGATTAAATGAGCTTGATGAGATTATAAAATCGTCAAGATAAATGAATATAATATTCCATTGAAAATCTCTTAGAATGTCATGTATGACACCTTGAAATGAACTTGGGGCACCATGAAGGCCAAAAGTGAGAACGTTAAATTCATATTTCCCCTCTTGAGTTCCAAATGCAGTTTTGCAAATACTACTTTCCTGCTAAAGGCTATCTGCAAATAAACCGTATATATTTTATGTAGAGAAGTGTATTACTTGTGATATATCACTGGTTTGTGGGCATGTATTTATTGAGTTCCTGTGATAGTGTGTGTGCATTTTCAAAGCGATATTTCAAGAGATTTCCTTCTTTGTGCTACTCAGTTGTTGTGAAGCAAACATGCATTCCTTTAATGTATTTGCATGCGAACTTGTACAGTGCGTATAAAAAAAAAGGTAATCCGAATTCAGGGGGTTAATATGCCAAGGTTATTTAGTTTGACAATTTACATGTAGTGTAGCAAAGAAGAGGATCTCCTCAGCTTTCCATTGATACCTTTATTGACCCATTGCTGTCACACATGACCGAGTACATTGTTATTGAAAATGACAAATTCAAATCGCATTTTTGCAAGTTTGGGTAATCAGTGCAAGGCAGGATAATTAGTGAAAGTCAGTATGATAAACCAGATTTTCTTTAGGAATGACTGGACATTATTCAAGAAGAATCTCTTCTAACATTGCCCTTTTATGCACACACACCTTCAACATGTCCACCTCCCCTTTCGACACAAAGCTGACAGCGACGGAGCATGTCCTGCACTGCTCGTCTCACCATAGCCGGATTATTGCGTAAAGCATCCACTTCATTTCGAATACGGCCCTGCAATTCATCAAGATCACGGGGAGGAGTTGCAAACACCTTGTTCTTCAAATGTCCCCAAAGGAAATAGTCACATGGTGTGAGGTCAGGTGATCTTGGTGGCCATTCCACCTCATGGTTGACGGCGATGACTCGTTCGCCAAAGAGTTCCCTCAGACGATCTCGGACAGCGATAAGGCGATGTGCTGGGGCGCCATCTTGGGCTCCACCAGAGTTGTCTGAAGACCCCACGAACCTGTCGCTCAAAGTGTTCCTGCAGCTGCGGTAAAACGTTATCATTGAGCATCTGCAGATACATGTTACCATTGACATTCCTTTGAAAGAAAAACGGTCCGATCAGCTGACCACTTCCACAAAGTCCTAACCAAACAGTCCACTTTTGTCGACTCATGTTAACCTCAAAATTGAATTCTGGGGGGTGTCTTTGGTGCATATTCAAGAACATTATGCGTATTGACCTTGCCGTTCATGGAGAAAGCAGCTTCGTCGCCGATTACGAGATTCCGCAGAAAATTGACATCTCTCTCGGTACGGGCTATCAACCATCTGGAAAACGCCAGCCTTCTAGCAAAATCTCCTGGCGTAAGTTGATGTCGGATGTGAATCTGATATGGATGCTGGTGGAGGTCCAATCTCGTGATTCTGTTGAATGTCGCCGAAGGCAATCTCAGCCCATTTCGCCTTGCGCTTGTGTCCCTAGGATGCTCCAAACGTTGCTGCCTTACTGCTGCAATGTTCCTCTGATCGCCCGGTGCGCCTCCCCTGCCAGAATTTCCCTTGTTGCGGTTGAGGCTAGTGCCATACTCTTTGATATTTTCTAACATTCGCCCAGATGGTTTTGGCTGCTGGGGCTCCCGTTCATGGAAACGTTCCCTGAAAGCATCGCGAGATTGCTGCAAACTGTGAGTTTTGTGAAAAGTTGTAATAAATAAAACTCGCTGGTCAGTCGTTAGTTGTACCATCTTTCCAACTACCTGTACCTGAACCCAGGCCCTTCTTAAATACCCAACTTGAAGAAAAGGATGTCGTAACAGACGATTACCGCACCAGCTTAAAAATCTTACATAATCATCTAGGCAGTCAAGTGATGCGTCCATTTCAGACTGCCTTGAACTGATTACCCAAACTTGCAAAAATGCGATTTGAATTTGCCATTTTCAATAACAATGTACTCGGCCATGTGTGACAGCAATGGATCGATACAGGTATCAATGGAAAGCTGAGGAGTTCCTCTTCTTTGGTACACTACATGTAAATTGTCAAACTAAATAACCTTGGCATATTAACACCCTGAATTCGGATTACCTTTTTTTTGATACGCACTGTATAGTTGTCGAGGTGTGATTATTTGATTGTCACAAGGCTGGCTTTGAAGGCTTTACTCTCGAGATAAGATGTTTTAGGTTACCTGAAACACCATGACATGCTGTTTTCCCATGAGAATTAGTTGCGAAGAAGTACCACTCTGCTGGAACTCAGAAATCAGCAACAGGGAGGACCTACACCCTTCCCCCAAACAGAAAAAGGCTTACAGTGAACCATGATCGAACTGCATGTAATGTACCGAATATACATTTGTTATATGTCCTTGCATGGTCTGCATTTACACTTTTATGGTAGAATACTGTATTTTAATGTGTTTTGTGTTATACCATATTATTCCTTAGGGTACATACCGAGTTATATTGAAAACAAAATATTTGGAAAATGATGGTAGCGTACTTGATCACAGAATATCCTAGAATTTAACATAAAAATCACTTTCTTAAAAACTTGTAGAGGTCAAACGGAAGGTAAAAAGTTCAACATCCTGTAACTCACAAACCACATGACTAAAAATGCTCAAATTTCAGTTTTGGAGTTTTCTCATACAACCAAATAAACATAGAAAGTAAAAAAGAAAATCCGTGAGACTGACCTCGGAAAGTGTGTGATTTGACGTGTAATGACCCAGAGGGAGGTAATCACGTTCCCTAATTTGATGTATTGGTCTCAAATCAATACCAAAACGATAATCATTGGATCCCTGAATCGACACTGGGAGTCAATCGCTGGTTTTTGTGTTCACACTTCAGTTTTCAACCCGGTGGGTTACTATGTTACAGACTGGTGGACATACGGATCTGACCATGGGCTGAAGGAGTATCAGTTACCATCAGTTTCGGTTTCCGTTCTAGAAAATGCAAAGGCTAGTATATGGATAAAAAAAACATTATCAAGAGTCACAAGTAATTCTGGTAACATGTAAGAATGATCAAAGTTCAATGGGTTTCACAGGCATCCATGGTATGATGTTAGACGTCTATTTCCTATAAAGTTAGACCTTTAGGACTAAAGCCGAGTGTTATTTTAGTCCAAAATTACTCAAAATATAACTAATATAGATTCGACACTGGATGATTTATAATCAGGAATAACAATAACACGGAATTTACAATAAGTATGTATTTCCAACTGTTAACAATATTCAGTAATCTTTTGCTCATCATCCACTCATCATCCGATCACAGCCTTTGGCTTCTACATGGGAAAAGTAGGCTCGCGGCTCGGGCTCGCCCCACGGTGGCGCCCGTCCCGATTAGCGATTTCACAACAGGATTCCTTCTTTCTTACCAACATTTCGCGGATTACCCACAGTTTTGCAAACCAGCAAGCTTAATGGCCGTATTTAATATGTTGGCCACCGTAGACGCGTCCAGTGCTTTATATGGTTTCTTCAATGTTAAGAACACAGGTTGGCTTTGCTGTGGTCGTACGGTCTGTGTCCTTGCAATATACGTTTTTAGGGCATCACATGGGTCAATTTTCCTGTCTTGGGTCGAGCGGAGGTGGACTTCAAACCCCATTCAAAAAGTGTCATATTTGTTGCCAAAATACTTAAACATCAAACCACTATCATGTAGGAACTGAATCTGGTCCATAGAGATTATTCTTCGTCGTGCACCTAAATCCTCGCTGTTGAGATGCACACTTTTCGGTGCTATGTCCGAGGGACGTAACATTAGAGTTAATGCTAAGAGAGTAATCGCCTTGAGGTGCAGGTCCTTAATGGGTAGAGTATTGTTGTCTTCCCACTTGTGAAACATGTCGTGAAACGGTTTCACAGGCATGACGTTTGACCGTTCCATGAGTTTCGCTGTGTATGCTTTGACTAGTTAGTCTTTGAAGTCGTGCATATCCTCTGACTGGGTCAAATCAGGCATAGTTTTGGTTATATACAGGCAGCTTATTGATTACATTGACGACTCAGGTCGGGCACTTTCTTGTGCCAAAGTACATAGGAAGTCAGCAATACCGGCGTGTTGAAGTGGAGGGAACGGGGTGTCACATTTCTGACAAAAAGTCAAGAGTTTTGTAAGAAATCTGTTATACAAAACCAAGGTGGAGGGGGCCCAATGGAATTGGACACTGGTTGCTGCTTTGTCATACCAACCCTCACACTTTAGCTTGAATGTCCACAGATCCGCCAAACATACACTTTCCACATTGAGTTTCAAGTTGGTTCTGGCACAGCGGTTCGATGGATGAAAGTACGACGTGTCTTTGGGATTGGTGGACACACACTCATACTTTGCAGCTTTCGAAACCAATGTTGTTGCGGCCATTTTGGGGCAATCAAAGTGGCCTTGGCATTGTAATGCTCCACTTTGTCCAGTATATGGGGTATTAGGCGCCAGGGCGGATTGCAGAAACTGTTTGTTCCCGTCCAGTCTTGGGCAAGCGCATCTACTCCTGATGACATGGGGTCGTTTCGAAAGGAATTGTATACGGGGAGTTGAGCATTTGTCATTGTAGCAAATCTGTCAACATGGTGGGGGCCCACACTCTGTCTGGGAACTGAAACACCTTTGGGTGTAGTCGCCACTCGTAAGCGCATGGAAGTCTAGACAGTCTGTCCACCTGTCCATTGAGAACGCCGGCAAAGTGACGAGCTGTCAAATTTATCCCCATCTCGTGGGCCTCCAGCCAAACGACAGTCATTAGTTTTGTGAGCTCCAGTGACGGCCCCCGAGATGATTGATGTATGCTACGGTGGTACACTGTCGGACAAAATCTGTACATTTTTGGCCTTCAGTACTGTTCTTAAGGACTTGATTGCGCAAAGAACCGCCATCAGTTTACGATAGTTTATTGATGCAAATGTCATATGTTTTGTCCAGAAGCCTGCTGCCTCGTGAGTTTTGTACCATGCCCCCCAACCCGTGCCACTGGCGTCTGTGTAGACCTGTGCAGCCACTTGGCGAGGGGCAACAATCCGACCGTTCCATTTGCTTACTGCATCCTTGCACCATTTCAAATCGGATCGGCACGAGCTGTTCATTATCAGCATGTCCTCCCAAGATGACTTGGTTGCAAGAACTCTGTAAGCATTCCTTAGGAGCAGTTTTGCAGGAAGGATGGCCTTGGCCAAGGTCTCTTGCGAGGGACTCTGGCCTTGACTGATGGCGCAGACAAAACTCGCTGAATATCTTTTCTGAGTTTTCTGATACGACTGTGCAGAATTTTTAAAACAGGGTATAATCTCGCCGTGAGTTGAAATCACATAGCCTATGTATTGAACACTTTGTGAAGGAACTAATACAGATTTTTTGTGGTTTATCTGCCATCCCAAAGCTGTTAAAGCATTCAACAAAATATCCTTATGGCCAACAATCTGGGTGTCTGTGCCAAATAAAATACGGTGACCAATTAAGGCCAAACGGAAAACATTTCCACACGTAAAATTTGTTTTCCCAGCAAAACCCCCAAATACTTCTGGCGGTCTGGGAGCACGGGTATGTAAATATAGTTTTTCATAAGATTTCCTCTGACTACAGTCAGTTGTAAGTATTCATGTCCTGAATTTCAATCACGCAGCATCAATATACAATAACGGCCGAGAGGAGAGTATGGGGTAGGGTCAGGAGAGGAGAATGGGTGTGGACAGCTAAACAAAGTCATGTGGACTACATAAAATAGAAAAGTTAAGACCAAGAAATAATAAAAGGCAACAGTTTCAAATCAAGACAAGGTAGACAATAAGCAGATGAATGAAGACAACAAACAACCATTCTAAGATTGCCAGGAATAATAAAAGTGAACTTTCGCTGGTAGCCCCAACACCACTTCACTACTTGCCGATAACCAACCTGGTGACCCTGCAATATAAGATGAAATAAAATAAAAACATATTTTTTAATTATTGAAAAAACAAATCTAAGACGTTGTGCACGCTACTTTGTCTTCCCATATAAGGCAGCTGCAGCACAACAATATAGCAATTGTATTAATGTTATGAATTCCATTCAGGTAGCCTCGAGCCACCAATTTATCTTGACTGAATGTACGTGTCACACCGACAATTACAACGTAGCCCCATGATTTAAAAAATAATAATATTTCCAGATCACGCTGAATACTATTCGTCACCCGCAGTGCGACACGCCGCACGCGTGATCCTTTTCTGTACTTGCCAAAATGCAACGCAGAGCGTTGCCCAGCAACTCGCTGCATTGTCATGTACAATAGCTTTGACTAAGGTACTGGCAGTTAAAGCAGGCCTCTCTAGACTTTGCACTTACCAAAATCGACTCCTTCAAGAAATCTGCATAATAAGATACAAAGAGACTTCAGTCAGCTACTTATTTCTGAACCTCGTAGTATGTAGTTCAACCTTGTTTTTATAACCCTGATGTGTCAGATCATAAGAAGGGAAAATGTCTAATCGCACAGCTAACAAAGTGACTAATCGGCTGTTTTGAGTTATAAAACTGTTTTAGAGTTTTAAGTGTAACTTTTAATCTCTACCGGTTTTTAAATCATGTATTTACATGTTTTTGTTTAGATCAGTAATCATTCAAGTGACGAATCAGCGACGAATCAGCACAATCTCTTAAGTTAATATCTCACGAAGTGCAGAGTAATTCAAAAGTGACCACAATGTCCTTTACTTTCTGTAAGGAAGTTATGTTTGCATAGCACATGAAGCCTGTTATTAACATGAGTAGTATACTGCGCGTAAAATTGTTGATACTGTGGCGAATCTCTACCTTGACGGGTGGTTAACCTAAAAGGTACATGGGGGAGGTCCTTTGGAGACCATTTATCACGCTGCGCGTGACAGCACTTAATTTCAGACAGACCATACAGACAACAAACAGTAGAAGACAGTAAATTTACACGGAGACAAAAATTAAAGGGAAAATATTTATTCTTAACAAAAGGTGAAAATCAACAGAGGAGTTCTCTTAAGGCAGATGATTAGTACTTGAGACAATGATTGGTCCTTTAAGGCAATGATTGGACCCTCAAGGCAATGATTGGATTACTAAAGGCGAAGTAATTAAATAAGGTGAACACAATAATTAGTTAAGGAGAATTGATTTAAATAATAGGCGAAGATTGATTACTTATGGTAAGTATGAATTACTTATAGACCATAGGATGAACTTAAAAATGGGACCTATTTGTTAATTTCGTGATCCCCATCACAGGACCACATAACATTTGAACCATAGGGGGTTTCAATGGTGCTGAATCTAATTATGATTGTTGCCAAGTCGTAAAATTGCACATTATTAATTATTATTACTTTAATATTGATTAACCCCATTGAGGGGGGGCGCACAATATGCCCCTAAGTAAATGTTTTGCATTTTGTTTTCAATATTTAATATTTTAAAATATTTTTTGAATAAAATGTGATGGGTATCTTTGATTTTATTTGTTATTTTGTAATGTTGGGCTAAAACACATTGAGTTTTCTCAATGGAAGTTTCTTATTTTTCATGCCAAGGAAGGATATAGAAATGTCACTTCATCCTCAGAAATACATTCCAGGCCCCAAAAAGCCGACAGCAATGTTGATTTTTAAATGACAAAAACGTATATTAACATTTTTCGTCTCAATTTTGGGAAATAATGGATTACAGCACACCATCAATGACCCCAAAAGAAATACGTTGCCATGTTGTTTATTTTTATTTGGCAAGTTTTATGAAATTTGGCCAAAGAATACATAAAATATGGCAGAAATACGCTTTTTGGGCAAAAACACAAAAAATACGCACCTTCTAGTGGTGACTTTTGGAAATAATTTTTACGTCGCCATGTAGGTTTTGCTGGATGGAACATTCTTGCCAAGATTCATGAAAATAAGTTGAGGACTTTGGAACATACAGAGGGGTGCACTATGAGGCCCCCCAAAAAAATATATATATAAAAATAAGTAAATAAATTAATAAATTTAAAAAAATAAAAAAATAAAAAAATCCTTGGTCCTGATCTAGGTCAATTAATAAAATGCAAAGTCATTATTCTTTATAAGTTATTGTAAGATTTATTTACAGCAAATCCATCTGAATGATATTCTAAAACATGATTTTACATTTTGAATGGTTGGCGTTGTAATATTCCCAATTTCGTATGTATAAACATGCATGCAGCAAAAACTGGGCTGAATTTCAAGAAATGCACGCTCTGTGATGGAGGCCACCGGTCCATGTTTGCTTGTATTTACCACACATCATTTTCGGAATATATGAACGAGGCTGATCAACACGGAATTTCATTGGTAGATTCCGGGTCTCAACGATGACGTAATGCGTATATTTCAGAGCTTTCTCATCACGAAATTGTCGTCAAATTCAAATAGATTTAGATGACAAGCAACATCGTGTTTTGACATTTTTATATTTATTTCCTCAATTATACATCAACATTTCGTGGTCCAAAAGAAGGTATCACGGTTTGAAACAACTTCACTGTTCATCCCATGGTCTGTTAAGGAGAATGGGGAAAACTATCAGGCGAAGATTGATTACTTAAGGTGAATAATTACCTATGGAGAGTGGGGAATACTACAACTCAATGGACCCAAGTGCTGATGTTGCACAATTACAAAAACAAAGTCACGCCCGTAAATATATCCCGATAGCTGCCCAGCTAAACTATCTGTGCTGTTCCCAAAACGCACAACAAACTAGTAGTTGCCCAGGTAACTACGAAAGCAATACATAAATAAATCAGGTTATTTAACAGTCAGGCCAAGTGGGCACACGACGTCTTTAGGACGTCTTATAGACGTAAATTATTGACGTCTTATAAATGTCTTATTTTGGTCGTACATGCAAAACAAAACGACATATTTTTCTGACGACTAAATGACGTCTCTTTAGTCGTCGGGAAAAGACGTGGTTTAGTCGTCAGAAAAAGATGTCGTTTTGTTTTGCATATACGACCAAAATAAGACATTTATAAGACGTCAATAATTTACGTCTATAAGACGTCTTAAGCCCTTTTCACACGAGCACCGATAACAAAGGTTCTTGATAATGGGCGCCAGTTGCCTGTCGCCTCTGTCGTTTGCGATTTTTTAACAAACTTTCACACAACTTCCACTCACGCTAAAACTAACGTCCCTCGTTTTCCATGGAGGGTCAAAGGTCATGATTTTGTAATCCAATATTTCACTCGTACTGCGCGCAGAGCTTAATCACTGAACGCTTTCTTCTACGTTACCAGTGGTATTCCCGCGAAGATATACGCGTTGTGCGGGCGAAGTTACTTTCTCCCACATTTTGTTTTCATTTCCTTCCCATTTCCCGCAATTTTATTCTCGTTTTATTATGGATATCGAATGAAGTATACTTGCAACAATTCAGACGGATTCACAGAGCCAGATTTCTAACGTAAGGCCGTCCAACGAGAAAAATAAACGTGTCCGGGCCAAGAAAGTCTCTCAGTTTCATTCACTGATCAAAAAACAACGTGGACGTACAAGTTGTTTACCAACACACATCCGGGATTATTGCAAGCTGATCTAGTGACGCGTTCTGCGCATGCGAAATGATACCGCCAAAGCAAGGGTCCCATGTTTGGGCGCACAAAGCGTTTCACACGACCTATCGTGGCGATTTTAACATCGATGCGATCTTTTTTGGAGGAGGTCTCGATCTCTGTTATAAATAACGAGGGTCCGTGGTAATTATTTAACAAGGATAGCTTTCGCACGACTGGGATTTGCTATTTTTTAACATGGATGCGATTTTTAGTCAAGGTCCCTTATTAAAACGGTCTCGTGTAAAAGGGCCTTTAAAGACGTCGTGTTTTTGTTTGTTTTTGTTTGTTTTTTGGCGGGTGGGGATGATTTTGCGGGTGAGGAGAAAGACGCCTTTAAGCCGTCGTTTATAGACCATGGCCGCTGTAGTACACACGACTTGATAACGACCGTAAAACGATGTCGTAAGGACGTCGTGTTTTTTGTTGTTTTTTGGCGGGTGGGGATGAGTTTTCGGGTAGGGAGAAAGACGTCTTTAAGACGTCGTTTTTTTTTGGTCACGACCGCTGTAGTACACACGACAAGATAACGACCGTAAAACGACGTCTTTAAGACATCGTGTTTTTTGTTGTTTTTTGGAGAGAGATGATGAGTTTTCGGGTAGGGCGAGAAAGACGTCTTTAAGCTGTCGTTTTTTTGACTACGGCCGCTGTAGTGCACACAACTAGAAAACGACCGTAAAACGACGTCGTAGAGACGTCGTGTTTTTTGTTGTTTTTTTGGCGGGTGGGGATGAGTTTTCGGGTAGGGCGAGAAAGACGTCTTTAAGCTATCGTTTTTTTTTACCAAGGTCGCTGTAGTACACACAACTAGAAAACGACCGTAAAACGACGCCGTAGAGACGTCGTGTTTTTTTTTGTTTTTTTTGGCGGGTGGGGATGAGTTGCGGGTAAGGAGAAAGACGTCTTTACAACGTCGTTTTTTGGTCACGACTGCTGTAGTACACACGACTAGATAACGACCTTAAAACGACGTCTTTCAGACATCGTGTGCCCACTTGGGGGAGCACCCAATTAGTACCAAATCCACCACGTCAAAAGGGTTGAACTCTTCCGTCCCCATACGCATCATCTGTCTGAACAGTAATTACACAAGCGGACCATCGGATCTAAAGAAACTAAAGTGGCATTGTTTTAGCTTCTGATGAGGGTCTTTCTTGCATCCCACAATCACCCGCTTACTTTTTTCTGGCGAATCTCGATCCGGCCTTCTTGCGTGCACAGCTTGTCGGTTGTTCGATGAAGTTTCGCTGTATTCAACCAGCTTTGAGGCTCTTGTGTGGGGCTCTCGTTAACATAGGTATCAGAGCCTTAGAACTTGGCTCTAAATCAGTACAAGTTAGCTCAAGAGTTTTAGTCGACAAATTTCACAACAACTGGTTATTTTCGTGGATTTCCTGATTTGTTGAGACGGGACCCAACGTGGTGGGATCTGTCGATAGCGTTACGGCGTAGCTCCACGACAAGATGCTGCTTAGCCGTTTCATTGATTTTAATGTCAGTGTTCTCGGGTTGATGAGACGATTCGGGAATTCCTTGAACAATGACGGTGTTACGTCTTGAGCACTGTTCTTGTTCAGAAAGCCGTTCACTAAGATGGTGGACAATCTTCCTTTCCCTGCTCTGCAACTCCAAAGTCTTATGAATGTCCAGCGAAATGGTATCGGTGGTGGCATCCAAGAGAGCAGGAATAAGAATGTCCAGAAGGACCTTCGATCTCACAGCTTCCAAGATAGCTGCTGTCAGTACGCTGGGGTCTATTAATGGGAATTCACTTGGGGAGGTTGAGGCTGATGCTTGCCTCGTGGAGGCATTATGACAAAAGGAGGGCCACGAAAGTAGATAAATGAGTACCAAGGCAGAGGAGATACAACAAATGGTAAACTATGGAAAATACGGTCTTCAAAGATAGTAAACAGTGTAAAATATCGTGAGCTACCACATAACACGTCCGTTCGCTCTTACATTCACATGGTACGGGTGGTCCGACCAGTTTATGTTTGATTTGGGCTTTTGACATTCTTCTTAGCACACAAATGAGGTATTTTTCCTCGTCATATTTACCAATGATTTGGTAATCAGACTGTACTTATTTGCATATTCACTGTTATACCCAGTTATATAACCTTACTTCTAACAGTTTTGGAAACTGTGGACAATGTTAGTTTTCTCTGGATCAGTAGTAGTTTTTCCGTTTTGTTTTATAACATGACCTAAATAACATACAGTTTAAGGTCTGTATAACTGAATCTTTACAGGACTTGTTGAAAATGCAAGGGATGAAATTTAACCCTAACTTCCCTAATTTTCATCCGTTGGCCATGACATTTGGCACAAATGTGGGTTCAGTACAGCCAACAATGTTACGTCACCGTTAGATCACCGTTACAGGGCACTGTAACCGACATTGTATGTCTCTTTGTTCCAAGAAACATGGTACTATTCATGTCATAAACATATATATATTGAGCAACACATTTCTGAAAAACCTTTAAAAACAAAACATGTTTTGGGGACAAAATATAAGATATGTTTTGCATTTAAATGTAATGACGGCCATATTGGATTCCCAGAATGTATTGGATGTGGTCACATGACTCAATATTGTCCAGATCAGAGTTTGAAAGTTGACAACAAACCAAAAACACATAATATCTTACAGTGTAAACAATCTAGTATTCTTACTCCGTTTTCCTGCCAGGAAATGGGTGTTTATCAAGGCGGAGCGCTTATGTGAAGATGACAAATTCATATGAATAACCAAATACAACGGCTTTAAGATGTGTTAACAGTATACTACTTTGTTTTCCCATCATAGATCTCTGGCAAACAACAAAATCAACAAAATCAGCAACATTGCTCCAGGACCATTTGACGATGTACACGGGCTCAAGTTCTTGTAAGTATTCATGTTGTAAATTTCAATCATCGAGCCATATATGTGACCCGTTCTGCGAAAAAGGGTATTAAGGGACGCTATGCTATTACCCGTAAATGGCTGTTCTACGTGAAGAGGGTGAAAAAAAAAATCACAACGTGATTTTTTTTTTTTTGGTTTATTGGCTTCTATTATATCAATACTTTCATAATTTATTTACAGAAATATTATTATTGATGAGTAAAGATGAAAAAAACAAAAGTTAAATTTTACACATTATGCAAATTAGCAAAAATATTTGAAAAAATACTCCAAGATGCTTGATAATTCAAATTTATATTGCACAAGCATTCCTAAAGGAGCTCAAAAGGAACATAACTGTTGCTATGGGCATTCAAGAGAGTTTCTTCTTAGCTCATTTCTTTTTCCACTTGCTGTGTTTAAAGGGCTGTATCTCTGAAGGCACTTCCGTTAATTTGTACAATATGAATATGCAAATATCAGTATATCTCCAGAATGCAAAATGCCACGAGGTTCAAGCTTACACCAAATTAAAGCTTATAATGTAACCAATTCAGCTATGTATGTAACTCATATTTATCTTGACCGAATAAACGATTGACGGCGAAACAATTTAATTGCAAAGTTTATGTTTGACGTTTGAACAATCTGTATGTATTTTCTGTATGCATTTAACAGCACAACAATCTGTATGCATTGAACGACACAACAAAACAAACTATTTTTACGGATCAGTTGTTTGATGTATATCTGGAAAATGTATATTTAGATATGTTGTTATATTCCAAGAGAATTGTAATTTTTTGTTTTCAACTAAATTACAATACGTCCCACACTGTAACACTTGTCAATGGAGGACAGTATGCCACTGATTCGTCTTCATATTGATGGACTCAAGCGATATGAGTAGTGAAATTCTGTTATAAGTTGTAATTTCTTGAATGAGTGATCTTCAAAAATTATCTTTTAGATTCCGACGACTTTTCATTAATGTACATTAATAATGTATGCTTTTCAGTTCAAGGTTCAAGGTTCAGTACACTTGCACCCAGAACATTTTGGTCTACAAAAGCTCACTTAATTGGCATAATTTTTTAATAAATCAGGAACAGGAACGACCCACAACTTATGTTCTGCCTCGCTGTGTTTTAAACGACTTCTTTACATAGTGGTATGAACGTTTGTCTGATTTGTGCAGCCACTCTCAGCAACCATACTTTGTGTATGAGAAATTTGGTCTGGTTCCAATAAGCGCGTATACATGTATCGTATTTCACTGGTTATTTTAATCAATAATCTTTAAATAATAATTCTGTTTAGCGGTATCACAAATTTGTTTGCGATAGAGGCTGTTCTTGTGTTTGATAGAATTAAAAAAGGTGATTGGGTTGAGATTTCCCACAAGCAGTCATTGTTTGCAAAAAGGAATATTTTCATTAAACAAATTATTAACAATTTTCATAAAGTTATGGAAAGAAACGTTAGCAATTGAAAACTGTAGACCTGTCAGAGGAATTCAGATCAGACTTGAAGTTATCTAACTTCTGGACAGTTTATGATAACTGCTGGAATGAGAAGACTGCACATGTTTGGTAAGTTTACCTACTTATCATCAACTGATAAAATGGATGAATTAGGAAAAGGTAATGTATTAGTAAAAATATTGTCAATGAGATTAGCAGTAGAGGTACTAGTAATTCCAGTCGGCTTGTTAATTAAGGGAACACAAGAATAAGCAAAATAATTGTCTAGGAATTTCTGAGAGTGGTTATGATCTACATCAAGGAGATTGATATTGAAGTCTTCAGAAATAAGACATGATTTATTCTCGGATGTCATATGTTCCAGCTGTCGAAAGAATATGCGCGCTCGATTGGATAAGAACACAAAATAATGCGCAATTCCAGACACGGGCAACCCCTACAAAAAAATCCACTTCCAAAATGTTCTGTTCCACTTACTGAGGAGAACGAAAGACTTATTTATTGAAGGCAATATGAAGGCAAATACATAAATAAATACAATGAAGTTATGATGATCCGAAAATCAGCTTATTTAACAGTCTGGAGAACTGGATAAAGAACCACCCAATTAGTACCCAATCCAACATGTCAAAACTGTCCCGTCCCCAAAAACATTTCACCATAATCTGCTTGAACAGTAATTACACAAGTGGACCACCAGATCAACATTTACAAAAGGTAAAGGAAATTAAAGTGTCATCGTTTTCTTCGCATCTTTGCTCTAAATCGGTGTAAGTTAGCTCGAGAGTTGTAGTCGTAAATTTTTACAACAATTGGTTTTGCCCGTGCTTTTCCTGATTTGTCGATCCCACCCGATGCGGTGGGATTGGTCGATGGCGTTAGGGCGTAGCTCCACGCCAAGATGCTACTTAGCTGATTCAATTAATTTTATGTCAGTGTTCTCGGGTTAATGAGGCAATGCCAGAATTCCTTGAACAATGAGGGCGTTACGTCTTGAGAACTGTTCTTTCTCAAGTCTCCCTATCCCAGCTCTGCAACTCAAACTCCAAAGCCTTATGAATGTCCAGCGAAATTATTAAACTCAAAACTACAATAAAGGTCGATATAATAACAGGCATGGTATCATTCATGAAAAACTTTAAAAACATGTAATGCTAGCCATATTGGATTCCCAGAATACATTGAAAGTGGTCACATAACTCAATATTGTCCAGGTCAGAGTTTAGAAGTTGACAACAAACCAAAAACACATATTAAATATCTTACAGTATAAACAATCTAGTATTTTTAACACAAAAATGGAAATTCAATTGGAATTGTTCAAAATAAACGGTTGCTATTGCAACCGTGATCACCCATTATCATTAATTTTGGACATGAGGGGATCCCAAAGAATAGTTAGGAAAAGTCAGCGTGGTCGGACAAAACGTTCTGGATATATTATAGAAAACATGTGGGCAAATTTTGCCCCCAGGCGTCATAGGATTAAATGAGCTTAATCACATTATAAAATCGTCAAGATAAATGAATACAATATTCCAATGTAAATCTCTTAGAATGTCATGCATGATACCTTGAAATGAACTTGGGGAAACATGAAGGCCAAAAGTGAGAACATTAAATTCACATTTCCCCTCTTGAGTTCCAAATGCAGTTTTGCAAAATACTACTTTCCTGCTAAAGGCTATCTGCAAATAAACCGTATATATTTTATGTCGAGAAGTGTATTGGTTGTGAATATCACTGGTTTTGACATTGGTTTGTAGGCATTTATTTTTTGAGTTCCTGGGATAGTGTGTGTGCATTTTCAAAGCGATATTTCAAGAGATTTCCTTCTTTGTGCTACTCAGTTGTTTTGAAGCAAACATGCATTCCTTTAATTTCTTTGCATGCGAACTTGTATAGTTGTCGAGGTGTGATTATTTGATTGTCATAAGGCTGGCTTTGAAGGCTTTGCTCTCGAGAAAAGATGTTTTAGGGTACCTGAAACACCATCACATGCCGTTTTCCCATGAGAAGTTGCGAAGAAGTACCACTCTGCTGGAACTCAGAAATCAGCAACACGGAGGACCTACACCCTTCCCCCAAACAGAAAAGGCTTACAGTGAACCATGAGTGAACTGCATGTAATGTACCGAATATACATTTGTGATATGTCCTTGCATGGTCTGCATTTACACTTTTATGGTAGAATACTGTATTTTAATGTGTTTTGTGTTTACCATATTATTCCTTATGCTATGGTCCCACAGAGATTTCGACTCTCTCGATCGTGTTTCGTCAAGATTTTAGATTTTTTACAAAAAAATTTCGAGAAAAGTCGAAATAGTCTAAAAAAATCGAAACTGTCGATATTTGTCGAGATTTGTCGAGATTTGTCGGAAAAATAAATCATTAATCGAAAATTATTAAACCTGACCAATATTTTTCGATAAAGTTTCGATCAAATTTATCGAAATTTTGTCTAAATTTTGTCGAAACTGACGAAAATGAAATCGAAATAGTCTTAACAGTCGAAAAGTTCGAAAAACAGTCGAAATAAATCTAAACTTTCTAAATAGTCTAAACAATCGTAACAGTCGAAATAAATCGAAACATTTGTCCAAATTTATTTAAAAAATCGAAATAAATCTAAACAGTCTAAATTTGTCGAAATGCCAGTCGAAATACATCGAAACAGTCGAAAGTTTTTCAATAATTTTCCAAACAATAAAAATAACATTTCGACAAAAATCGATATAGTCGACCTTAGTCGAAATGATCTAAACAGTCGAAAGTCGTCGAAATAAAATCGAAAATGAATCGAAATTGTCGAGAAAATACAACAAACAAAATTTCTCACGGAAAAATGATATTTTGTCGATATTTATACGAGATTTTGACGAAATTATTAAAAAATAACTAAAAAACCAAGAATCGAAATATATTTCGACAGAAAGATCGAAATATTCCTGTGGGACCATAGCATTAGGGTACGTACCGAGTTATATTGAAAACAAAATATTTGAAAAATGATGGTAGCGTACTTGATCACAGAATATCCCAGAATCATTCAGTACAAAAGAAGTAAAGTAATTATTTAAGTGATTATGGAAGTGTACACACTGCATTCCCCTCTGACCAAGGTCTGAGCTCCCATCCTCCAATTAAATCATCGTTCCCCCAATTAAATCATCGTTCCCCCACTCACACTGCTGAACCAACCCCAGAGTATAGCTGCTCTATACATGAAATGCTGCATACAATGTACATCATGTACATGTACAGTACAGTATACATGCGTGTGTACTATACATACTGTGTTTGCATACATGTACATAACGTACACTGTATATCAGCTGTATAATTATTTGGTATACACATTGAGTATACTTTGGGCCTTTGTTTGATAGAATTTCGTGGATTTTAATTTTGCAGCCCGGGCGGGGTCAAAGGTCAAAATTTGCTTGACCACTTGCTTATTTTTTTTTTAAATTCCAAATTGCAAAGTGGATAATTTGTGATAAAAGCTTTCATTTAACATAAAAATCACTTTCTTACAATATTCTTTACCGGAGTTACAGATTGCCAAAGTTGTAGAGGTCAAACGGAAGGTAAAAAGTTTAACGACCTGTAACTCACAAACCACATGACCACAAACTCTCAAATTTCTGTGAGATTCACCTCGGAAAGTGTGTGATTTGACGTGGAATGCCCCAGAGGGAGGTTATCACGTTCCCTCTGGAATGCCCCAGAGGGAGGTTATCACGTTCCCTAATTTGATGCATTGGTCTCAAATCAACACCAAAACGATAATCATTGGATCCCTGAAATAGAATCGACACTGGGAGTCAATCACTGGTTTTTGTGTTCACACTTCAGTTTTTCAACCCGGGTTATTATGTTACAGACTGTTGGACATACGGATCTGACCAATGATCAAAGTTCAATGAATTTCACAGGCACATGGAATAACATATCATCCATGGTATGCTGTTAGACGTATATTTCCTATAAAGTTAGACCTATAAAGCCGAGTGTTATTTTAGTCCAAAAGTACTCAAAATATAACTAATATAGATTCGACACTGGATAATTTATAACCATATTGTTGTAGCATGTTATAACATGGAATTTACAATAAGTATGAATTTCCAACCGTTAACAATATTCGGTAATCTTTTGCTCATCATCCGATCACAGCCTTTGGCTTCTATAATGGGAAAAGTAGGCTCGCGGCTCGGGCTCGCCCCACGGTGGCGCCCTTCCCGATTAGCGATTTCACAACAGGATTCCTTCTTTCTTATACCAACACGATCTGCTAGATACAGATGAGATTTACTCGTAATTTAAATGTTTCAAAAACGAGTGAACCTCAGCCAGGATAATGGTTGAACTTGTATAGATGCCATGACAATGTTTCACAAAGTATGCTTGAATGAAAATCTAAAAACACCGCTAATTATTACCAGAAGTCTATTGCAACAGACTTTAACAATAGGCCTATGCAATCTGACTAGTTTTGTCTTTCTAATCACGTCATAATAAAGTAAACATTTTAAAGATCAATTGTTCATTGGCGGGCAGTATGCAAACAAATGTGTTTACGAATGTTAATGCAATCAATGTATATCAAAATGTCTATCGAAATTCTAATTTTGATTGTATTTTCTATATCCGCTCAGTGCACATCGTAGCCCACTGGCGGTGAATTTGCATCCAGTGTCTGTCTTGATGATAGCCACTTTTGCGTCGTGTGAGCGTTGTGCGTACACTTTATGTGCTTAGGTCATGGTACTACACACGCGTGTACTTCTACCAGCCAATGATCGCTGGAGATATTCCGCACGTACGCGCATCAACTGCAAAATACGCCAAACGCGACGCACTATCGCTGCCCTTTCGCCCATAGTGGTCTAACAACATGTGACCTCATCAACGTGCAAATATACAATTACTATACCTCATACATATTCATGATCAAGAGCCGAATTCTCACTGGTCCATTCACCGTCACGTGCCAGATGCTTATTTTGGTTATTTACCAAGCGCCCGCGAGTATTGACGCACAGGGTAAATACGCATGCGCAGTAGTGCGTAGTAGACTGTCGCATCGGGGAATAGTCCTGGGGCGGTATTCACAAAACTAACTTAGTAGGGCACTTAAGATTGCCCTTAAATCGTAAGCACCCCGCTAACTTAAGTGGAGCACTTAACTACCTATTCACAAAACATCAAAAGAACCCCGCTTATCTCACAACAATTAACTCATATACATATACGAGCGCGTATCACGCACATCTATCCCTAACAATGATTTTGATTGGTTACATTTCGAGTCCGCGCCACATCCGGCTCCTCTCACATTATTAGACGCGCGCGTGTAAAACACCCCGGACACACAATTACAACATACATTGTATAAAAATCGTGCAACAATGGCCACTAAAGAGGCAAAAAGCCGAAAGCCAAACTTTTCGGAGAAGGAGAAGTTACTCACTATGCCCGGAAATCCTGTGAAAAAATGTTGAAAAAAACCCTCTCATTATTCGGAATGTCCTCGTCTATTGGCCACCTCACAAAATCACCAAGCTTTCTTGACAGACTTGTTGAAACTACATTTACAATCCTTGATACCGAAGATTGAGAAATTCTTATTGTATCCCCTACCGTTCGTTGAAAAGTCCCACAGGCGTAAAATTACAGTGCGATTAATACCTTTATTTCGGGAGGAATGGCACAGCTTCGTTCGGTCAGAGATGCAATTTCGTCTCTTATTAGATCGGTAATAAATAGAACACCGTTTCTGTCGAATCTATACCGTGAGTAAAGTTCCCCGTCATCAAATACTCTTTCTCTCCGAATTGCTCTTTCGTTTAGATCTCTGTGGTGCGCGGCACGTAAAAATGCCGCCATGACACCTAAGCGCCCCGCTTAAGAAAGTTAAGACTGGTCTGACCACGCTTAGATTTAAGACGCACATTTAAGCGGGGTACTTAGCGCAATTGTTTCGTGAATACCGCTTAAACTGAACTGGTCATCTAAGTTTGGTATTTAAGTGGGGTGCTTACAATTTTGTGACTTAAGTAGTTTTGTGAATACCGCCCCTGGCGATCTGTTCCCCGCGCGCCTGCGGCGCGGCGGGGACAGTCGCACGGGTGTAGTACGTACGCGCGAACATCGCCCTAGCTACGTATACATGAAAAGATGGCGGCACACGTAAATGTCAATTCGCGTTTTACCGAGCGAGCTCAAATCGACTCCTTCAAGAAATCTGCAGAATAAGATCCAGTCAGTAAAAAGGGACTACAAACAGCTACTTATTTCTGAACCTCGTAGTATGTAGTTCAACCTTGTTTTTATTACCCTGATGTGTCAGATCATAAGAAGGTAAGACTTCTAATCGCATAGCTGACGAAGTGACGATTCGGCTGTTTTGAGTTATAAAACTGTTTTAGAGTTTTAAAAGTGTAACTTTTAATCTCTACCGGTTTTTAAATCATTTATTTACATGTTTTTGCTTAGATCAGTAATCCTTCAAGTGACGAATCAGCGACGAATCAGCACAATATTAAGTTAATATCTCACGAAGTGCAGAGTAATTCAAAAGTGACCACAATGTCCTAGTCCAAGAGCTAGCTGAGATTTATTTGACATGAAACCTACAAAAGCTTTGACTGTTTGGTTGGGTACAGGTAGCCTACCTGACCACAGAAACCCTTGTCTTAAGTGCAGTCAGTGGTGGGTGGGGGTAGGGGGCCTTTTTAATTACCCCCAAAATTCACTTTTATTTGACTTTTGCCTACAGGGCTGACATCCACGCCATGTTGTAAGGAAAGCCCTACTAATTATAAATCTGCAACTTAAGAAAACATTTTGTGGTGGAAATGTCACTTAAGACAAGGTCAAAGGTCAATTTGCACCAAATGACATTTAATTATACTTTAATTGACATAGACCTACACAAAACTGAAAACTGGTGGAAAATGTAGAGTTTGATCTCTTCATCAATAATCACCAAACTAAGACTAATCACCAAATTAAGAATAAATATATCCATTACGTTGAAGCGTTATCCACTTTAGGTCTGACACCCCTCCATGATAGAAGAACCTCTCTTTGTACCGGTACCAAATTTGCCATTAAAACTTACAACTCGGGTAGATTTAGCGAATGGTTCCCTAAAACTAAAAGTTCACACTTTATGAACCTCAGATCAAATCGGGTCCTTGAAGAGCACTCTTTCACCTCGAACAGATTCAGGAACAGTCCTGTGCCATACCTCAATAGACTACTTAACAAATGAAGTAATTTACATTTTTTTAATTTTTATCCTTATTCGAACTTAAGGAATTTTGCTATTTATTGTAGTTGTTTCATTTATAAGCACTGTGCAATTCAGCCTTTGGGCTGCAAAAGGTGTATTTTTTAATAAACATGATAATGATAATGATAATGATAATGATAATGATAATGATAATGATAATGATAATGATAATGATAATGATAATGATAATGATAATGATAATGATAATGATAATGATAATGATAATGATAATGATAATGATAATGATAATGATAATGATAATGATAATGATAATGATAATGATGGTAATATTTAATAACAATAATAATAATAATAATAATAATGGAGCCTCAGGTGTCATCCCCCAAAAGTTACACCACAATGTCTAAGACATTTATAGAACTTTATAATGACCACTGATGGTTTCCAAACTGTATTGTGTGAAATATGCATGTGTACACAATATACTATGTACTTGGTTGTCTGTTTTCTATCCATTCCTCATTTCATTTTAATATTTAATATTTTAATTAAAGTCAATATCAATACTCTTATATAACTGAATTTTTAAATATAAATGATCATATCTATTTTTATTCTGTAATTGTAATGTTTTTATTTTGGATATTTTATGTTAAATTTGACTCAATTTAGCCTTTGGCTACAAGTTCAAATTGTTTTAATAAACCATCAATAATAATAATAATAATAATAAGACCAGCTTATGTGGTGGAAGGGTCACTTAAGATAAGGTCAAAGGTCAAATCCGGGGTCATCAAACAATACCATATTATCATGAATATACAAGAACCAAAACAAATCAACCACTAAAAAAATGTATTAACCACACCTGATAAATGTGAACGTAAATAGAGTATATAACTCACGGCTACATTTTGATGACAACGACTGGTCATTTATTCTCTGCCATACAAAACAACAATAGAAAATAAACTGATAATTTTACAAGTCAACATTATACCCATAGAGTAATCCCTCTGACTAAATGGCTGTATAAATGCAAACTCAAAAATGCAAACTCATGCACATTCTGTCAAATAATATTATGTTGAAACAATTGAACACATGTTTTGGGAATGTAACATTATCTAGAACACTTTGGTTAAAACTAACGCACTGGCTGAATATTCTTCAAACAAGAAACAAGAAGTTCTCCTTGGAAATCCAAATAGTCCTCAAATATTAGTACACATTATCTAATAACAGAAGAATTTGTATATGATGATAAACTAAGAGAACAACAATCTCACTTTAAATCCCCCTTTCAATGATAAAACAAAAAAATAATATAGAAAAGAAATACAGAAAAAACAAGACTTTATAGAAAATTGGGGACACGTTTTAAATCTTTTTTAAGGCACTATATTGCACCCTTGCACCTTTGCACTTGGAAAAACATCCACGGAATACAGATGTAACTTTTAGTATATAAAACAAGAAAGAAAGTGTAATAGACATCTATCTTGTGGAAAATAAAAATGTGAATTACAAAAAATATATATATATATCAGGGGTCATCAAGCATTATATATATTCCACCATGCAAAGACTCAAAACATATAATGAATGGAAAGTCATACTAGGGCCATTATCAATCACAGTTAGCTCATTACTGACGAGTTCTTGTTACAAGGATTTAAGTAAGACTCTTAGATCTAGCATGATGCCCTTTGGGTACCAATGGCTTTACTATAATAACCCATTCCTTAATGACAACTGCACTACCAAATGTATACCTCGTAATCTGATGCAAATTGACCTTTGACCTTGTCTTAAGTGACCTTTCCACCACATAATCTTGTCTTAAGTTGGTGATTATTGATATTTAGACCATCCTCAACAGTTTCCATGTGGTTTCAGTGTTGTAGCTTGAGGTCAAATAAATCCAGGGGCAAATTCACTGTGCTCTCGATCTCGAGAATTAATGAGCTGCGCCAAAACTGCCACAAGAAGTTCATGGCATTTTCGCAGCGTTTTCAGGAATTCCAAGAATATTTCATGGCGTTTTCACGGTGTTGTGTCGTCATGAAATTGCAGTGAACTATTTATTTCACGGTAAAACAGATTTTCAGGGCATTTTCAGGGTAAAGTTATTCATAGAGTGAGAGTGGGGAATACTACAACTCAATGGACCCAAGTGCTGATGTTGCACAATTACAAAGACAAAGTCACGCCCGTAAATATATCCCGATAGCTGCCCAGCTAAACTTTCTGTGCCGTTCCCAGAAAGCACAACAAACTAGTAGTTGCCCAGCTAACTACTCCACGCTGTCCTACTCCACGCGAACAGAAAATATTCCGTTCTACGGAACTTACGTTTAGAAGTCGCTCCTTGCGAGTGCTTGCTCACTTTGTGTGTCACTCCAGCCAACTGACCCTGCATCCCATGCACCGCACACGCAACACATGCCCGACACAACGGCGCAATCAAGTTTCCACCGGCAATCACTCGCGGTTGTGCAAGTGTTCCCTAATCGTGGCCGGAAAAGTAAGTCCGTTCAGGTGGAAATGTATCACCCCATACACGTCCAAACAAGGGAACAGAAACAATAACAAGCGTGGATAATGACTGACAGTTTAAATGGCTCAATTGATTGACCTCAGATTTATTTAATAATTATGGAGCAACAAATAGTTTTGTTTAAATCCGATTCCCTGGGCGATCAAAGGCTGCTCCACTAGCCTCTAGTAGCCTCGGTAGTATAAGCCATAGACACCCTGTTAATTTGTTAAAGCCACAGATCTGATGTGCCTTGTCTTGCACTGCATTGTATTGCATTGCACTGCAATGCGTTTATTGGTGTTTTTACACTTTGAAGGTTTTAAACTTTGACGAATGTGTTCTCTTATTTTTTACAGAAACATTTCAAACAACGCAATCACCAGCATCGACGCTAGTTCCTTCTCGAATCTAACAGAATTAATTAGCCTGTAAGATATTTCAAGTAGCATACTTTGTGTTCATACTGTAAACCATATTTCATATTATACACTGCATAGAAATACTTAAACCAATCTTTTTTAAATTAAAACATTAACTAAACTCTCAGCTGCAGTAAAGATAAAGCTGGTGTTAAAAAATGTGCAGAACATGTTTAACCCAACATGTTGACAAATAAACAACACTGTATATCTTGGCGGCAGGGGGGGCACACTCATATATCTGCCAAGATTGAGCTCCAGGGTTGACGTAGATTTTGAGTTATGCTTTGACATAGCAGAGCTTTAGAGAAGAAGAACAATATCCCGCACTACAACAATATATCTGCCGTTTCAAGGGCAGTGACAAAAACGGTTGTATACGTAGATACGTACACCTATAGGAGGGCTTGTTACCACAAATTGTGGGACCTTCCAAAATTACTTCTCGTTAACAAAAATATGAAGTGGAAAGTACAGAGCATTGTTACTATCTTTGAGTTTACGTGTGTCATGTCTACGAAACCGAAAAACTCATCTTTATGTTAATATTGTTTGCGTTGAATATAAAGAACATTTTACTTTTATTATAAAAATGGACCCATGAGGGCCTTGGCGCCAACATTCTCCTCCCTACTTTAGCACCTTAGCCACCATTAGCGCACCCTGGTCTGGCAAAAAAGCCCATAGATGCCAAGTGTCACACAGTATGCATACGCGTGCAGCATTGGGACATGAATACAAAATTAATAATTACTCCCATCCACCCTACAACCCCCAAGCTGATTTTGGTGCAAAATGTTCGAGCAAAATTATCTGACACTTTCAAAAGCTTGTTGCCCATATGTTTATTCTATTAATTACACAAATCAGCCCCACACTATCTGATTTCTTGATCCTCCACTTAACCTGTAGTTATATACTATGTTTGCTTGTTTTCAAGGGATGTCAGTAATTTTAATCTCACAACAATACGACGCAAGGCCTTTGATGGACTTGGGAACCTAAAGAAGATGTAAGACATTATTTTCTGTTTCATAATAGGTCTATGTAACTTGGGTTTAATGTTGTAGTATCCAGTGATGGATAATTATTGCATTTTTATTATTCCCACATCTTAACCCTCATCTTATTCTCGCATCTTAACCCATAATTCAATACAGCACTACAGTAACTGTACGTACGTATTACATGTACAGGAAAATATTTAATTTTAAATGTTCCCATGGGCTTAAACCTACATGTTTTATGTCCTCTATGTCAATATATCTTTGTCATTTTACAATATTGTATATGATCTACTCACCGGCTGATGGGAAAATAATTACGATGACAAGTTTGATGATAAATGTTCCAGCATTTATACAATAATATAGATGTTTACACATACCTGAAAAAATGCTCCCCTTCTGACGTACGAAAAAAAGATGGAAAAAAGAAGTAAACAATATCCATGCGCGGCACTAAATTATATGTTAAATATGATTCAATTATAAAATCTACTCTGTCTTTGGCTTTAACTAATATTACAATAATTAGTGTGATCTAATAAACCTCCATCCGTCTAATTAAAGAATATCGTACCCATTCGACAAATTGTTCGGACTACTTGTATCCCCATCACTCACGCATCGGCGTCCGAAGATCATGCATCATAAAATGGGCCCACAATCTTCACAATTAAACGAAAATAATGTTAATAATATTAAAAACAATCTTAATCACCATATTACAATATGGTGAATTGAGGTTAATATAGGTTTCCTAGCGAATTTCAAACCTTTTTCATTGAATTTAACACCCGACTCATTCAATTTGATTTGAATATGAATTCGCCTTTACATCATCATTCATTCTGTCGTCATTTAACCCAACTCATTGCCAAAACTTTCTATTGAAAGTGTTGCAAAGTTCATTAAATTCCATCACAACCAGTCGCAAGCGGTTGATCAAGAATTCAATTTCATCAATTGGCATTCATTTGCCACATTTTTTTCTTTCAGTTATCAAGTAATAAGGGTGTAATATTTTAGGACAGATTCCCTTCCTAACTGTCTCATAGGCCTATGCCTTGCGCGTCAGGAAATTCCAGGCAACCCCCTCCCCCAAACAAAAAAGGAAAGAAAGTAAAACCTAAGGGAAAAGGTAAAAGAATGACGTGGAAATATTGCAAAGGGGAACCAATCTTATGCAAGATTACAGTGGCATAACCAAAGAGGGCAGGCCGCCCCAATTGTTGGCAAAATAGTCTCTGTCGGTAAATTCACAAACTTATTGGTATTTCTGCGTATGCTAAAGATTGACATAATTTGTCGGTTCATTTGGGTTTTGTGTTGATACATTTACCCCACTGCAAGGTGACCCTGTAGGGATACTCAGATTGTTGTTTGGTACTTTAAAATGTTTCACATTGGAATACAAATCCAGAAATTCAATATAGTGATACAAAAGAAGACGTTTCGCAAAAGATAGTCCTTAGTGACTTTCAGAACTCACAACAAAAACATTCAGTTTTGAAATTGGCCTGGAAAATCTGTATTACAGGGCTATACCGCGATCCAACTTCACAATATTGTTCGAAAATCAACTCATTCCATGTCATCTTTAATTTTCTGTTTCAAATTAGGGTATGGATTAATAAATATTGTTATTTATTTTTGTTTACTCACCAGGGTACTGATCAGACGTAAAACATCCACTGATGACCCAATTGATGTCCAGGACGAAGCGCTAAACGACCTTGTGAGCCTCAGACATCTGTAAGAGTATGATAAAAGCAATTTGGTAGATGTATCTGAAAAATCATCGGTTCCGGTTTAATGGGCTAAAACAATGGAAATATAAACCGCTCGAACACGGATAACACTAATTCAAAAGAAACTTCAAACATTACTTTACCCTGAATAAAAACAATGCATGCGACATGAGACTAAATAAGTGTATATTTTGTCATAAATACCCGTTCACTTCGAATAATGTTTTAAGCATAATCAAATGTAGGACACATTTGACGACCGGGTTATATTTAGATTTGTTGTTGTTTTCAGCCGTTGTCAATCCACTGCTGTATTAAATCTATATCGCAAAATATCTTAATTTCGTGCTATTTTGTACATGGTACCTGTTGACTTTTGATTAGTCTGTTTCTTTTCCCCGTGTAATATGGTTTCCATGATATGAGTGCCGTGATCTCTCTGTTGGATAATTTATCAAATTATGACATATTTTGCCTTTTTAGTTTTAACTTCAATAACGATAGGTTTGGAATAACCAGGACAATTTGGTAGTCCGAATGCCTCCACTGTTGTCAGTTTGCATTCAGAATGTAGAATATTGAGTATGGGTCAGTTTTAAGCCATGTTTCGATCAAACCAATTATTTGGAATGTTTTAAATAAAACAAATACACTTACCAGGGGTAAGTGTATTATCGTGGAAAAGCTTGTCCGTTTTGGTTTTTGATTTAGGGCAGGTCTGCCCCGTTTTGAAAGTTTTAAATAAAAGCAACTGTTAAGCTTCGGCAATACAAAAAATCATGTTGGTTTACATTTTATCAGTTTGTGAAAATTTTGGCTCAAATGGTCTGCAGTTAATTTACAAATTTAACGCGTAGCGATTTGCAGTTTATTTTAACAATTTTGTGTTTTCATTGAACAACAGAGCTATTCAGAAATAATACTTCTGTTGTATTTTCTCGAGTCATAATAAACCTTTACGCTAAAATATTAATGCA
Organism: Zoroaster sp. YZ-2022; assembly: GCA_029582265.1. NCBI lineage: Eukaryota > Metazoa > Echinodermata > Asteroidea > Forcipulatida > Zoroasteridae > Zoroaster > Zoroaster sp. YZ-2022. The sequence continues at coordinate 33,393,451 of CM055826.1, read as the reverse complement.
CATTTTTATTACGTTTTCACCACTCTTTAAAAATCATGCAACATATACGAAAAGCTACAAAAAGGCTGAATGTTTAATATTTTCTAACATGTGTTTTTATTTTAGGACCGTCGATGACTACCGACTCTGCTGTGAATTTGTTTCAGCTATTCCTGGTTTTAATGACTCCAATTGCCAAACCATAGGTTTGAAGTCACCATTAAACCATTGTGGCAGCCTGATGAGGAACCAACCGCTACGAGTGTGCATATGGATACTCGGTCTTGCCGCTCTAGTTGGAAATTCAATGGTTATTGTATTGAGGTATAAGCAACGCAGAGAACCGTGTAAGGATAAGACACACTCATTCCTGGTGCTCAATTTAGCTGTGTCTGATTTGTTGATGGGCATTTATATGCTGATTATTGCAATCGCAGATGTGACATTTGGGGAGAAATACTACAATGGAGCGGAGAGGTGGCGGTCTAGTCCAGTTTGTAAAATTGCTGGGGCGTTGTCAGTACTTTCCAGTGAGGCATCTATCTTCTTTGTCACCATTGTTAGTATCGAGCGTTTCATCGGCATCGTTTTTCCATTCAGTACAGTCAGAATTCGGGGGAAGTCATCTAAAGTTATTGTCTCCGTTATATGGGTAGCGGCTGTATTGTCTAAGTATTCCAGCCTTCATAAGTGGGTCAGATTCGACAGTATATGGATTGTCCGATGTGTGTATTGGGCTTCCTATTATAACACGTCCGAGTATTGTTAGGAGTGAAAAGAACGAATATCAAAACGGGTGGGGGGAGGTTTCCATAATTGAGACCGCAGTTGCTCAGGGAAGTAGACCATCATGGATCTACTCTATTGCCCTGTTTCTTGGCGTGAACCTGCTGAGTTTCACGATTGTTCTTTGCTGTTATATCACCATCTTTGTGAGCATTAAAAAGACAGCAAAGAATACGGTCAGAGTGGCTGCTCACCGCGAGCAGGAAATCCAGATGGCGTTCAAAATGGCGTTTATAGTCGGTACGGACTTCGTATGTTGGATGCCTATCATTATCATGGGGATTCTTTCCCAGACTGGGACGGTGATAATCAGTTCTGAGATGTATGCCTGGATCAGCGTTTTTATCCTACCCCTTAATTCATCCATTAACCCGTATCTGTATACAATATACACGAAAATTGCCACTAGGCGTCAAAATGCCGTAGCCAACGACCCTCGGCAACCCATAAACGTAATACCCTTAAGACAGCAATGAAAACGGTTGTCTTGAAAACTTAGACTTGACTGTCTCTGACCCCGTATCGTAAGGCAATTTACTGACCAAATTAAAGTCAAATCTAAAACTCATCTAGAAGTACACACTTTGAATTTAAATGTTACTGTGCTTATTTTGGGCTTTTCAATGTTCTCGAAACTAAGTTCAGCTGTTTTTGTGTCTTAAATGATAAGTGTCATTTAGGGTTCTCTGAAGTGCACTGATGTTTGTAGTACGCGGGACCTATGTACCTATCTACAGACCTACCTACGTCCCACCAGAATCAATATTCATGACTGGGAAAGCATTCTCAGACCATTTTCTTTAATGCTCAGCCGATTTTGATGACAGTTCGTAGGGATGTGAAATTCCACAAAATACATCGAATGAAGGCATAACAAAAATTACATAGGTCACCTTTATATAAGGATATATTTATTTACTTTCGCTATTGACAATTTAAACTTATCTATTTTAATATTTTAATATTTAATATATTTAATTATATAATGGTATTTATCATGTGCTGTTTTAAGCGATTATTTATTTAAGTAATGTCAAACCAAAAAAAAGAAAAAGAAAAAAGAAAAAAGAAAATAAAATACTCCTGTTATAACATTTTAGAATTCAACATTTTGCAGTAAACCTTTGGTTTATCTGTGGTAATTTCAGTAAGGAATACAACGTAATATAAACAGACACAGATTAATATATATTTAAGTCAAGCTTAGAGATTTATCAGTGAGGGAGGTCAGTGTGTGGGTATGTATTTAAATTACCATTTATGATAGCTCTCATTGTTAAAAAGAACTTGTGGTCTTACGCAATGTTTTGAGTGTGGATTTTCAATGAACACATTTATTTTCGCTACTGACAATTTAAACTTATCTATTTTATAATTTAATTGATATATATTTAATTATATAATGTATTTATCAGGTGCTGTTTTAAGCGAGTATTAAGTAATATCAAACATAGTCGCTAGCGACGAAAGAATAAAAGAAAAGAAAAAGAAAAGGAAATACGACTGCTATAACATTTTAGAGTTCAACATATTTTGCAGTAAACTCGCCATTGACAATTTAAACTTACCTATTTTAATATTTAAATATTTAATATATTTAATTATATAATGGTATTTATCAAGTGCTGTTTTAAGCCATTATTTATTGAAGTAATGTCAAACGAAAAAAAGAAAAAGAAAAAGAAAAGAAAATACTAATGTTATAACATTTTAGAGTTCAACATATTTTGCAGTAAACTTTTGATTTATCTATTGTAAAATTTAATTGATATATATTTAATATACATTAGATAATGGTATTCATCATGTGGTATTTTAAGCGATTATTTATTTAAGTAATGTCAAACGTAGTAGCAGGTCATTCCATATGAACTCAACCAGAGGTCACACGGCCACCGACTCAGATTTGGCTCATACTTTTTTTCTGGAATACCTCTATATGTATAACGAACACATGCAAAATTTTAGGCTTCAACTCCTCAGGGTTTCCGAGATATGGCCCTCCAAATATCATTGGCCACGCCCACTGTTTGCCCTCGCGAATCGCGAATGTTAAATTACAGTGTATAGGGTTTTGGGAGGCTAATATCTTGGATTTTAGGCTTGCTACCCAAGGTAATTTGGACCCAGGCTCTCAGAATGTGCCACCTGAATTGCTCTAACTCTTCTCATTTCAAAGCTATTGGCCCCTCAAATATGAATATTTGGATTTTGGGAGGCTAATATTTTGGAATTTAGGCTTGTTACCAAAGGCTCTCAGAATCTGCCATCAGAATTTCTCTGTCCTCTCATTTTAGAGCTATTGGCCCTTCAAATATGAATATTTTCATGGGCGGAAATGAAAAATTCAATTTTCAAGGGTCCCTGTCCATGTGTCAGCCCAGGATTTGTTACAGAGGGTTAATGATGCTGAATTCCTTGTATTTTAGGACAGGTCTGTCTGTAACAGGAAGAATAGCTCTCCTCAACCATTAATATAGGAGTTGAGAGCCTCTGAAAAGGGTTTCGGTAGTTACCCATGGTTACCCACATAATTGGAAATGTCTTGCCTTTATTTGTTCAAAAATGCAACTTGTTTTCTTATCTCCTTCATCGTTAAATGATTTTGTAAAATAATGACAATTTAAACTTACTATTTTAATATTTCATTATTTAGTATATATTTAATATATTTCATTATATAATGGTATTTATCAAGTGCTGTTTAAAGCGATTGTGTATTTAAGTAATCTGAAACGTTGTAGCTAGCGACGAAAAAAAAATCAGACACAATTTTATATATATTTAAGGCAAGTTTAGAGAAGGAAGAATGTGTTAGTGGAATTGCTTATATGGTCAACATACTGACAGACCTTTAAAAACTGAAAGCTAATTATTGACTAGTCTGATTGATTTTGTTACATTTAGCTGTTACTCAAATTATGATACACACTTGGAGGAAAACCTAATAACCTGTATATTGAGACAGGTATTACTATTACACAAGTATTTTTTATTTCCTCTTCTTTGCTGCAATACGCAATTACACCTTTTCAAAAGTTATATATTTTCTATTTAAAGGGAAGATACAACATCAGTATTTTTTAACGTACGTTTATTTAAAAACGCTGGTTTTCATGAAATATATCATACAACTAACCTGCTAGAGTTTCATCACAAAAGGCGCTCACGTTTTGATGAAAACGATGAAACCTGTTACATCAATTTGATGCTTGTTTGTTTTACAAAATGTTGCCGGTGGCTTTTTGGGGGGGTTTAAATTCAACATAACAATTCCTGTTTATCTAATATGAAAGCAAATTTACACCAAGTCAATTTTTAGATAATAATTTGTTAACTTAATGATCTGGTTATTAGTCTAGTCAATCTACGGTTTGACCTGGATAAAATTGCAACAGAAATTATTTTTGTTGCAAGTGTCTCTTGAAACCCTCCCAAACAACATATCAAAAAAGTAGAAAAAAAGAAGCATGGGAAAAATTGCTAATTTGCATAAATTCAAAATGGCCGTTTTACCCATATATTTAGTGATATTGTACGCACAGACCCCTAATTTTGGTACAAATGAAATCGTTTCCAATGGCATTTTGCCAATAAAATTTTACACAAAAAGGCGTAAATTCAATTGGATAAAAATATCAACCCATTTCAAATTCCAATATGGCCGACGTATTCCCGCCAAAGTCTAACATTGGCTTTGTTTATTATCATAATGTGCAATAATGTTTTTTTTTTGTATTATTATTTTTTTTTTGGTGGGGAGGGTCTAAACTAGAAGCTAATCATTTAATATGTGAACATCGCATCAATCGTGCTTTTCGTAGTTACTATTAGTGGTTTGAAATTTCTGCAAAAGTGCGCCCTCGCTTGGCAAGAGAAGTTGCTTTCACCAGCTGGTTATCAAGTTTCAGATCAGATGGTGAGTTTCTCCCATTTAACTTAAACTTACTAATTTCTATAGAGAAAGATTCCTTGAGATTGTTCAACAGAAGCTAGACGATCAAGGCAGTGCAATGAGAATCTACCCAACAGCACGTTTATGGCTGCAATACATGGAAATGGTCAACCTTCTCCGCCAGTTTCTCAAAGCAGAGCGCACAGGAAACTGGCACCTTCATCTGAAAACACTTCAACAAATGCTACCCTACTTCGCTGCGGCAGGTCATAATCTCTATGCAAAATCTGTGTATATATACCTGCAGCAGATGTTAGAGCTCGAAACACAGCATCCAGATGTATTTGCCTCTTTCACCACTGGTTACCACGTCATTCGGCGCAGTGATCGGTTTTGGGCTGGACTTTCATCCGACTTGATAATTGAGCAAGTGCTAATGCGGAGCATGAAAACAACAGGTGGATTAACAAGAGGTCGTGGAATGGACGAGTCTCAACGTACTCAATGGCTGCTTTCCATGCCTGCTTGTGCTGAAGTAAATAGTGCAATGCAGGAGCTAACAGACCACCATTTCATGACAAGTGACCAGCACAAAGACATGACCAAGGCAAGAAAGGTAAAAGATGAACACGACAATATGACACTTCTTGCGTTTCTTCAGGACAGAAACCCTTTTCAACAAGACTCATCTCTTCGAAATATAGCTACTGGTGTAACAGCAGACAACGCAGTGACTGCTGATAAAGCAAAAGAAGTGGGACGTAAAATCCTTGGAACCATGAAAGAAAAAAAGGTCGTTGACTACACATTTAAGAAGAAAGAACATGTAGTGACAATGGCCCACAAAGTGTCCATGAAAGTTGATGGTGAATCTATTAATATTGATCCCCAGTTGCTCTTTCAGCGTTTGGTTATGGCCGCTGGCAATGACACAGAAAATGTAGCTGACGTCTTCAAATTTGAGCTCAGCAGCCATCCATCAGCTCTGTTTGAACCAAATGGACTTCTTCGAGAGGCAAACAAGCCAGTGCTAGCTGACGCTATTTGGAATATGACTCAAGCTACGGATATGCCTGCACCACAACCAGAAGAAATGAGTTACGTCCTTGACAGCGGCTCACTCCTCCAACGACTGCCATGGCCAAGAGACACCACATTTGATTCTATCTGCAAGATGTATGTGGACTATGTTAAGAAAAAGTATAACAAGCCAACTGTTGTCTTTGATGGATATGGCTCAGGCCCTTCTACAAAGGATACTGCTCATCTCCGGCGATCTGGTGGTGTTGTAGGCGCAGAGGTGAACTTTGTTGGTGGTATGCCTCTCAAGTCAAAGAAAGAATACTTCCTGGCTCACAGCAAAAACAAACAGAAATTCATCTACATGCTCAGTGACACGCTTCAAAATCACGGTGTTAAAACCATTCATGCAGTAGATGATGCTGACCTACTCATTTGTCAAACTGCAGTGGATTCGGCATCAAGGTGCTCCACTACCCTAATAGGAGAAGACACCGATCTATTAGTCCTTTTGTGCTTCCATGTAAATCCCAACTCATTTGACATCTACCTTAGGTCAGAAGGAAGGCAGACCACTAAAAAGCCGAGAATATGGAATATTAAGTGGATACAACAAGCACTTGGCCAAGACACATGTCACTTGTTACCATTCGTGCATGCAGTTACCGGATGTGACACAACCTCAAGGCTTTTTGGCATTGGTAAAGGAGCATCTCTCAAAAAGCTGAAAAGTAATCTTGACTTCAAAAACCAAGCAGAAATATTCTCCAGAGAATCTCCAAGAGAAGACATAATTTCTGCTGGTGAGAAAGCCCTGTCTTGTTTGTACGGAGGTTCCACTGACGAAGGCTTGGATGAACTTCGGTACAGGCGGTTCAGAGAAAAAATCTCAACCAGGAACTCCTCAGTACAAGTACACACCCTTCCCCCCACAGCAGCTGCTGCTCGGTACCATAGTGCCCGTGTATATTATCAAGTGCAACAATGGATGGACAAAGGTTCCAACTTGAGTCCAGAAGAATGGGGGTGGCTCCGAGTGTCAGATAGGTTTGAACCTAAAAAAACAGACTTGCCACCAGCTCCAGATACTCTCATGAAGGTAATCCGATGTAATTGTAAATCAGATTGTGATACACGGAAATGTACCTGCAAGAAGCTTGGCTTAGAATGCTCCATAGTGTGTGGTGAATGCAAGGGTGTAAACTGTACAAACTCTCCGCAGGAATCCATTCAGAGCTTGAACGAGGAATTCTAACAGGTAATTCTAAAAGGCTATACAGTGTTTCAAAGTTCTATGTTTCATCACCGTTGTCATGTTTACCTATCAACTAGTTTTGTTGCATACCTAATTAATTCAATGCAAAATCCACATTTTGAGCTTATTCTTACACTGGCATAACAAGATCTTCCAGTTGCAGCTACTTAAAAAAATATGTTGGTGAATATTTTTTTTCATTGCAGTCTTTCCCAATTGATGCGAAATGCAACAACTGAAGTAAAACACAACATGCGAGTTGAGGTTGCTTTTGATGATTCCTGGAAACGTACAACAATTGACAATTGTGTGTTAACGTTTGTTTTATGATTACCTTTTATTATGGAAAGAAGACAATTTAGTAACATGGATAAGTGACAATGTAGAGAAATGTCATATAACATCCAAAAGGGTGTGAAATGTTTGTGTAAACATAACATTTATATCTACCAGAGCCTGAGACATGCATGTACTAGCACAAGTCTGATCTTAGTAACTAGTTTTATTTTGATTTTGGCGGGAAAAAAGTCAACCATCTTGGAAAATAACTGCCATATTGGAATTTTTGTGCTCAAATTTATTTTGAAAGTGTTCAATGTTCATATTCATGCAAATATTATGTGATAATGATATGAGTTTTACTAATACTAAGGGGATTTGTGTACATATATTAGCGAAAAAAGTGGTAACGGTAGCCATTTTGTTTTTATGCAAATTAGCCATATTTCCCAATCTTCTTTTTTTCTACCTTTTTGATATGTTGTTCAGGAGGCTTTCAAGAGACACTTACAACAAAAATAAATTCTGTTGCAATTTTGTCCAGGTCAACCCATTATTTTGCTCAGATTGACTAGACTATATTACCAATGCTGTGCCTTAGAGGCTAATTAAAAGTTTATCGGAAAATATTTGATAGATTATAGCATTAAAAAGTTATGGTTGGATCTGCAAAACAAATAATTAATAGAATAGGATATTCGCAACAGAGCCAGTGGTGTTCATATTTGGTAGTTCGTCCAATATGAACAATATGGAAAAATAAAGTTGACATTACTGATCTTATTTTAACGCACGGATTCTGCAGGGCAATGGATTTGTAACCACTGTGATACCATGCAACATCCTATTCATTGTTTACAGTATGGTCAACCGTAGAATTGTGCTTTTAACTATTATCTTATTGAATAGAGAATTAGCTGTTGCAAACTGCTTACCAACCTAAAGAACATGTAGTATAAGTGGAAAATAATGTTTATTGGCCCTACGTTTCGAACATACCAGGTTCTTTCTCACAGAAAACAAACATACATTCATATATGAACACAAGAGTGAGCAGAAGTTAGTCAGGTGTGAAATGAACACAAAAGAAAAAGGTATAGAAAGAAGAGTCAGGTTCTGGTCCTGGGACCAGACAAAAGATGGATTACACATGAATGGATAGAGCTACCAGGATTATCTGGCTGGAAGAAGAGATTTGAGAAGTGAAAGGTAATGAGCCAGAGATGGAGAGTACAGCAAAAAAGACAAATGGACTAACAAGCAAAAGAAACGTAAAACAAATGTAAAACAAGGTAAGGCCAATAACCATTATTTTGTATTTATTATCTTTATATTTTATAGAACCACAGTTTTAATTGTTCAGGTTCCTTATATCAGTTTCGATAAAGTCATTATATAAATGTAAATTGTTCTTCAATAAAGTTTGCTGCATGAAAATTTGCGTTTTTATTTCGTAATTTAATCTCGTAAGATATTCAGATGCAGATATTGCCACTGGCACTTACATAGGAATCCTATATTGGATTGATTTTGTTTTTGTTTTTATAGCGCGACATCTATTATGATGTGATACTCAAAACGGCTGGGGAGTATACAGCTGCTGTGTTGCTGTACACGGCTCTGAGGTGGCTATAATCTAGACTGGTACAGACAGGCTTGTGGCGTACCATTCAAGGAATTTCATTGGATACGTTGAGCTGAAGATCTGACGTCACGCTTCGAGGCTCGCGCGCTTGCTACCAATAAAAGTCAAAGTTGAATCTCGGAGAAAACATGGCGGCCGCACGGCCAATATCTGGCGTAATTCACGAGCCTCCAAGCGTGACAGCAGATCTTCAGGCTAGCTCGAACCAAACACAACAACCACACAATTGCCCTATTTACATGAACCCAAATGTACTCCTGTGGGTGAGGAGACAAGCAAGTACGGTAAAGTGTCTTGCTCACATTCCGACGACTCGCATCAAAACACAAGTCTATATGCAGTGTTATAGATCCCTTTTTATCATTGTCAAGTGTTGGAGGTCCCTGATGAAGCGCTGGCATGGTAATTTAAAGATCAAAGGCTCAATTTCATTTTGTTGTAACCAATATATAGCATGCGTCGCACATGCAACGTCCACGCACACTGGGGGGGGGGGGGGGGCACCCCCAGGGTACAGCGGACAGCCAATTGTTCTTATGTCATTTTTGTTTTTTAAGTATTCAAAACATCTGATCACGCTTGCCAAAGTGGTGAAATACTAACACCAGATTGATCAGTTTCTTTCATCCAGGAATTGCTTTATCTACTAGTCCTTACTTCAATGCAACCCCCCCCCCCCCCCCGTCGAATGATGACATTTTCATTTTGTTTTAGAGTCTTAGCCCATGAAATCGTTTTCCATACGCCTGTAAAAGAATGCGTGTCCAGCCTGGTTTAGTCTCCTGGCCACTTTTGATTTCCTAAGAAACGAAACGACCTAGCTTGTTCTGATTATTTGCCCTTTAAGTATTCTTGTGTGATTAATTGATGAGTGCCCATCTGTTTGTCCAGTCGATTTTGTGTGAGACAAGTCAAAGATGGATGAGAACAGCCCAATGTGAATTTTAAACCAGTCACCCTCTCGATTGATTGATGTTCCTGTTTTACAATAAATACGTAATGCAGTGAGGGTTTGTTGTTTTCCACAGTTC